>CAWUDS030000938.1:1200000-1725273 GCA_963859935.3 Lathyrus sativus | reverse complement strand
CACAGACATTATTTATAGTTGCGCGGATTTCCTAACGTCCCCCTGGTCGGAAGGAAAGGGTGCGTCAACTATAACCCTTCTCTGTTGGTACGACAGTTCGGATATGCTCTCAGAGACGCTCCAAAAGAGGAAGAGATACAGGAATCTCTGTATCTCACAAGTTTGATAGAGGGTGATGATTTTATCAGACTTGAACGTGCTTGGCGAAGTATCCATAGGAGAGGCAAAGTGTTATTAGGAAAGAGCAATAGTCAGGCATATGACCCCTATGTGGCTTGGATTCATGAGAGGGCCATGAAGTTCTTGATGCCATATCCTCCAGTGGAGCCTGTTTGCCCTCCCGTGATTGAGGAGCCTACTACAGTGGACATCCAAAGGTATAATCAGGTATGTCGTGAAAAAGAAGAGTTGCAGAAGACAAACGAAGAGTTGGAGAATGAGATTGCTCAACTCAAAAGTGAAAGGAACGAAGCAACTTATTCTTTGAAGAAGCAAACTAAGCTGGTGAATAAGTTGGGAACAGACTTGACTAAGGAGATGAGCGATAGAGAACGGTTGGGTTTAGACATAAATGTTGTTAGTAGTGTGCTTGCTACTAAAAAGTAAGAGCTGAATAGAGCCTATTTGCGGATTTCCATGTTTGAGGCTCAATGGAATGCTGCCATGTCCAACAGCAAGCAACGTGAAGACTAGTTGAAGTCACAGATCAACAAGCTGAAGGCTCAGCTCAGAGCTAAAGATGAGGAGATCTCAAAGGAATCTTTGCTCAGGAGACATAGTGACTGCAAACTATATGAAGTGCTTGCAACCTTGGAGGAGCATAGAGATGGAGCTAATGCCAAGAGGCCTAGACTTGAGGAGGTTTTTGGGAAGGAGGACTCGGTCGAGGTTCTTCAGTCCACCATCAGTCAGCAGGAGTTGCTCATACGTGGTTTGCTCACTAGGCCAGACCATCTAGAGACACAGGCGTTTCTGAGGGAGTTCTAGTCTCGCCACCCAGCCTGATCTTTTCCTTTGTATTCTGTAGCTTAGACTTCTTGTTTGGACCATCACCAGACCTGTTGGTTGAGGTCCTTTTCTTTGTGTACTTATTTGATGTTTGTACTTTGCCTGTGGGCTTATGTTTGTATATATGAGGAGTTTTTATTCTATGATTGTTTGTGGGGCTCTCCATCGTCTTGGTTGTTACACCGAAACTCGAATCATGGGGGAAATTTCCTTGTTTTCATATATACGTGTTTTCATTTTAGCATGTTTCTTGCATTTGCAGGTGCATCGGAACTGTTAACCTTATCTCGTTTCTTGTGCCACTAGTGTTTTAGGATTGCAAATCAGATAACTCACCGCTACGGTACCAGAGGAAACCAGAAAAGGTTGATGGATTAGATGCATGTAGAAATTCAAGAGGTGAGAGATCGTATGGCGCAGGCACAACTTCAGACTTTAGTGCAACCTCTGATTGCATGAGTTGATAATGATGGAGTGTTACACGGTGGGATTGCTTCTAACCCTCATCATATAGAAACTCCTCGTGCAGACAATTCTATGCCAACTTTAGTCATCCCTACTGCTGGAGGGGGTGGTCCCGCTGCTGGTGTTGGAACTGCGGCAGGTCTTAATCATGCTGGTTTTGCTAATGGGGGTAATGGAAATGGAAACGGCTTTGGCCTCAACACCACAGGTGCTGTACATGGTAGTATGGACCACACCTGGAATGAGGATAGGCAGGAGGATTTGTTCTCACCAAGATTTATAACTGCTGAAGTACCTTCTGAGGCTGATAGAAGGATTAAAATGATTGAAGAGAAGATGGGATCTCTTGAATGCCAAAACTCTATGGGGCTGGATATGTCTAACCTGGGGCTGATTCCAGGCTTGAGAGTGCCTCACAAATTCAAAGTGCCTGACTTCGATAAGTACAAAGGCACTACTTTCCAGAGGGTTCACCTGCGCTCGTATTATAAAAAGATGTCCACGTACTCGGATGATGAAAAACTCTTGATGCACTTTTCCAGGATAGCCTGTCTGGTCCCTCTTTGGAGTGGTACATGGGGCTAGAGCCCGCTAACGTCCGCGGCTGGAAAGACCTAGCCGAAGCTTTTGTAAGGCACTATCAGTACAACAATGACCTTGCACCAAATAGAGTCCTGTTGCAGAATCTTTCCCAAAAGAATAACGAATGCTTTAAAGAGTACGCCCAGAGACGGCGAGAGCTTGCTGCTAGAGTGCAGCCTCCCATGGTAGAGCGTGAGCTTGTTGACATGTTTGTTGCTACTTTACCGGGGGTGTACTATGAAAAACTGATTAGCAGTATGTCGGGAAGTTTTTCAGACTTGATAATCACCGGTGAAAGGGTGGAAAACGACATCAAGCTCGGAAAGATTCAGGCGGGAGAAGTACCCTCAGCTGGAGGGGGAGGAAAGAAGGTATTTGGGAACAAGAAGCGTGAAGGTGACGTTAACTCAGTGACAAGTTCTATAGGAAGAGGAAGGGGTCAGTCACAAAACCATTATCGCCAACAACAAGTTGCCACTGTTACTATTTCTATGCCACAACAATAGCAACCGCAACAACGACAACAATAAAGACAGTATCAGCCACAACAAAAAAACCAACAAGGTTATTGGAGGTACCCTGATAGGGCTAGGCCGAATAGAGTATTTGACACTTCATCGATGCCATACTCTCAGGTGCTTCAGACTTTATTACAGCTGCAATTAATTCAGAAAAGGACTTTAGCTCCTTTGATAGGTCCTCCCCCACCTGGCTATGACGCAAATGCTCATTGCGAGTTTCACTCTAGGGCGCCTGATCACTCTATTGACGATTGCAAGGCTTTTAAACACAAGCTGCAAGACCTCATTGACAGCAAAGCAATAAATTTTTCTCATGATGCACCTAACGTTGTGCAGAACCCTATGCCAAACCATGGATAGGCTAGGGTTGGTGCTATTTTGGTGGAGGAGGATTTAGACTTGATAATGGATGTGAACGAGTTGAAAACTCCATTGAAGTTTGTGAAAGACGAATTGCTGGGAGGAGGTGTATTCCCAGGCTGCAGTGAGGACTGTGTTGATTGCTTAAGTCATCCTGAGGATGCGTTGATTTGAGAAGGTGTATCCAAGGAATGATAGATGAGGGGACATTGCAGTTTGAATGAACCGCAAAAAAGAAACCTGTTGAGGAATTAACTGAAGAGAGGGACGAGGTCGCTACAATCTCGATCCCATATAAGACTATAACTATCCCAGCGCCTCCTAGGCCACCAACAATCACTATCACGAAAGCAGGACCTGTGCCTTATGAGAGCACCAAAGCGATTCAGTGGAACTATGGAGCTGAGGTGTATTGTAATGTTCAGAAGATAGATTTGAAGAGTCTTCCTGTGGAGTCAACAGAGAATGTTGTGGGAGCAGGAGCGATCACCCGAAGTGGCAGAGATTCATTTCTTTTCATTTTCTTTTATTTTTTCTGTTTTGTTCTTGTTTCAATTTAATTCATTTAAAAATAATCTCCAATTAACAAAATTCATCAAAAATACTTTTCAGGCTCTTTAAAATGTCTTTTATTTTATAGACTTTTTATTTTATTTTTTCAGATTATTTTTCATTTAAAAATGAACTAATTAATTGGAGAGGTTTTATTTGAATTAAATTATGACATTGTGTGATCTTTTAACTGTTTATCCCTTTCCCCTTTGGTCCAATGAATGAAAATAGTTCCTCATACTCTTGATGAGTTAAACAATTCTTGAGGACCATTTTTCCCCTGGTTGGTTGACTTTAGGGTTGACTTTTGGTGCTTTCCTTTTGACCCTCGATTTTCCCATTTCAAAGTGGTACATCTTGAATTTAATTTTCTTTTGATGGTGCTTTGAGGGGATATTGGCCTTGTGCCCTTGGTTTCTGTTTGCCAACTTGTTTGGCTATCTTGTGCATTTTATTTGGTATTTGTTGAGCATTTTTCCTAATTTTGAGATGACTTGCAAGTTAAGTCATCTCCAAGGGAGGTTCCCACACACATCTTGACCTAGTTTGACTTGGATATGACATTTTTGGATCCCTTGAGCTTTCAATGCCTTGTAATTCATGTTGCTAACATGTTAAGGATGTTTTTGGTTCAATTTTAGGTCATGACAATTCTTTTTGCTTGCTCATTTGTGTTCATTTCTTGAGTCTTTTGATTAGGGTTTCCATGTGGAGCTTTCTTGCTTTTCCTTTGTGCATATGCTTGCTTTCTCTTGTGATGTGTTTGCTTTTGCATTTGTGCACTCTTTCCTCATCCTCCATTCTGTCCAATGACCTTGGAGTGTCATTTAAGGTGGCTTGGTCCCTCCTTAGGAGGAACTTGAAGCTTACCTAAAGTGATGAATCCATGAGGACTTTTTCTCATTGTTTTTGTCAGAGGCGAGGTCAGATGTACTTCTCAACTTCGTGTTGAGCCGCCCTTCGGGTTCGATGCCTGTTTGTTTACAAGATGCCTGACGATGAGGTCAAATGTTCCTCTCAACTTCTTGTTGAGCCGTCCTTCAGGTTCGATGTCTGTTTGTTTAACAGATGCTAGACGGCGAGGTCTAATGTTCTTATCAACTTTGGGTTGAGTTGGCCATCAAATTCGATGCATGTTTGTTTAACAGATGCCTGACAGCGAGGTCAGATGTTCTTCTCAACGTCGGGTTGAGTCGGCCTTCGTGTTCGATGTCTATTTGTTTAACAGATCCCTGTCGGGGAGGTCAGATATTCCTATGAACTTCGTGTTGAGCCGACCTTCGAGTTTGATGCCTGTTTGTTTAATAGATGTCTGACGGCGAGGTCAGATGTTCCTCTCAACTTCGTGTTGTGCCATCCTTCGGGTTCGATGCCTGTTTTTTTAACAGATTCCTGACAGGGACGTCAAATGTTCCTCTCAACTTCGTGTTGAGCCGGACTTCAAGTTTGATGCCTGTTTGTTTAACAGATACCTGACGGTGAGGTCAGATGTTCTATTCAACTTCAGGTTGAGCTGACCTTCGGGTTCGATGCCTGTTTGTTTAACAGATGCCAGACGACGAGATCGAATGTTCTTCTCAACTTTTGGTTGAGGCGGCCTTCTGGTTCGATGCCAGTTTGTTTAACAGATGCCTGACGGCAAGGTCAAATGTTCCTCTCTACTTCTTGTTGAGCCTGCCTTCGGGTTCGATGCCTGTTTGTTTAACACATGCCAGACGACGAGGTCTAATGTTCTTATCAACTTCGGGTTGAGCGGGATTTCGTGTCAGATGCCTATTTGTTTAAAAGCTGCCTTAGATATTCCTATGAACTTCGTGTTGAGCCAACCTTCGGGTTCGATTCCTATTTGTTTAACAGATGCCTGACAGCAATTTCATATGTTCTTCTCAACATCGGGTTGAGCCGCCCTTCGGGTTTTATGCCTGTTTGTTTAACAGTTGCCTGACGGAGAGGTCAAATGTTCCTCTCAACTTCGTATTGAGCCGACCTTGGGGTTCGATGCCTGCTTGTTTAACAGATGCCTGACGGCGAGGTCAGATGTTGCTCTCAACTTCGTGTTGAGCGGGACTTTGTGTTTGATGCCTATTGGTTTAATAGATGCCTGGCAGCGAGGTCATATGTTCTTCTCACCTTCGGTTTGAGCCGGCCTTCGTATTCGGTTCCTGTTTGTTTAACTGATGTCTGACAATGAGGTCAGATGTTCTTCTCAACTTCGGGTTGAGCCGACCTCTGGGTTCGATGCCTGTTTGTTTAATAGATCCCTGACGGTGAGGTCAGATGTACTTCTCAACTTCGTGTTGAGCCGCCTTTCGGGTTCGATGCTTGTTTGTTTAACAGATGCCTGACGGCAAGGTCAATTCCTCTCAACTTCTTGTTGAGCCGGCCTTCGGGTTCGATGCCTGTTTGTTTAACAGATGCCTGACTGCGAGATCAAATGTTCTTCTCAACTTCAGTTTGAGCTGGCCAACAAATTCGATGCATGTTTGTTTAACAGATGTCTGACGGCGAGGTCAATTCCTCTCAACTTCTTGTTGAGCCGGCCTTCGTGTTCGATGCCTGTTTGTTTAACAGATAGATGACGGCGAGGTCAGATATTCCTATGAACTTCGTGTTGAGTCGGCCTTCGGGTTCAATGCCTGTTTGTTTAATAGTTGTCTAACGGCGAGGTCAGATGTTTCTCTCAACTTCGTGTTGTGCCAGCCTTCGGGTTCGATGCCTATTTGTTTAACAGATGCCTGAAGGCTAGGTCAAATGTTTTTCTCAACTACGGGTTGTGTAACGCCTGATATTGCTTTCAGGATTACCGACTGACCCCACAAACCAACACGGGTCTTTTCAGCATGCTTTTTCCTCACTCACATGCTTTCTGGGAAACTTCCCAGAAGGTCACCCATCCCTAAATTTCTCCAAGTCAAGTACACTTAACTATGGAGTTCTTATGAATGGGCTACCCGAAAAGAAGATGCATCTTATTTGTATAGGTAGTACCAAGTAATCCTTATAAGCCTTCATTCAACTATGTAGTCCCATACCTGCATAGCATCAAGATCCCTCTCATTCAGATGTGAATTCCACTCTCTGTCATGCCTCACGCACCGACAACCACTCCCTCGCCCACGGGTGTTACATGTAACCGCTCTCTGCCCTCATTGACCTCGAATGTTACATGCTCACCAGCTTTCGCTTGGTTCGTCCCCGAACCACATCGTACTGGGAGAGGTCTGGCTCTGATACGAATTGTAACACCCCGCTTTACCCCGTATGCGTAATATAATAAATATATAGAAACAATTCATGAAATTCATCCGAGTTCTCCAACACAGTGGGATATTACACTAAGTCACTTTATTTCATTAAAATAATCAATATTATTTAGTTTTCAAGTAAGCAGCGGAATACAAATCAATTCTCCAATATAATTCTCCCCGACACGAGGTCATACAACATAAGTCCAATAAATGAAGATACGTAACAATAAGCAAATAAAGTAGTCAAATAACAACGTAACCCCGTCATCCCATGTTACGTATCAGAGCGACTCCTAAGACTCGATCAAATAGCAACACACTTCAAGCACTACTCAGGTACCTGGTCACCTGTACTCCCAAGAGAGCACAGACACAACAGCAAAAAGGGGTGACAACTACATTCAATAAATAAACGGTGAAATACACATGCTAAGGAGTAGTTACACACCACACATAAAATAAGCACAATTAACGCACATACACGTGCCACCTCAATCGTTCGGCACAAATAGCCCACATTCAATTACAATAATGCAATGCGACTCACTGACTCGACACAATGCATGTGGTACCAACACAATCTCATACGGTTCACACTAGAACCCGATTTTAGCCGGTAATCCTAAAAGCAATATGGGGCGTTACAGGTTGAGCCGCCCTTCGGGTTCAATGCCTGTTTTTTTAACAGATGCCTGAAGGCGAGGTCAAAATTCCTCTCAACTTCGTGTTGAGCCTGCCTTGGGGTTCGATGCTTGTTTGTTTAACAGATGCCTGACAGCGAGGTCAGATGTTGCTCTCAACTTCGTGTTGAGCGGGACTTCGTGTTCGATGCCTATTTGTTTAATAGATGCCTGGCGGCGAGGTCTGATGTTCTTCTCGCCTTCGGTTTGATTCGGCATTCGGGTTCGGTTCCTATTTGTTAACTGATGTCTGACAACCAGGTCAGATGTTCTTCTCAACTTCGGGTTGAGCCGGCCTCCGGTTTCGATGCATATTTGTTTAACAGATCCCTGACGGCGAGGTCAGATGTACTTCTCAACTTTGTGTTGAGCCGCCCTTCGGGTTCGATTCCTGTTTGATTAACAGATGCTTAACGGGGAGGTCAATTCCTCTCAACTTCTTGTTGAGCCGGCCTTCGGGTTCGATGCCTATTTGTTTAAAAGATGCCTAACAGCGAGGTCTAATGTTCTTATCAACTTCAGTTTGAGCTGGCCAACAAATTCGATGCCTGTTTGTTTAATAGATGCCTGATAGCGAGGTCAGATGTTCTTGTTAACGTCGGGTTGAACCGGCCTTCGTGTTTGATGCATGTTTGTTTAACAGATAGATGACGACAAGGTCAGATATTCCTATGAACTTCGTGTTGAGCCGGCCTTCGGGTTCGATGCCCGTTGGTTTAATAGTTGTCTGACGGCGAGGTCAGATGTTTCTCTCAACTTCATGTTGTGCCAGCCTTCGGGTTCGATGCCTGTTTGTTTAACAGATGCCTGAAGGCTAGGTCAATTGTTTTTCTCAACTACGGGTTGAGCCGCCCTTCGGGTTCGATGCCTGTTTGTTTAACAGATGCCTGACGGTGAGGTCAAAGTTACTCTCAACTTCGTGTTGGGCCGGCCTTGGGGTTCGGTGCCTGTTTGTTTAACAGATGCCTGACGGCGAGGTCAGATGTTGCTTTCAACTTTGTGTTGAGCGGAACTTCGTGTTCGATGCCTATTTCTTTAATAGATGCCTGGCGGCGAGGTCCAATGTTCTTCTCACCTTCGGTTTGAGCCAGCCTTCGGGTTCGAATCTTGTTTGTTAACTGATGTCTGACAACGAGGTCAGATGCTCTTCTCAACTTTGGGTTGAGCCGACCCCTGGTTTCGATGCCTGTTTCTTTAATAGATCCCTGACGGCGAGGTCAGATGTACTTCACAACTTCGTGTTGAGCCGGCCTTCGGGTTCAATGCCTGTTTGTTTAACAGATGCCTGACGGCGGGGTCTAATGTTCTTATCAACTTTGGTTTGAGTTGGCCATCAAATTCGATGCCTGTTTGTTTAACAGATGCCTGACAGCGAGGTCAGATGTTCTTGTCAACGTCGGGTTGAGCCGGCCTTCGTGTTCGATGCCTATTTGTTTAATAGATCACTGACGGCGGGGTCAGATATTCCTATGAACTTCTTGTTTAGTCGGCCTTCGGGTTCGATGCCTTTTGTTTAATGGATGTCTGACGGCGAGGTCAGATGTTTCTCTCAACTTCGTGTTTTGCCAGCCTTTGGGTTCGATGCCTGTTTGTTTAACAGATGCCTGAAGGCTAGGTCAAATGTTTTTCTCAACTACGGGTTGAGACGGCCTTCGGGTTCGATGCCTGTTTGTTTAACAGATGCCTCACGGTGAGGTTAGATGTTCTTCTCAACTTCGGGTTGAGCCAACCTTCAGGTGTGATGCATATTTGTTTAACAAATGCCTGACGGCGAGGTCAGATGTGCTTCTCAACTTCGGGTTGAGCCGCCCTTCTGGTTCGATGCCTGTATCTTTAACAGATGCCTGACGGGGACGCCAAATGTTCCTCTCAACTTCATGTTGAGCCGGCCTTCGGGTTCGATGCCTAACGGCCAGGTCAAATGTTCTTCTCAACTTTTGTTTGATCCGACCATCGGGTTCGATGCCTGTTTATTTAAAAAATGCTTGACGTCGAGGTCAGATGTTCTCTCGACTTCGTGTTGAGCTGACCTTCGGTTTCGATTCCCATTTGTTTTACAAATGCCTGGCGATAAGGTCAGATGTTGCTCTCAACTTCGTGTTGAGCGGGACTTCGTGTTTGATGCCTATTTGTTTAATAGATGCCTGGAGGCGAGGTCAGATGTTCTTCTCCCCTTCGGTTTGATCCGGCCTTCGGGTTCGGTTCCTGTTTGTTTAACTGATGTCTGACAACAAGGTCAGATGTTCTTCTCAACTTCGGGTTGAGCCGGCCTCCGAGTTCGATTCCTGTTTGTTTAACAGATCCCTGACGGCGAGGTCAGATGTACATCTCAACTTCTTGTTGAGCCGCCCTTCGGGTTCGATGCATGTTTGTTTAACAGATGCCTGACGGCGAGGTCAAATGTTCCTCTCAACTTCTTGTTGAGCCGGCCTTCGGGTTCGAGGCCTGTTTTTTTAACAGATGCCTGACAGCGAGGTTTAATGTTCTTATCAACTTCGATTTGAGCTGGCCATCAAATTCGATGCCTGTTTGTTTAACAGATGCCTGACAGCAAGGTCAGATGTTCTTGTCAACGTTGGATTGAGCCGACCTTCGTGTTCGATGCCTGTTTGTTTAAAAGATCCCTGACGACGAGGTCAGATATTCCTATGATCTTTGTGTTGAGCCGGCCTTCAAGTTCGATGCCTGTTTGTTTAATAGATATCGGACGACGAGGTCAGATGTTTCTCTCAACTTCGTTTTGTGCCAGCCTTCGGGTTCGATGCTTGTTTGTTTAACAGATGCCTGAAGGCTATGTCAAATGTTTTTCTCAGCTGCGGGTTGAGACGGCCTTCGGGTTCGATGCCTATTTGTTTAACAGATACCTCACGGTGAGGTTAGATGTTCTTCTCAACTTCGGGTTGAGCCAACCTTCGGGTTTGATGCATGTTTGTTTAACAGATGCCTGACGGAGAGGTAAGATGTTCTTCTCAACTTCGGGTTGATCCGCCCATCTGGTTCGATGCCTGTTTGTTTAACAGATGCCTGACGGGGACGTCAGATGTTCTTCACAACTTTTGTTTGAGCCGGCCTTCGTGTTCGATGCCTGTTTATTTAACAAATGCTTGACGGCGAGGTCAGATGTTCCTCTCAACTTCGTATTGAGCTGATCTTCGGTTTCAATGCCTGGCGGTGAGGTCAGATATTGCTCTCAACTTTGTTTTGAGCGGGACTTCGTGTTGGATGCCTATTTGTTTAAAAGATTCCTTATGTCGCTCTTGCGAAAATCAGCGCCGACTATGACAGAAGAGTCGCCACCGTGCGTTATTTATCCCAAAAGAGGGAAAGGAAACTCTCAGAGTAAACCTAACGCAAAGAGGGAAAGGAATGGTCAACGCAACCAAATCCTGGATTCGGGAGTCGGTTATGCAAGGGGAAGGTATTAGCACCCCTCACGTCCGTCGTACTCGACAGGATCCACGCTTGTTTTCTATCTAGGGTATGTTTATCTATCTATTCTAAAGGTCTGGGTTAAAAAGAAAATAAAATGACTCGGCAAAGTATCGCAATTTATTCCTACGTATTCCCGTCTAGAACGAGAAATCAGATTCAACGTAGTTCGCCTAACTACGGGTTATGGGGGGAAGGTTGCTAGCCGAGATGTCGCATCTCGTGCCTACGTACTTTCATACGGCATGAAAGATCATAGCAAACGTAGTTCGGGCTACGGACGACACAAGTTTGTCTAACAGTTTTTTTATCTCCTTATGAAAGGGTTTTCCTGATTAAAGGTCCAAGAGGACAAAAACAGAGTTTGAATGTTTGTTTTAGTTTTTTTATGAAAGAACTATTTTTTAGGATGTTTGCAATCTCAGTCGCACTAGAGACTATGACCCAGGAGTGAACGCTTTGTATGTCACCCAAAGGGTACCACACTAACATCCAGATTAATGGAGAGAGACCCTCCACCAACCTTTTCCCAGATAGCTTAAGGCTCGTAACGTACGACTTCAATTACCCTTATTACTGTATTTTTGAATTGTTTTGAGATGAGAAAAGAAAGACGCCCTAAAACTATGGTTGAAAGGGAATCTACCTACAGTTATCATGCATGGTTTAAAAACCTAATGTCTGTCATAATTCCCTCTTGCACAAAGGAAATCAGAGATCCTAGGGGAGAAAAGCAAAAGAAAACAAGCAGTAAACAGTAAACAGTAAAATGCATGCTATGCAACAGTATAAGCGAGGCAAGGGAGTCCGACTCAATCTCAAACCTAAGAAAACAACAGGCAAGGGGAGACAAGCTCCACCTCAAACCTAGAGGTAGGCAACACAAGCAAACAGACAAAACAACAAAAGAAAAGAAGCAGAGGAAGCAGCCCAAGCAGCAGCAATAGTCTTCAACAACTTCAATACTCAACAGCAGCTATAAACAGCAAATCCTATTGACAGCAAGGTTGACAGCAAAAAGGCTTCATCTTCAAGCTAGCTTCTATCTTCAAACTTCGTCAAACTTCATCTTCAAGCTCTAGAAAGCACACTCCAAGCAGAGGATTAATCACTAAGATCAAGGTTGCAATGTTGAAAACTAAATGAAAACCAAAGGAAATCATCAAGTACCAACATTGAAATGGAAAGGCATCCTCAAAGTTCTACTCAACTATGGGCATACCACACATCCCTCCAAAGGAGAAATGGAGTTTCCCTAGGAGGACTTTACATCATTGGATAGAATAGAAGCACACAATGCATTCTATGTTTGATGAAAGAATCAAAACTAGTCTTAATGGCTCTTCCTAAAACCCTAATTTCCTAAGCTCTTGAAAAGCTCCTAAAAGAGAAGAAAGCTTCAACTCCAAGCTCCAAGCTTCAAGCCACAGCAGCTACACCAAATCCAGAAGACCTCCCAAGAAGGAATCCAAGCAAATCCAGCTCCAAAGTCACCAACAAGACCAAACAAACAAGAGCACTAAAGATAGAACACCACAAGCACAAGCAACTTGCAAAATACAACTAAAAATAGAAAACAAAGTTGTAAAATTCTAATAAATTTCCTAGGGGAACATGCATGTTTGAACAATCTAGGGTTAAAATGTTAAAGCCTAATTCAACTTCTAAGTCATCTAAATAATTTCTAAGTTGAAGGGTATCAAGATGATCCACAAGTTTGGGAAGGCTCTAATCTCAACACCTAAAACAGAACCTAAAGTTGTTCTAAAATTCTAACAAAAAATTCTAAGGGAACATAAATATGTCTACTAATAGCAAGCAAAAGATCTCCTCCTAATTCTATTCTAATCACTAGAACAAAAATCAACAAAAAGAGGGAAGAATTACGAAAGAAGAAGAGAAAACAAGCAACATGCAAATGCAAACATGCGAGTGGAAAATGCACACAAGATCATGATTAAACAGCCAAAAACAGTGACAAGCATCCAAAATAATTCAATCCTAATGCAACACAATGATCTATGATGATTCGGATCGAACCGGCACGCGAACAAACAAGCAAAACAGCAAAACAGGCCCTTTGTTACAATGTTAATCGATTAACGCCAGGGGTTAATCGGTTAACCATTGAAAAACGCTTGAAAATTTGAATATTTGAGTTGTTTAATCGATTAACCATATAGGTTAATCGATTAACACTATGCCAGAGGTGAAAAACAGCAGTTCATAATCACTTTTCAGCAGCTTATCACTTAAGCAAACACTCCAATTATCATGTGATTGATCATGCACGAAATTAAACTAGCAAACATTGATTTAAACATCACGTAAACACAATAACACAACAAGATCATGGATCAAAATCAACATATTCAATCAAATGTAAAGATCCACATGCAAATTGTGCAAATAAGTTCGAAAACAAAATCGGATCAGAATTCCAACCTTCGGATCGGAGACTTGATCCGGTAATTGTTGATTCAACTGTAAATGAGTAGATCTAAGCAAAGAAAACCAGAATTCTTCAAGATCCACACCAATTCTTGTAGTAGCAATGTATATCCACCAAGAACAACTCAAAATAAGCCAAATAATCACTTCCAAGAACACTTTAAAATTCAGATTTGCTAGTGCACGAAAATTGGATGATGAAAAGGAATTGATGGAGTGAACTAATGGAGGTTTAGCTCTTAGAAATCAATGATTCCAATGAAGAATAAATGATCTCAAGGAGAAGAGCTTTGAGTGAGGTTTTTGAGATTTGAAAATTGAGAGAAAATTGAGAGCAATTCTGAAAATGAGAGTGAATTATGAGGATTTTCTTTTTTGTGAGGTTTGGAGTGAATCAAATATATACACTCTTGATTTGGATCCAAAGCAAGGATTGGAAAATGGCTTGGAAAATATGGTATGGAATGAGGTTTGGGCATTTGGAGGGAAAATGAAATTTGATAGTGTTATAGATCCTTCCCAAGTGTGAAAATGCAATTTAAATGACCAAAATTGGACCCCAAAAGTGGATGGACTTGAAAATTCACGTGCAAGGCAAAACCTGCTGTGGTTAATCGATTAACCATATAGGTTAACCGATTAACACTGTTAAAAATTCAAATCTAAACTGATTTTCCAATGGTTAATCGATTAACCCTATGTGTTAATCGATTAACACATTCAAAATTTTGAATTTGGCGCCTTTTGGAGGGAAACCTGCCCCTTTGTCTGTTTCCTGCCGTTCTGAACTTTGTTTAGATGCTGAAATCCATTCTTGATTGCTCTGACCATGGGAACATTGTACATAACCTGAATGCTGCTTCTGACATGAAAAATCCCTTGCAAAAATAAAATAAAATCGGTCGCTCGATTGCTGGGCAAAACAAATGTTGAAGCCTCTAATGTTTGTTGTTTAGCCTCTTGCACTGAAAGTTGCACCTGGAGCCACCTGAATGCCTTGATCCCCTGCCTCGAGAATAATAACTATGCAATGCAAATGCTAGAACAATGTAATTAAACATAAACCAAGTAAAGAAGAGGTTGGGCAAATTTTGGGGTGCAACACCTTACGGCGAGGTCAGATATTCCTATGAACTTCGTGTTGAGCCGCCCTTCGGGTTCGATGCCTGTTTGTTTAACAGATGCCTTACATCAACATCAAATGTTCCACTCAACTTCGTGTTGAGCCGACGTTGGAGTTCGATGCATGTTTGTTTAACAGATGCCTGACAGCGAGGTCAGATGTTGCTCTCAACTTCGTGTTGAGCGACACTTCGTGTTCGATGCCTATTTGTTTAATAGATGCCTGGCAGCGAGGTCAGATGTTCTTCTCATCTTCGGTTTGAGCCGGCCTTCGGGTTCGATTCTTGTTTGTTTAACTGATGTCTGACAACGAGGTCAGATGTTCTTCTCAACTTCGGGTTGAGCCGGCCTCCGGGTTCGATGCCTGTTTGTTTAACAGATCCCTGACGGTGAGGTCAAATGTACTTCTCAACTTCGTGTTGAGCCGCCCTTCGGGTTCGATGCTTGTTTGTTTAACAGATGCCGGCCGACAAGGTCAAATGTTCCACTCAACATTTTATTCAGCCGACCTTCGGGTTCGACGCCTGTTTGTTTAACAGATGCCTGACAGCGAGGTCTAATATTCTTATCAACTTCGGTTTGAGCTGGCCATCAAATTCGATTCCTGTTTATTTAACAGATGCCTGACAGCGAGGTCAGATGTACTTGTCAACATTGGGTGGAGCCGGCCTTCGTGTTCGATGCTTGTTTGTTTAACAGATCCCTGACGGCGAGGTCAGATATTCCTATGAACTTCGTGTTGAGCCGGCCTTCGGGTTCGATGCCTGTTTGTTTAATAGATGTCTGACTTAGAGGTCAAATGTTTCTCTCAACTTCGTGTTGTACCAGGCTTCGGGTTCGATGCGTGTTTGTTTAACAGATGCCTGAAGGCTAGGTCAAATGTTTTTCTCAACTAAGGGTTGAGCCGCCCTTCGGGTTCGATGCCAGTTTGTTTAACAGATACTTGACGGCGAGGTCAAATGTTCCTCTCTACTTCGTGTAGAGTCGGCCTTGGGGTTCAATACCTGTTTGTTTAGCAGATGCCTGACGGTGAGGTCAGATGTTTCTCTCAACTGTGTTGAGTGGGACTTCGTGTTCAATGCCTATTTGTTTAATAGATGCCTGGCGGCGAGGTCAGATGTTCTTCTGACCTTCGGTTTGAGCCGGCCTTCGGGTTCGGTTCCTGTTTGTTTAACTGATGTCTGACAACGAGGTCAGATGTTCTTCTCAACTTCGGGTTGAGCCGGCCTCCGGGTTCGATGCCTGTTTGTTTAACAGATCCCTGACAGCGAGGTCAGATGTACTTCTCAACTTCGTGTTGAGCCGCCCTTCGGGTTCGATGCCCGTTTACTTAACAGATGCCTGACGGCGAGGTCAAATGTTCCTCTAAACCTCTTGTTGAACCAGCCTTCGGGTTCGGTGCCTGTTTGTTTAACAGATGCCTGACAGCAAGGCCTAATGTTCTTATCAACTTTGGTTTGAGCTGGCCATCAAATTCGATGTCTGTTTGTTTAACAGATGCCTGACATCGAAGTTAGATGTTCTTGTCAATGTCGGGTTGAGTCGGCCTTCGTGTTCGATGCCTGTTTGTTTAACAGATCCCTGACGGCGAGGTCAGATATTCCGATGAACTTCGTGTTGAGCCGGCCTTCGGGTTCGATGCATGTATGTTTAATAGATGTCTGACGACGAGGTCAGATGTTTCTCTCAACTTCGTGTTGTGCCAGCCTTCGGGTTCGAAGCCTGTTTGTTTAACAGATGCCTGAACGCTAGGTCAAATGTCTTTCTCAACTACGGGTTGAGACGGCCTTCGGGTTCGATGCCTGTTTGTTTAACAGATGCCTCACGATGAGGTTAGATGTTCTTCTCAACATCGGGTTGAGCCAGCCTTCGAGTTTGATGCATGTTTGTTCAACAAATGCCTGACGGCGAGGTCAAATGTTCCTCTCAACTTCTTGTTGAGTCGTCCTTCGGGTTCGTTGCCTGTTTGTTTAACAGATGCCAGACAACGAGGTATAATGTTCTTATCAACATCGGGTTGGGATGACCATCAAATTCGATGCCAGTTTGTTTAACAGTGCCTGACAGCGAGGTCAGATGTTCTTCTCAACTTCGGGTTGAGCCAGCCTTCGTGTTCGATGCTTGTTTGTTTAACAGATCTCTGACTGCGCGGTCAGATATTCCTATGAACTTCGTGTTGAGCCGGCCTTCGGGTTCGATGCCTGTTTATTTAGTAGATGCCTATCGGCGAGGTCAGATGTTCCTCTCAACCTCGTGTTATGCCAGCCTTCGGGTTTGATGCCTGTTTGTTTAACAGATGCCTGACGGCTAGGTCAAATGTTTTTCTCAACTACGGGTTGAGACGGCCTTCGAGTTAGGTGCCTGTTTGTCTAACAGATGCCTCATGGTGAGGTTAGATGTTCGTCTCAACTTTGGGTTGATCCATCCTTCGGGTTTGATGCGTGTTTGTTTCACAGATGCCTGACAGCGAGGTCAGATGTTCTTCTCAACTTCGGGTTGAGTCTCCCTTCTGGTTCGATGCCTGTTTGTTTAACAGATGCCTGACGGGGATGTTAAATGTTCCTCTCAACTTTGTTTTGAGTCGGCCTTCAGATTCAATGCCTCGTTGTTTAACAGATACCTGACATTGAGGTCATATGTTCTTCTCAACTTCGGGTTGAGCCGACCTTCGGGTTCGATACCTGTTTATTTAACAGATGCCTGAGAGCGAGATCGAATGTTCTTCTCAACTTTTGGTTGAGCCGGCCTTTGGGTTCGATGCTTGTTTATTTAACATATGCTTGACAGCAAGGTCAGATGTTCCTCTCAACTTCGTGTTGAGCCGGCCTTCGGGTTCGATGCCTGTTTGTTTAACAAATACCCGGCGGCGAGGTCAGATGTTCCTCTCAACATCGTGTTGAGCTGGACTTTGTGTTCGATGCTTATTTGTTTAAAAGATGCCTTACGACGAGGTCAGATATTCCTATGAACTTCGTGTTGAGACGGCCTTCGGACTCGATGCCTGTTTTTTTAACAGATACCTGACAACAATTTCATATGTTCTTCTCAACTTCGGGTTGAGCCGCCCTTCGGGTTCGATGCCTGTTTGTTTAACAGATGCCTGATAGCGAGGTCAAATGTTATTCTCAACTTCGGGTTTAGCCGGCCTCCGGGTTTGATGCCGGTTTGTTTAACAGATCACTGACAGCGGGGTCAGATGTACTTCTCAACTTTGTGTTGAGCCGCCCTTCGGGTTCTATGCCTGTTTGTTTAACAGATGCCTGACGGTGAGGTCAAATGTTCCTCTCAACTTCTTGTTGAGCCGTCCTTCGGGTTCGCTGCCTGTTTGTTTAACAGATGCCAGACAGCGAGGCCTAATGTTCTTATCAACATCGGGTTGGGCTGGCCATCAAATTCGATGCCAGTTTGTTTAACATGGCCTGACAGCGAGGTCAGATTTTCTTCTCAACTTTGGGTTGAGCCGGCCATCGTGTTCGATGCCTGTTTGTTTAACAGATCTCTGACTGCATGGTCAGATATTCCTATGAACTTTGTGTTGAGCCGACATTCGGGTTCGATGCCTGTTTATTTAAAGATGCCTACCGGCGAGGTCAGATGTTCCTCTCAACTTCGTGTTGTGCCAGTCTTCGGGTTTGATGCCTGTTTGTTTAACAGATGTCTGACGGCTAGGTCAAATGTTTTTCTCAACTAAGGGTTGCGACGGCCTTGGAGTTAGATGCCTGTTTGTTTAACAGATGCCTCACGGTGAGGTTAGATGTTCTTCTCAACTTTGGGTTGATCCAGCCTTCGGGTTTGATAATTGTTTGTTTCACAGATGCATGACAGCGAGGTCAGATGTTCTTCTCAACTTCGGGTTGAGTCTCCCTTCTGGTTCGATGCCTGTTTGTTTAACAGATGCCTGACGGGGATGTCAAATGTTCCTCTCAACTTTGTTTTGAGTCGGCCTTCGGGTTCGATGCCTCTTTGTTTAACACATACCTAACCTTGAGGTCATGTGTTCTTCTCAACTTCGGGGTGAGCCGACCTTCGGGTTCGATGCCTGTTTATTTACAGATGCCTCACAGCGAGATCGAATGTTCTTCTCAACTTCGGGGTGAGCCGACCTTCGGGTTCGATGCCTGTTTATTTACAGATGCCTCACAGCGAGATCGAATGTTCTTCTCAACTTTTGGTTGAGCCGGCCTTCGGGTTCGATGCCTGTTTATTTAACAAATGCCCGGCGGCGAGGTCAGATGTTGCTCTCAACTTCGTGTTGAGCGGGACTTCATGTTCGATGCCTTTTTGTTTAAAAGATGCCTTACGGCGAGGACATATATTCCTATGAACTTCGTGTTGGGACGGCCTTCGTATTCGATGCCTGTTTGTTTAACAGATGCCTGACAGTGATTCCATATGTTCTTCTCAACTTCGGGTTGAGCCGCCCTTCGGGTTCGATGCCTGTTTGTTTAACAGATGCCTGATAGCGTGGTCAGATGTTCTTCTCAACTTCGAGTTTAGCCGGCCTCCGGGTTTGATGCCGGTTTGTTTAACAGATCCCTGACAGCGAGGTCAGATGTACTTCTCAACTTTGTGTTGAGCCGCCCTTCGGGTTCTATTCCTGTTTGTTTAACAGATGCCTGACGGCGAGGTCAAATGTTCCTCTCAACTTCTTGTTAAGTCGTCCTTCGGGTTCGTTGCCTGTTTGTTTAACAGATGCCAGACAGCGAGGTCTAATGTTCTTATCAACATCGGGTTGGCCTGGCCATCAAATTCGATGCCAGTTTGTTTAACAGTGCCTGACAGCGAGGTCAGATGTTCTTCTCAACTTCGGGTTGAGCCGGCCTTCGTGTTCGATGTTTGTTTGTTTAACAGATCTCTGACTGCGCGGTCAGATATTCCTATGAACTTCGTGTTGAGCCGGCCTTCGGGTTCGATGCCTGTTTATTTAATAGATGCCTATCGGCGAGGTCAGATGTTCCTCTCAACTTCGTGTTGTGCCAGCCTTCGGGTTTGATGCCTGTTTGTTTAACAGATGCCTGACGGCTAGGTCAAATGTTTTTCTCAACTACGAGTTGAGACGGCCTTCGAGTTAGGTGCCTGTTTGTTTAACAGATGCCTCATGGTGAGGTTAGATGTTCGTCTCAACTTTGGGTTGATCCATCCTTCGGGTTTGATGCGTGTTTGTTTCACAGATGCCTGACAGCGAGGTCAAATGTTCCTCTCAACTTTGTTTTGAGCCGGCCTTCAGGTTCAATGCCTCTTTGTTTAACAGATACCTGACATTGAGGTCAGATGTTCTTCTCAACTTCGGGTTGAGCCGACCTTCGGGTTCGATACCTGTTTATTTAACAGATGCCTGACAGCGAGATCGAATGTTCTTCTCAACTTTTGGTTGAGCCGGCCTTTGGGTTCGATGCATGTTTATTTAACATATGCTTGACGGCGAGGTCAGATGTTCCTCTCAACTTCGTGTTGAGCCGGCCTTCGGATTCGATGCCTGTTTGTTTAACAAATACCCGGCGGCGAGGTCAGATGTTGCTCTCAACTTCGTGTTGAGCGGGACTTCATGTTCGATGCCTACTTGTTTAAAAGATGCCTTACGGCGAGGACATATATTCCTATGAACTTCGTGTTGGGCCGGCCTTCGTATTCGATGCCTGTTTGTTTAACAGATGCCTGACAGTGATTCCATATGTTCTTCTCAACTTCGGGTTGAGCCGCCCTTCGGGTTCGATGCCTGTTTGTTTAACAGATGCCTGATAGCGTGGTCAGATGTTCTTCTCAACTTCGAGTTTAGCCGGCCTCCGGGTTTGATGCCAGTTTGTTTAATAGATACCTGACATTGAGGTTAGATGTACTTCTCAACTTTGTGTTGAGCCGCCCTTCGGGTTCTATTCCTGTTTGTTTAACAGATGCCTGACGGCGAGGTCAAATGTTCCTCTCAACTTCTTGTTGAGTCGTCCTTCGGGTTCGTTGCCTATTTGTTTAACATATGCCAGACAGCGAGGTCTAATGTTCTTATCAACATCGGGTTGGCCTGGCCATCAAATTCGATGCCAGTTTGTTTAACAGTGCCTGACAGCGAGGTCAGATGTTCTTCTCAACTTCGGTTTGAGCCGACCTTCGTGTTCGATGCCTGTTTGTTTAACAGATCTTTGACTGCGTGGTCAGATATTCCTATGAACTTCGTGTTGAGCCGGCCTTCGGGTTTGATGCCTGTTTATTTAATAGATGCCTACCGGCGAGGTCAAATGTTCCTCTCAACTTCGTGTTGTGTCAGCCTTCGGGTTTGATGCCTATTTGTTTAACAGATGCCTGACGGCTAGGTCAAATGTTTTTCTCAACAAGGGGTAGGCGGCCTTCGATTTAGATGCCTGTTTGTTTAACAGATGCCTCACGGTGAGGTTAGATGTTCTTCTCAACTTTGGGTTGATCCAGTCTTCGCGTTTGATGCATGTTTGTTTCACAGATGCATGACAGCGAGGTCAGATGTTCTTCTCAACTTCGGGTTGAGTCTCCCTTCTGGTTCGATGCCTGTTTGTTTAACAGATGCCTGACGGGGATGTCAAATGTTCCTCTCAACTTTGTTTTGAGCCGGCCTTCAGGTTCAATGCCTCTTTGTTTAACAGATACCTGACATTGAGGTCAGATGTTCTTCTCAACTTCGGGTTGAGCCGACCTTCGGGTTCGATACCTGTTTATTTAACAGATGCCTGACAGCGAGATCGAATGTTCTTCTCAACTTTTGGTTGAGCCGGCCTTTGGGTTCGATGCTTGTTTATTTAACATATGCTTGACGGCGAGGTCAGATGTTCCTCTCAACTTCGTGTTGAGTCGGCCTTCGGGTTCGATGCCTGTTTATTTAACAAATACCCGGCGGCGAGGTCAGATGTTCCTCTCAACATCGTGTTGAGCGGGACTTTGTGTTCGATGCCTATTTGTTTAAAAGATGCCTTACGGCGAGGTCAGATATTCCTATGAACTTCGTGTTGAGACGGCCTTCGGTTTCGATGCCTGTTTGTTTAACAGATACCTGACAACAATTTCATATGTTCTTCTCAACTTCGGGTTGAGCCGCCCTTCGGGTTCGATGCCTGTTTGTTTAACAGATGCCTGATAGCGAGGTCAGATGTTCTTCTCAACTTCGGGTTTAGCCGGCCTCTGGGTTTGATGCCGGTTTGTTTAACAGATCCCTGACAGCGGGGTCAGATGTACTTCTCAACTTTGTGTTGAGCCGCCCTTCGGGTTCTATGCCTGTTTGTTGAACAGATGTCTGACGGCGAGGTCAAATGTTCCTCTCAACTTCTTGTTGAGTCGTCCTTCGGGTTCGTTGCCTGTTTGTTTAACAGATGCCAGCCAGCAAGGTCTAATGTTCTTATCAACATCGGGTTGGGCTGGCCATCAAATTCGATGCCAGTTTGTTTAACATGGCCTGACAGCGAGGTCAGATTTTCTTCTCAACTTTGGGTTGAGCCGGCCTTCGTGTTCAATGCCTGTTTGTTTAACAGATCTCTGACTGCATGGTCAGATATTCCTATGAACTTCGTGTTGAGCCGGCCTTCGGGTTCGATGCCTGTTTATTTAATAGATGCCTACCGGCGAGGTCAGATGTTCCTCTCAACTTCGTGTTGTGCCAGTCTTCGGGTTTGATGCCTGTTTGTTTAACAGATGTCTGACGGCTAGGTCAAATGTTTTTCTCAACTAAGGGTTGTGACGGTCTTGGAGTTAGATGCCTGTTTGTTTAACAGATGCCTCACGGTGAGGTTAGATGTTCTTCTCAACTTTGGGTTGATCCAGCCTTCGGGTTTGATGCATGTTTGTTTCACAGATGCATGACAGTGAGGTCAGATGTTCTTCTCAACTTCGGGTTGAGTCTCCCTTCTGGTTCGATGCCTGTTTGTTTAACAGATGCCTGACGGGGATTTCAAATGTTCCTCTCAACTTTGTTTTGAGCCGGCCTTCGGGTTCGATGCATCTTTGTTTAACAGATACCTAACCTTGAGGTCGTGTGTTCTTCTCAACTTCGGGGTGAGCCGACCTTCGGGTTCGATGCCTGTTTATTTAACAGATGCCTCACAGCGAGATCGAATGTTCTTCTCAACTTTTGGTTGAGCCGGCCTTTGGGTTCGATGCTTGTTTATTTAACATATGCTTAACGGCGAAGTCAGATGTTCCTCTCAACTTCGTGTTGAGCCGGCCTTCGGGTTCGATGCCTGTTTGTTTAACAAATGCCCGGCGGCGAGGTCAGATGTTGCTCTCAACTTCGTGTTGGGCGGGACTTCATGTTCGATGCCTATTTGTTTAAAAGATGCCTTACGGCGAGGACATATATTCCTATGAACTTCGTGTTGGGCCGGCCTTCGTATTCGATGCCTGTTTGTTTAACAGATGATTGACAGCGATTCCATATGTTCTTCTCACCTTCGTGTTGAGCCGCCCTTCGGGTTCGATGCCTGTTTGTTTAACAGATTCCTGACAACGAGGTCAGATGTTCTTCTCAACTTCGAGTTTAGCCGGCCTCCGGGTTTGATGCCGGTTTGTTTAACAGATCCCTGACAGCGAGGTCAGATGTACTTCTCAACTTTGTGTTGAGCCGCCCTTCGGGTTCTATTCCTGTTTGTTTAACAGATGCCTGACAGCGAGGTCAAATGTTCCTCTCAACTTCTTGTTGAGTCGTCCTTCGGGTTCGTTGCCTGTTTGTTTAACAGATGCCAGACAGCGAGGTCTAATGTTCTTATCAACATTGGGTTGGGCTGGCCATCAAATTCGATGCCAGTTTGTTTAACAGTGCCTGACAGCGAGGTCAGATGTTCTTCTCAACTTCGGTTTGAGCCGGCCTTCGTGTTCGATGCCTGTTTGTTTAACAGATCTTTGACTGCGTGGTCAGATATTCCTATGAACTTCGTGTTGAGCCGGCCTTCGGGTTTGATGCCTGTTTATTTAATAGATGTCTACCGGCAGGTCAAATGTTCCTCTCAACCTCGTGTTGTGTCAGCCTTCGGGTTTGATGCCTATTTGTTTAACAGATGCCTGACGGCTAGGTCAAATGTTTTTCTCAACAAGGGGTAGGCGACCTTTAATTTAGATGCCTGTTTGTTTAACAGATGCCTCACGGTGAGGTCAGATGTTCTTCTCAACTTCGGGGTGAGCCGACCTTCGGGTTCGATGCCTATTTATTTAACAGATGCCTGACAGCGAGATCGAATGTTCTTCTCAACTTTTGGTTGAGCCGGCCTTTGGGTTCAATGCTTATTTATTTAACATATGCTTGACAACGAGGTCAGATGTTCCTGTCAACTTCGTGTTGAGCCGGCGTTTGGGTTCGATGCCTGTTTGATTAACAAATGCCCGGTGGGAAGGTCAGATGTTGCTCTCAACTTCGTGTTGAGCGGGACTTCGTGTTCGATGCCTATTTGTTTAAAAGATGCCTTACAGTGAGGTCAGATATTCCTATGAACTTCGTGTTGAGCCGGCCTTCGGATTCGATGCCTGTTTGTTTAACAGATGCCTGACGGTGATTTCATATGTTCTTCTCAACTTCGGGTTGAGCCGCCCTTCGGGTTCGATGCCTGTTTGTTTAACAGATGTTTGACAGTGAGGTCAAATGTTCCTCTCAACTTCGTGTTGAGCCGACCTAGGGGTTCGATGCCTGTTTGTTTAATAGATGCCTGACGGCGAGGTCAGATGTTGCTCTCAACTTCGTGTTGAGCGGGACTTCGTGTTCGATGCATATTTGTTTAACAGATGCCTGTCATGGAGGTTAGATGTTCTTCTCACCTTCGCTTTGAGCCATCCTTCAGGTTCGGTTCCGGTTTGTTTAACTAATGTTTGACAACGTGGTCAGATGTTCTTCTCAACCTTGGGATGAGTCGACCCTCTATCTAGATGCATGTTTGTTTAATAGATTCCCGACAACAAGGTCAGATGTTCTTCTCAACTTTGGTTTGAGCCGGCCACCGGGTTCAATGCCTGATTGTGTTACAGATCCCTAACGGTGAGGTATGATGTACTTCTCAACTTCGTTTTGAGCCGCCCTTCGGGTTCGATGCCTGTTTGTTTAACAGATGCCTGACGGTGACGCCAAATATTCCTCTCAACTTCTTGTTGAGCAAGCCTTCGGGTTCGATGCATGTATGTTTAACAGATGCCTAACGGCAAGGTCTAATGTTCTTATCAACTTCGGGTTGTGCTGGCCATCAAATTCGATGCCTGTTTGTTTAACAAATGCCTAATAGCGAGGTCAGATGTTCTTCTCAAAGTCGGGTTAAGCCGGCCTTCGTGTTGGATGCCTGTTTGTTTAACAGATCCCTGACGGGGAGGTCAGATATTCCTTTGAACTTCGTATTGAGTCGGGCTTCGAGTTTGATTCCTGTTTGTTTAATAGATGTCTGACAGCGAGGTCAGATGTTCCTCTCAACTTCGTGTTATGCCAGCCTTCGGGTTCGATGCTTGTTTGTTTAATAGATGCCTGACGGGGACGTCAAATGTTCCTCTCAACTTCGTGTTGAGCCGGCCTTCGAGTTCGATGCCTGTTTGTTTAACAGATGCCTGACAATGATTTCATATGTTCTTCTCAACTTCGGGTTGAGCCGCCCTTCGGGTTCGATGCCTGTTTGGTTAACAGATGTTTGACAGTGAGGTCAAATGTTCCTCTGAACTTCGTGTTGAGCCGGCCTAGGGGTTCGATGCCTGTTTGTTTAACAGATGCCTGACGGCGAGGTCAGATGTTGCTCTCAACTTCGTGTTGAGCGGGACTTCGTGTTCGATGCATATTTGTTTAACAGATGCCTGTCATGGAGGTTAGATGTTCTTTTCACCTTCGCTTTGAGCCATCCTTCAGGTTCGGTTCCGGTTTGTTTCACTAATGTTTGACAACGTGGTCAGATGTTCTTCTCAACCTTGGGATGAGTCGACCCTCTATCTAGATGCATGTTTGTTTAATAGATGCCCGACAACAAGGTCAGATGTTCTTCTCAACTTTGGTTTGAGCCGGCCACCGGGTTCAATGCCTGATTGTGTTACAGATCCCTAACGGCGAGGTATGATGTACTTCTCAACTTCGTTTTGAGCCGCCCTTCGGGTTCGATGCCTGTTTGTTTAACAGATGCCTGACGATGACGTCAAATATTCCTCTCAACTTCTTGTTGAGCAAGCCTTCGGGTTCGATGCATGTATGTTTAACAGATGCCTAACGGCAAGGTCTAATGTTCTTATCAACTTCGGGTTGTGCTGGCCATCAAATTCGATGCCTGTTTGTTTAACAAATGCCTAATAGCGAGGTCAGATGTTCTTCTCAAAGTCGGGTTAAGCCGGCCTTCGTGTTGGATGCCTGTTTGTTTAACAGATCCCTGACGGGGAGGTCAAATATTCCTTTGAACTTCGTATTGAGTCGGGCTTCGAGTTTGATTCCTGTTTGTTTAATAGATGTCTGACGGCGAGGTCAGATGTTCCTCTCAACTTCGTGTTATGCCAGCCTTCGGGTTCGATGCTTGTTTGTTTAATAGATGCCTGACGGGGACGTCAAATGTTCCTCTTAACTTCGTGTTGAGCCGGCCTTCGAGTTCGATGCCTGTTTGTTTAATAGATACTTGACGGTGAAGTCAGATGTTCTTCTCAACTTCGGGTTGAGCTGACCTTCGGGTTCGATGCCTGTTTGTTTAACAGATTCCTGACGGCGAGATCGAATGTTCTTCTCAACTTTTGGTTGAGCCGGCCTTCGGGTTCAATGCTTGCTTCTTTAAAATATGGTTGACGGCGAGGTCAGATGTTCCTCTTAACTTCGTGTTGAGCCGGCCTTCGGGTTCGATGGCCGTTTGTTTAATAAATGCCTGGCGGCGATGTCAGATGTTGCTCTAAACTTCGTGTTGAGCAGGACTTTGTGTTCGATGCCTGTTTGTTTAAAAAATACCTTCGGCGAGGTCAGATATTCCTATGAACTTCGTGTTGAGCCGTCCTTCGGGTTCGATGCCTGTTTGTTTAACAGATGCCTGACGGCGAGGTCAAATGTTCCCCTCAACTTCATGTTGAGCCGACCTTGGGGTTCGATGCCTGTTTGTTCAACAGATGCCTGACGGAGAGGCCAGATGTTGCTTTCAATTTCGTGTTGAACGGGACTTCGTGTTCGATGACTATTTGTTTAATAGATGACTGGCGGCGAGGTCAGATGTTTTTCTCATCTTCGGTTTGAACCGGCCTTCGGGTTCGGTTCCTGTTTGTTTAACTGATTTCTGACAACGAGGTCAGATGTTCTTCTCAACTTTGGGTTGAGCCAACCTCCGGGTTCGATGCCTGTTTGTTTATCAGATCCCTCATGGCGAGGTCAGGTGTTTTTCTCAACTTCGGGTTGAGCCGGCCTTCGGGTTCGATGCCTGTTTGTTTAACAGATGCCTGACAGCAAGGTCTAATGTTCTTATCAACTTCGGTTTGAGCTGGCCATCAAATTCGCTGTTTGTTTATTTAACAGATGCCTGACATCGAGGTCAGATGTTCTTGTCAACGTCGGGTTGAGCCGGCCTTCGTGTTCGATGCCTATTTGTTTAATAGATCCCTGGCGGCAAGGTCAGATATTCCTATGAACTTCGTGTTGAGCCGGCCTTCGGGTTCGATGCCTGTTTGTTTAATAGATGTCTGACAGAGAGGTCATATGTTCCAGCCTTCGGGTTCGATGCCTGTTTGTTTAACAGATACTTGACGACTAGGTCAAATGTTTTTCTCAACTAAGGGTTGAGCCGCCCTTCGGGTTCGATGCCTGTTTGTTTAACAGATGCCTGACGGTAAGGTCAAATGTTCCTCTCTACTTTGTGTTGAGCCGGACTTGGGGTGTGATGCATGTTTGTTTAACAGATGCCTGATGGAGAGGTCAGATGTTCATCTCAACTTCGTGTTGAGCGGGAATTCGTGTTCGATGCCTATTTGTTTAACAGATGCCTGACGGCGAGGTCAAATGTTCCTCTCAACTTCGTGTTGAGCCGGCCTTGGGGTTCGACGCCTGTCTGTTTAACTGATGTCTGACAACGAGGTCAGATGTTCTTCTCAACTTCGTGTTGAGCAGGACTTCGTGTTCGATGCCTGTTTATTTAACAGATCCCTGACGGCGAGGTCAGATGTACTTCTCAACTTCGTGTTGAGCCACCCTTCGGGTTCGATGCCCGTTTGTTTAACAGATGCCTGACGGTGAGGTCAAATGTTCCTCTCAACCTCTTGTTGAGGCACTCTTCAGATTTGATGCCTGTTTGTTTAACAGATGCCTGACAGCAAGGTCTAATGTTCTTATCAACTTTGGTTTGAGCTGGCCATCAAATTCGATGCCTGTTTGTTTAACAGATGCCTAACAGCGAGGTCAGATGTTCTCGTCAACGTCGGTTTGAGCCGGCCTTCGTGTTCGATACCTGTTTGTTAAACAGATCCCTGACGGCGAGGTCAGATATTCTTATGAACTTCGTGTTGAGCCGGCCTTCGGTTTCAATGCCTGTATGTTTAACAGATGCTTGACAGAGATGGTCAGATATTCTTCTCAACTTTGGGTTGAGCCGGCCTTCGTGTTCGATGCCTGTTTGTCTAACAGATCCCTGACGGTGAGGTCAGATATTCCTATGAACTTCGTGTTGAGCCGGCCTTCGGGTTCGATGCCTGTTTGTTTAATAGATGTCTGACAGCGAGGTCAGATGTTCCTCTCAACTTCGTGTTGAGCCGGCCTTCGGGTTCGATGCCTGTTTGTTTAACAGATGCCTGACGAATAGGTCAAATTCTTTTCTCAACTACGGGTTGAGATGGCCTTCGGGTTCGATGCCTGTTTATTTAACAGATGCCTCATGGTGAGGCTAGATGTTCCTCTCAACTTCGGGTTGAGCCATCCTTCGGGTTTGATGCATGTTTGTTTAATAGATGCCTGACGGCGAGGTCAGATGTTCATCTCAACTTCGGGTTGAGCCGCCCTTCTGGTTCGATACCTGTTTGTTTAACAGATGCCTAAGGGGGACATCAAATGTTCCTCTCAACTTTTTGTTGAGTCGACCATTGGTTTCGATGCCTGTTTGTTTAACAGATACGTGACAGCGAGATTAGATGTTCTTCTCAACTTCGGGTTGAGCCGACGTTTGGGTTCGATGCCTGTTTGTTTAACAGATGCTTGACGGCGAGGTCAAATGTTCTTCTCAACTTTTGTTTGAGCTGGCCTTTGGGTTCGATGCCTGTTTCTTTAACATATGCTTGACGATGAGGTTAGATGTTCCTCTCAACTTTGATGCTTGTTTGTATAACAGATGCCTGACAGCGAGGTCAGATGTTCTTCTCAACTTTGAGTTGAGCCGGCCTTAGTGTTCGATGCCTGTTTTTTAACAGATCCCTGACGGCGAGGTCAGATATTTCTATGAACTTCGTGTTGAGCCGGCCTTTGGGTTTGATGCCTCTTTGATTAATAGATGTCTGACGGTGAGGTCAGATGTTCCTCTCAACTTTGTGTTGTGCCAGACTTCGGGTTTGATGCCTGTTTGTTTAAAAGATTCCTGACGACTAGTTAAAATGTTTTTCTCAACTACGGTTTGAGACGGTCTTCGGGTTCGATGCGTGTTTGTTTAACAGATGCTCATGGTGAGGCTAGATGTTCTTCTCATGTTCGGGTTGAGCCAGCCTTCAGGTTTGATGCATGTTTGTTTAACAGATGCCTGACGGCGAGGTCAGATGTTCATCTCAAATTCGTATTAAGCCGCCCTTTTGGGTCGATGCCTGTTTGTTTAACAGATGACTGACGGGGACGTCAATTGTTCCTATCAACATTTTATTGAGCCGACCTTTGATTTTGATTCCTGTTTGTTTAACAGATACCTGACGGCGAGATCAAATGTTCTTCTCAACCTTGGGTTGAGCCGACCTTCAGGTTCAATGCCTGTTTGTTTAACAGATGCTTGACGGCGAGGTGAAATGTTCTTCTCAACTTTTGTTTGAACCGGCCTTTGGGTTCGATGCCTGTTTATTTAACATATGGTTGACGGCGAGGTCAGATGTTCCTCTCAACTTCATATTGAGCCGGCATTCGGGTTCGATGCCCGTTTGTTTAATAAATGCCTAGCGGCGAGGTCAGATGTTGCTCTCAACTTCGTGTTGAGCGGGACTTTATGTTCGATGCCTATTTGTTTAACAGATGCCTTATGGCGAGGTCAGATATTCCTATGAACTTCGTGTTGACCCGGCCTTCGGGTTCGATGCCTGTTTGTTTAACAGATGCCTGACAGCGAGGTCCGATGTTTGTCTCAACTTCGGGTTGAGCCGCCCTTCGGGTTCGATGCCTGTTTGTTTAACAGATGCCTGACAGTGAGGTCAAATGTTCCTCTCTACTTCGTGTTGAGTCGGCCTTGGGGTTCGATGCCTATTTGTTTAACAGATGCCTGACAGCGAATTCAGATGTTCTTCTCACCTTGGGTTTGAGCCGGCCTTAGGGTTCGATTCCTGTTTGTTTAAGTGATGCCTGACAACGAGGTAAGATGTTCTTCTCAACTTCGGGATGAGCTGACCATCAATATCGATGTCTGTTTGTTTAAGAGATGCCTGACAGCGAAGTCAGATGTTCTTCTCAACTTCGGGTTGAGCCGGCCTCCGGGGACGATGCCTGTTTGTTTAACAGATCCCTTACAGCGAGGTCAGATGTACTTATGAACTTCGTGTTGAGCCTCACTTCGGGTTCGATGCCTGTTTGTTTAACATATGCCTGACGACAAGGTCAAATGTTCCTCTCAACTTCTTGTTGACCCGACCTTTGGGTTCGATGCCTGTTTGTTTAGCAGATGCCTGACGGCGAGATCTGATGTTCTTATCAACTTCGGGTTGTGCTGGCCATCAAATTTGATACCTGTTTGTTTAATAGATTCCTGACAACGAGGTCAGATGTTCTTCTCAACTTTGGGTTGAGTTGGCCTTCGTGTTCGATGCCTGTTTGTTAAATAGATCCCTGACGACGAGGTCAGATATTACTATGAACTTCGTGTTGAGCCGACCTTCGGGTTCGATGCCTGTTTGTTTAATAGTTGTCTGACAGCGAGGTCAGATGTTCCTCTCAACTTTGTGTTGTGCCAGCCTTCGGGTTCGATGCCTGTTTGTTTAACATATGCCTGAAGGCAAGGTCAAATGTTATTCTCAACTAAAGGTTGAGACGACCTTCGGGTTCGATGCCTGTTTGTTTAACGGATGCCACACGATGAGGTTAGATGTTCTTCTCAACTTCGGGTTGAGCCAGCCTTCGGGTTTGATGCATGTTTGTTTAACATATGCCTGACGGCTAGGTTAGGTGTTCTTCTCAACTTCGGGTTGAGCCGGCCTTCGGGTTCGATGCCTATTTGTTTAACAAATTCCTGACGGCAAGATCTAATGTTCTTATCAACTTCGGGTTGAGCTGGCCATAAAATTTGATGCCTGATTGTTTAACAGATTCTTGACAATGAGGTCAGATGTTCTTCTCAACTTTGGGTTGAGCCGGCCTTCGTGTTCGACGCTTGTTTGTTAAATAGATCCCTGACGGTGAGGTTAGATATTCCTATGAACTTCGTGTTGAGCTGGCCTTCGGGTTCGATGCATGTTTGTTTAACAGATGCGTGATGGGGACGTCAAATGTTCCTCTCAACTTCATGTTGAGACGGCCTTCGAGTTCGATGCCTGTTTGTTTAACAGATACCCGAAGGCGAGGTCAGATGTTCTTCTCAACTTCGGGTTGAGCCGGTCTTCGAGTTCGATACCTGTTTGTTTAACAGATGCCTGACGGCGAGGTCAAATGTTCTTCTCGATTTTTGTATGAGCTGGCATTCGGGATCGATGCCTTTTATTTAACATATGCTTGATGGCGAGGTTAGATGTTCCTCTCAACTTTCTGTTTAGCCGGCCTTCGGGTGCGATGCCCGTTTGTTTAGTAAATGCCTGGCGATGAGGTCCGATGTTGCTCTCAACTTCGTGTTGAGCGGGACTTTGTATTCGATGCCTATTTGTTTAACAGATGCCCGGCGGCGAGGTCATATGTTCTTCTCACCTTCAGTTTAAGCCGGCCTTCAGGCTCGATTCTTGTTTGTTTAACTGATGCCTGACAACTAGGTCAGATGTTCTTCTCAACTTCGAGATGAGCCGACCATCAATATCGATGTCTGTTTGTTTAACAGATCCCTGACGACGAGGTCTGATGTACTTCTCAATTCGTGTTGAGCTGGCCATCAAATTCGATGCTTGTTTGTTTAACAAATGCCTGACAGCGAGGTCAGATGTTCTTCTCAACTTTGAGTTGAGTCGGCCTTCGTGTTCGATGCCTGCTTGTTTAACAGATCCCTGACGGTGAGGTCAGATATTTCTATGACCTTCGTGTTGAGCCGGCCTTCGGGTTTGATGCCTGTTTTTTTAATAGATGTCTGGCGGCGAGGTCAGATGTTCATGTCAACTTCATGTTGTGCCAGACTTCGGGTTTCGATGCCTGTTTGTTTAACAGATGCCTGACGACTAGGTCAAATGTTTATCTCAACTACGGTTTGAGACGGCCTTCGGGTTCGATGCCTGTTTGTTTAACAGATGCCTCATGGTGAGGCTAGATGTTCTTTTCAACTTTGGGTTGAGCCAACCTTCGGGTTTAATGCATATTTGTTTAACAGATGCCTGACAGCGAGGTCAGATGTTCATCTCAACTTCGGGTTGAGCCGCCCTTCTAGTTCGATGCCTGTTTGTTTAACAGATGCCTGACGGGGACGTCAATTGTTCCTGTTAACTTTTTATTGAGCCGACCTTTGGTTTCGATGCCTGTTTGTTTAACAGATACCTGACGGCGAGATCAGATGTTCTTCTTAGCTTTGGGTTGAGCCGACCTTCAAGTTCGACGCCTGTTTGTTTAATAGATGCCTGACGGCGAGGTCAAATGTTCTTCTTAACTTTTATTTGAGCCGGCCTTTGGGTTCGATGCCAGTTTATTTAACTTATGCTTGACGACGAGGTCAGGTGTTCCTCTCAACTTCGTATTTAGTCGGCCTTCGGGTTCGATGCATGTTTGTTTAACAAATGCCTGGCGGCGAGGTCAGATGTTGCTCTCAACTTCGTGTTGAGCGGGACTTTGTGTTCGATGCCTATTTGTTTAACAGATGCCTTATGGCGAGGTTAGATATTCCTATGAACTTCGTGTTGAGCCGACCTTCGGGTTTGATGCTTGTTTTTTAACAGATGCCTGATAGCGAGGTCAGATGTTTGTCTCAACTTCGGGTTGAGCCGCCCTTCGGGTTCGATGCCTGTTTGTTTAACAGATGCATGACAGCGAGGTCAAATGTTCCTCTCTACTTCGTGTTGTGCCAGCCTTCGGGTTCGGTGCCTATTTGTTTAACAGATGCCTGGCGGAGAAGTCAAATGTTCTTCTTACCTTGGGTTTGAGCCGGCCTTCGGGTTCGATTACTGTTTGTTTAAGTGATGCCTGACAACGTGGTAAGATGTTCTTCTCAACTTCGGGATGAGCCGACCACCAATCTCGATGTCTGTTTGTTTAACAGATGCTCGACAGCAAAGTCAGATGTTCTTCTCAACTTCGGGTTGAGCCGGCCTCCGGGGTCGATGCCTGTTTGTTTAACAGATCCCTTACAGCTAGGTCAGATGTACTTATGAACTTCGTGTTGAGCCTCCCATCGGGTTCGATGCCTGCTTGTTTAACATATGCCTAACGGCGAGATCAAATGTTCCTCTCAACTTCTTGTTGAGCCGGCCTTCGGGTTCGATGCCTGTTTGTTTAACAGATGCCTTACGGCAAAATCTAATGTTCTTATCAACTTTGGGTTGAGATGGCCATAAATTCGATGCCTGATTGTTTAACAGATTCCTGACAATGAGGTCAGATGTTCTTCTCAACTTTGGGTTGAGCCGGCCTTCATGTTCGATGCTTGTTTGTTAAACAGATCACTGACGGCGAGGTTAGATATTCCTAATAACTTCGTGTTGAGCCGGCCTTCGGGTTCGAAGCCTGTTTGTTAAACAGATCCCTGAAGACAAGGTCAGATATACTTCTTAACTTCGTGTTGAGCCGACCTTCGGGTTCGATGCCTGTTTGTTTAACATATGCATGACAGCGAGGTCAAATGTTCTTCTCAACTTTTGTTTGAGTTGGCGTTCAGGATCGATGCCTTTTATTTAACATATGCTTGATGGCGAGGTTAGATGTTCCTCTCAACTTCGTGTCTATCCGGCTTCGGGTTCGATGTCTGTTTGTTTAACAAATGCCTGGCGGCGAGGTCAGATGTTGCTCTCAACTTCGTGTTAAGCGGGACTTTGTGTTCGATGCCTATTTGTTTAACAGATGCCTTATGGCGAGGTTAGATATTCCTATGAACTTCGTGTTGAGCCGTCCTTCGGGTTCGATGCCTGTTTGTTTAACAGATGCCTGATAGCGAGGTCAGATGTTTGTCTCAACTTCGGGTTCGATGCCTGTTCGTTTAACAGATGCATGACAGCGAGGTCAAATGTTCCTCTCTACTTCGTGTTCTGCCAGCCTTCGGGTTCGGTGCCTATTTGTTTAACAGATGCCTGACGGAGAAGTCAAATATTCTTCTTACCTTGGGTTTGAGTCGGCCTTCGGGTTCGATTCCTGTTTGTTTAAGTGATGCCTGACAACGAGGTAAGATGTTCTTCTCAACTTCGGGATGAGCCGACCATCAATCTCGATGTCTGTTTGTTTAACAGATGCCTGACCGCAAAGTCAGATGTTCTTATCAACTTAGGGTTGAGCCGGCCATCAAATTCGATGCCTGATTTTTTAACAGATTCATGACAATAAAGTCAGATGTTCTTCTCAACTTTGGGTTGAGTCGGCCTTCGTGTTCGATGCTTGTTTGTTAAACAGATCCCTGACGGCGAGGTTAGATATTCCTATGAACTTCGTGTTGAGCCGGCCTTCGGGTTAAATGCCTGTTTGTTAAACAGATCCCTGAGGGCAAGGTCAGATATACTTCTCAACTTCGTGTTGAGCCGACCTTCGGGTTAGATGCCTGTTTGTTTAACAGATGCATGACAGTGAGGTCAAATGTTCTTCTCAACTTTTGTTTGAGCTGGTGTTTGGGATCGATGCCTTTTATTTAACATATGCTTGATGGCGAGGTCAGATGTTCCTCCCAACTTCGTGTTTAGCCGGCCTTCGGGTGCGATGCCCGTTTGTTTAACAAATGCCTGGCGGTGAGGTTAGACATTGCTCTCAACTTCGTGTTGAGCGGGACTTCGTGTTCGATGCCTATTTGTTTAACAGATGCCCGGCGGCGAGGTCAGATGTTCTTCTCACCTTCGGTTTAAGCCGGCCTTCGGGTTCGATTCCTGTTTGTTTAACTGATGCCTGACAACTAGGTCATATGTTCTTCTCAACTTCGAGATGAGCCGACCATCAATATTGATGTCTGTTTGTTTAACAGATCCCTGACAGCGAGGTCAGATGTACTTCTCAACTTCGTGTTGAGCTGGCCAACAAATTCGATGCTTCTTTGTTTAACAGATGCCTGACAGCGAGGACAGATGTTCTTCTCAACTTTGAGTTTAGCCGGCCTTCGTGTTCGATGCCTGTTTGTTTAACAGATACCTGACGGTGAGGTCAGATATTTCTATGACATTCGTGTTGAGCCGGCCTTCGGGTTCGATGGCTGTTTGTTTAATAGATGTCTGGCGGCGAGGTCAGATGTTCCTCTCAACTTCGTGTTGTGCCAGACTTCGGGTTTGATGCCTGTTTGTTTAACAGATGCCTGACGACTAGGTCTAATGTTTTTCTAAAATACGGTTTGAGACGGCCTTCGGGTTCGATGCCTGTTTGTTTAACAGATGCCTCATGGTGAGGCTAGATGTTCTTTTCAATTACGGGTTGAGCCAGCCTTCAGGTTTGATGCATATTTGTTTAACAGTTGCCTGACAGCGACGTCAGATGTTCATCTCAACTTCGGGTTGAGCCGCCCTCCTGGTTCGATGCCTGTTTGTTTAACAGATGCCTGACGGGGACGTGAATTGTTCCTATTAACTTTGTTTCAGCGGACCTTTGGTTTCGATGCCTGTTTGTTTAACAGATACCTGACGGTGAGATCAGATGTTCTTCTCAACTTTGGGTTGAGCCGACCTTCAGGTTCGATGCTTGTTTGTTTAAAAGATGCCTGACGGCGAGGTCAAATGTTCTTCTCAACTTTTGTTTGAGCCGGCCTTTGGGTTCGATGCCAGTTTCTTTAACATATGCTTGACGGCGAGGTCAGAAGTTCCTCTCAAATTCGTATTGAGCCGGCTTTCGGGTTCGATGCCTGTTTGTTTACCAAATGCCTGGCGGCGAGGTCAGATGTTGCTCTCAACTTCGTGTTTTGCGAGACTTTGTGTTCGATGCCTATTTGTTTAACAGATGCCTTATGGTGAGGTTAGATATTCCTATGAACTTCGTGTGGAACTAGCCTTCGGGTTCGATGCCTGTTTGTTTAACAGATGCCTGACAGTGAGGTCAGATGTTTGTCTCAACTTCGGGATGAGCCGCCCTTCAGTTTCGATGCCTGTTTGTTTAACAGATGCTTGACAGAAGGTCAAATGTTCCTCTCTACTTCGTGTTATGCCAGGCTTCGGGTTCGGTGCCTATTTGTTTAACAGATGCCTAATGGCGAAGTCAAATGTTCTTCTTACCTTGGGTTTGAGCCGGCCTTCGGGTTCGATTCCTGTTTGTTTAAGTGATGCCTGACAACGAGGTAAGATGTTTTTCTCAACTTCGGGATGAGCCGACCATCAATCTCGATGTCTGTTTGTTTAAAAGATGCCTGACAACAAAGTCAGATGTTCTTCTCAACTTAGGGTTGAGCCGGCCTCCGGGGTCGATGCCTATTTGTTTAACAGATCCCTTACAGCAAGGTCAGATGTACATATGAACTTCGTGTTGAGCCTCCCTTCAGGTTCGATGCCTGTTTGTTTAACATATGCCTGACGGCGCGGTCAAATGTTCCTCTCAACTTCTTGTTGAGCCGGACTTCGGGTTCGATGCCTGTTTGTTTAACAGATGCCTTACGGCAAGATCTAATGTTCTTATCAACTTCGAGTTGATCTAGCTATCAAATTCGATGCCTGATTGTTTAACAGATTCCTGACAATGAGGTCAGATGTTCTTCTCAACTTTGGGTTGAACTGGCCTTCGTGTTCGATGCCTGTTTGTTTAACAGATACCTGATGGCGAGGTTAGATATTCCTATGAACTTCGTGTTGACCCGGCCTTCGGGTTCGATGCTTGTTTGTTTAACAGATGCCTGACAGCGAGGTCAGATGTTTGTCTCAACTTCGGGTTGAGCCGCCCTTCGGGTTCGATGCCTGTTTGTTTAACAGATGCATAACAGCGAGGTTAGATGTTCTTCTCAACTTCGGGTTTAGCCGACCTTCGGGTTCGATACCTATTTGTTTAACAGATGCCTGACGGCGAGGTCGAATGTTCTTCTAAACTTTTGTTTGAGCCAGCCTTCAAGATCGATGCCTTTTATTTAACATATGCTTGATGGCGAGGTCGGATGTTCCTCTCTACTTCGTGTTGAGCCGGCCTTCGGGTGCGATGCCCGTTTGTTTAACAAATGCCTGGCCGTGAGTTCAGACGTTGCTCTCAACTTCGTGTTGAGCGGGACTTCGTGTTCGATGCCTATTTGTTTAACAGATGCCTTACGACGAGGTCAGACATTGCTCTCAACTTCGTGTTGAGCGGGACTTCGTGTTCGATTCCTATTTGTTTAACAGATGCCCGGCGACCAGGTCAGATGTTCTTCTCACCTTCGGTTTAAGCCGGCCTTCGGGTTCGATTCCTGTTTGTTTAACTGATACCTGACAACTAGGTCAGATGTTCTTCTCAACTTCGAGATGAGCCGACCATAAATATTGATGCCTGTTTCTTTAATAGATGGCTGACAACGAGGTCAGATGTTCTTCTCAACTTCGGGTTTAGCCGGCCTTCGGGGTCGATGCCTGTTTGTTTAACAGATCCCTGACGGCGAGGTCAGATGTACTTCACAACTTCGTGTTGAGCCGCCCTTCGAGTTCGATACCTGATTATTTAATAGATGCCTAACGGCGAGGTTTAATGTTCTTATCAACTTCGGGTTGAGCCTCCAATAAAATTCGATGCCTGTTTGTTTAACAGATGCATGAAGCGAGGTCGGATGTTCTTCTCAACTTCGGGTTGAGCCGACCTTCGTGTTCGATGCCTGTTTGTTTAACATGTCCAAGATGGTGAGGTCAGATATTCCTATGAACTTCGTGTTGATCCGGCCTTCGGGTTCGATGCCTGTTTGTTTAATAGATGCCTGACGGAGAGGTCAGATGTTGCTCTCAACTTCGTGTTGTGCCTGCCTTCGGGTTCGATGCCTGTTTGTTTAACAGATGCCTGACGGCTAGGTCAAATGTTTTTCTCAACTACAGGTTGAGACATCCTTCGGGTTCGATGCCTGTTTGATTAACACATGCCTTACAGTGAGGTCAGATGTTCTTCTCAACTTTGAGCTGAGCCAGCCTTCGGGTTTGATGCAAGTTTGTTTAACAAATGCCTGATGGTGAGGTCAAATGTTCCTCTTAACTTCTTGTTGATCCGGCCTTCGGGTTTGATGCCTGTTTGTTTAACAGATGCCTGAGAGGAGGTCAAATGTTCTTCTAAACTCCGGGTTGAGCCGACCTTCGTGTTCGATGCCTGTTTGTTTAACAGATCCCTGACGGCAAGGTCAAGTATTCCTATGAACTTCGTGTTGAGCCGGCCTTCGGGTTCCATGCCTGTTTGTTTAATAGATGTCTGACGGTGAGTTCACACGTTCCTCTTAACTTCGTGTTGTGCCAGCCATCGGGTTCGAGGCCTGTTTGTTTAACAGATGCCTGACCGCTAGGTAAAATGATTTTCTCAACAACGGGTTGAGACGACCTTTGAGTTTGATGCCTATTTGTTTAATAGATGCCTCACGGTGAGGTTAAATGTTCTTCTAAACTTCGGGTTGAGCCAGCCTTTGGGTTTAATGCATGTTTGTTTAAAAGATGCCTGACGGCGAGGTCAGATATTCTTCTCAACTTCAGGTTGAGCCGACTTTCGGGTTCGATGCCTATTTTTTTAACAGATGCCTGACGGGGAGGTCTAATGTTCTTTTCAACTTCGGGTTGAGCCGGCCTTGGGGTTCGATGCCGGTTTGTTTAATAGATGCCTGGCGGAGAGGTCAGATGTTGCTCTCAACTTCGTGTTGAGCGAGACTTCGTGTTCGATGCTTATTTGTTTAACAGATGCCTGGCGGCGAGGTCAGATGTTCTTCTCATCTTCGGTTTGAGCCGGCCTTCGGGTTCGATTCCTGATTGTTTAACTGATGCCTGACAACGAGGTCAGATGTTCTTCTCAAATTTGGGATAAGTCGGGCATCAATCTTGATGCCTGTTTGTTTCATAGTTGCCTGACAGCAAGGTCATATGTTCTTCTCAACTTCGGGTTAAGCCGGACTCCGGGTTCAATGCTTGTTTGTTTAACAGATCCTTGACGGCGAGGTCAAATGACTTCTCAACTTTGTGTTGAGCCGCCATTCGGGTTTGATGCCTGCTTGTTTAAGAGATGCCTCACGGCAAGGTCTAATGTTCTTACCAACTTCGGGTTGAGCCGACCATCAAATTCGATGCCTGTTTGTTTAACAGATGCCTGACAGTGAGGTCAGATGTTCTTCTAAACTTCTGGTTGAGCCGACCTTTGGGTTCGATGCCTGTTTGATTAACAGATGCCTGAAGGCGACGTCAAATGTTCTTCTCAAGTTTTGGTTGAGCCGGCCGTCGGGTTCGATGCCTGTTTATTTAAGATATGCTTGACAACGAGGGCGGATGTTCCTCTCAAATTCGTGTTGAGCCGGCCTTCAAGTTCGATGCCCGTTTGATTAACAAATGCCTGGCGGCGAGGTCAGATGTTGCTCTCAACTTCGTGTTGAGCTGAACTTCGTGTTCGATGCCTATTTGTTTAAGAGATGCCTTACGCGAGGTCAGATATTCTTATGAACTTCGTGTTGATCCGGTTTTCGGGTTCGATGCCTATTTGTTTAACAGATGCCTGACAACGAGGTCATATGTTATTCTTAACTTAGGGTTGAGCCGCCCTTCGGGTTCGATGCCTGTTTGTTTAATATATGCCTCACGGCGAGGTCTAATGTTCTTATTAACTTTGGGTTGAGCCCGCCATCAAATTCGATGCCTGTTTGTTTAACAGATGTCTGACAGTGAGGTCAGATGTTCTTCTCAACTTCGGGTTGAGCCGGCCTTCGTGTTCGATGCCTGTTTGTTTAACAGATCCCTGATGGAGAGGTCAGATATTCCTATGAACTTCGTGTTGTGTCGGCCTTCGGGTTCGATGCCTGTTTGTTTAACAGATGCCTGACGGCTAGGTCAAATGTTTTTCTCAACTACGGGTTGAGACGACCTTCGGGTTTGATGCCTGTTTGTTTAACATATGCCTCACAGTGAGGTTAGATGTTCTTGTCAACTTCGGGTTGAGGCATCCTTCGCGTTTGATGCATGTTTGTTTAACAGATACCCGACGGCGAGGTCAGTTGTTTTTCTCGACTTCAGGTTGAGCCGGCCTTCTTGTTCAATGCCTGTTTGTTTAACAGATGCCTGATGAGGACGTCAAATGTTCCTCTCAACTTTGTGTTAAGCCAGACTTCGGGTTCGATGCCTGTTTCTTTAACAGATACCTGACGGTGAGGTCAGATGCTCTTCTAAACTTCGAGTTGAGCCGAGCTTCGGGTTTGACACCTGTTTGTTTAACAGATGCCTGACGGCGAGGTCAAATGTTCTTCTCATCTTTTGGTTGAGCCGGCCTTCGGGTTCGATGCCTATTTATTTAACATATGCTTGACGGCGAGGTCAGATGTTCCTCTCAACTTCGTGTTGAGCCGACCTTCAAGTTCGATGCCCATTTGTTTAACAAATGCCTGGCGGCTAGGTCAGACGTTGCTCTCAACTTCGTGTTGAACGGGACTTCGTGTTCGATGCCTATTTGTTTAACGGATGCCTTACGGCGAGGTCAATATTCCTATGAACTTCGTGTTGAGCTGGCCTTCGGGTTTGATGCCTATTTGTTTAACAGATGCCTGACAGCGAGGTCATATGTTCTTCTCAACTTCGGGTTAAGCCGCCCTTCGGGTTCGATGCCTGTTTGTTTAACAGATGCCTGACGGTAAGGTCAAATGTTCCTCTCAACTTCGTGTTGAGCCAACCTTGGGATTCGATGCCTGTTTGTTTATCAGATGCCTGACGTTGAGGTCAGATGTTGCTCTCAACATCGTGTTAAGCGGGACTTCGTATTTGATGCTTATTTGTTTAGCAGATGCCTGGCGGCAAGGTCACATGTTCTTCTCACCTTCGATTTAAGCCGGCCTTCGGGTTCGATTCCTGATTGTTTAACTGATGCCTGACAACGAGGTCAGATGTTCTTCTCAACTTCGGGATGAGCCGAGCATCAATCTAGATGCCTGTTTGTTTAATAGATGCCTGACAGCGAGGTCAAATGTTCTTCTCAACTTCGGGTAAAGCCGGCCTCCGGATTCGCTGCCAGTTTGTTTAACAGATCCCTGACGGCGAGGTCAAATGTACTTCTCAACTTCGTGTTGAGCTGCCCTTCAGGTTCGATGCCTGTTTGTTTAACAGATGCCTGACTAGCGAGGTCAGATGTTCTTCTCAACTTCGGGTTGAGCCGGCCTTCGTGTTCAATGTATGTTTGTTTAACAGATCCCTGATCGCGAGGTCAGATATTCCTATGAACTTCGTGTTGTGCCGGCCTTCAGGTTCGATGCCTATTTGTTTAACATATGCCTCACGGTGAGGTTAGATGTTCGTGTCAACTTCGGATTGAGCCAGCCTTCGCGTTTGATGTATGTTTGCTTAACGGATACCTGACGGCGAGGTCATATGTTCATCTCAACTTCGGGTTGAGCCGGCCTCCGGGTTCGATGCCTGTTTGTTAAACAGATCCTTGACGGCGAGGGCAAATGACTTCTCAACTTCGTGTTGAGCCACCATTCGGTTTTGATGCCTGCTTGTTTAAGAGATGCCTGACGGCGAGGTCTAATGTTCTTATCAACTTCGGGTTGAGCCGATCATCAAATTCGATGCCTGTTTGTTTAACAGATGCCTGACAGCGAGGTCAGATGTTCTTCTCAACTTCTGGTTGAGCCGGCCTTCGTGTTCGATGCCTGTTTGTTTAACAGATCCCTGATGGCGAGGTAAGATATTCCTATGAACTTCGTGTTGTGCCAGCCTTCGGGTTCGATGCCTGTTTGTTTAACAGATGCCTGATGGCAAGGTCAAATGTTCCTCTCAACTACGTGTTGAGCCAGCCTTGGGATTCGATGCCTGTTTGTTTAACAGATGCCTGACGTTGAGGTCAGATGTTGCTCTCAACATCGTGTTAAGCGGGACTTCGTATTTGATGCTTATTTGTTTAACAGATGCCTGGCGGCATGGTCACATGTTCTTCTCACCTTCGATTTAAGCCGGCCTTCGGGTTCGATTCCTGATTGTTTAACTGATGCCTGATAACGAGGTCAGATGTTCTTCTCAACTTCGGGATGAGCCGAGCATCAATCTAGATGCCTGTTTGTTTAATAGATGCCTGACAGCGAGGTCAAATGTTCTTCTTAACTTCGGGTAAAGCCGGCCTCCGGGTTCAATGCCAGTTTGTTTAACAGATCCCTGACGGCGAGGTCAAATGTACTTCTCAACTTCGTGTTGAGCCGCCCTTCAGGTTCGATGCCTGTTTGTTTAACAGATGCCTGACTAGCGAGGTCAGATGTTCTTCTCAACTTCGGGTTGAGCCGCCCTTCGTGTTCAATGTATATTTGTTTAACAGATCCCTGATCGCGAGGTCAAATATTCCTATGAACTTCATGTTGTGTCGGCCTTCAGGTTCGATGCCTATTTGTTTAACATATGCCTCACGGTGAGGTTAGATGTTCTTGTCAACTTCGGATTAAGCCAGCCTTCGGGTTTGATGTATGTTTTCTTAACGGATACCTGACGGCGAGGTCAGATGTTCTTCTCAACTTCGGGTTGAGCCGGCCTCCGGGTTTGATGCCTGTTTGTTAAACAGATCCTTGACGGCGAGGTCAAATGACTTCTCAACTTCGTGTTGAGCCACCATTCCGGTTTGATGCCTGCTTGTTTAAGAGATGCCTGACGGCGAGCTCTAATGTTCTTATCAACTTCGGGTTGAGCCGATCATCAAATTCGATGCCTGTTTGTTTAACAGATGCCTGACAGCGAGGTCAGATGTTCTTCTCAACTTCTGGTTGAGCCGGCCTTCGTGTTCGATGCCTGTTTGTTTAACAGATCCCTGATGGCGAGGTCAGATATTCCTATGAACTTCGTGTTGTGCCGGCCTTCGGGTTCGATGCCTGTTTGTTTAACAGATGCCTGATGGTAAGGTCAAATTTTCCTCTTAACTTCGTGTTGAGCCAGCCTTGGGATTCGATGCCTGTTTGTTTAACAGATGCCTGACGTTGAGGTCAGATGTTGCTCTCAACATCGTGTTAAGCGGGACTTCGTATTTGATGCTTATTTGTTTAACAGATGCCTGGCGGCGAGGTCACATGTTCTTCTCACCTTCGATTTAAGCCGGCTTTCGGGTTCGATTCCTGATTGTTTAACTGATGCCTGACAACAAGGTCAGATGTTCTTCTCAACTTCGGGATGAGCCGAGCATCAATCTAGATGCCTGTTTGTTTAATAGATGCCTGACACGGAGGTCAAATGTTCTTCTCAACTTCGGGTAAAGCCGGCCTCCGGGTTCGATGCCAGTTTGTTTAACAGATCCCTGACGGCGAGGTCAAATGTACTTCTCAACTTCGTGTTGAGCCGCCCTTCAGGTTCGATGCCTGTTTGTTTAACAGATGCCTGACTAGCGAGCTCATTTGTTCTTCTCAACTTCGGGTTGAGCCGCCCTTCGTGTTCAATGTATGTTTGTTTGACAGATCCCTGATCGCGAGGTCAGATATTCCTATGAACTTCGTGTTGTGTCGGCCTTCAGGTTCGATGCCTATTTGTTTAACATATGCCTCACGGTGAGGTTAGATGTTCTTGTCAACTTCGGATTAAGCCATCCTTCGGGTTTGATGTATGTTTGCTTAACGGATACCTGACGGCGAGGTCAGATGTTCTTCTCAACTTCGGGTTGAGCCGGCCTCCGGGTTCGATGCCTGTTTGTTAAACAGACCTTGACGGCGAGGTCAAATGACTTCTCAACTTCGTGTTGAGCCACCATTCGGGTTTGATGCCTGCTTGTTTAAGAGATGCCTGACGGCGAGGTCTAATGTTCTTATCAACTTCGGGTTGAGCCGATCATCAAATTTGATGCCTGTTTGTTTAACAGATGCCTGACAGCGAGGTCAGATGTTCTTCTCAACTTCTGGTTGAGCCGGCCTTTGTGTTCGATGCCTGTTTGTTTAACAGATCCCTGATGGCGAGGTCAGATATTCCTATGAACTTCGTGTTGTGCCGGCCTTCGGGTTCGATGCCTGTTTGTTTAACAGATGCCTGACGGCTAGGTCAAATGTTTTTCTCAACTACGCGTTTAGACGGCCTTCGGGTTCGATGCATGTTTGTTTAATATATGCCTCACAGTGAGGTTAGATGTTCTTGTCAACTTCGTGTGAGGCAACCTTCGGGTTTGATGCATGTTTGTTTAACAGATACCCGACGGCGAGGTCAGATGTTCTTCTCAACTTCGGGTTGAGCCGCCCTTCTTGTTCGATGTCTGTTTGTTTAACAGATGCCTGACAGGGACGTCAAATGTTCCTCTAAACTTTGTGTTAACCCGGCCTTCGGGTTCGATGCCTGTTTCTTTAACAGATACCTGACGGTGAGGTCAGATGTTCTTCTCAACTTCGGGTTGAGCTGACCTTCGGGTTCGACACCTGTTTGTTTAACAGATGCCTGACGGCAAGGTCAAATGTTCTTCTCAACTTTTGGTTGAGCCGGCCTTCGGGTTCGATGCCTGTTTATTTACCATATGCTTGACGGCGAGGTCAGATGTTCCTCTCAACTTTTTGTTGAGCCAACCTTCAAGTTTGATGCCCATTTGTTTAACAAATGTCTGGCGGCTAGGTCAGATGTTGCTCTCAACTTCGCGTTGAACGGGACTTCGTGTTCGATGCCTATTTGTTTAACAGATGCCTTACGGCGAGGTCAATATTCCTATGAACTTCATATTGAGCTAGCCTTCGGGTTTGATGCCTATTTGTTTAACAGATGCGTGACAGCAAGGTCAGATGTTCTTCTCAACTTCGGGTTGAGCCTCCATTCGGGTTCGATGCCTGTTTGTTTAACAGATGCCTGACGGCGAGGTCAGATGTTGCTCTCAACTTGGTGTTAAGCGGGACTTCGTGTTCGATGCTTATTTGTGTAACAGATGCCTGGCAGCGAGGTCACATATTCTTGTCACCTTAGATTTAAGCCGGCCTTCAGGTTCGATTCCTGATTGTTTAACTTATGCCTGACCACGAGGTCAGATGTTCTTCTATACTTCGGGATGAGCCGAGCATCAATCTCGATGCCAGTTTGTTTAATAGATGCCTGACAGCAAGGTCAGATGTTCTTGTTAACTTCGGGTTGAGCCGGCCTCCGGGTTCAATGCCAGTTTGTTTAATAGATCCCTGACGGCGAGGTCAAATGTACTTCTCAACTTTGTGTTGAGTCGCCCTTCAGGTTCGATGCCTGTTTGTTTAACAGATGCCTGATAGCCAGGTCAGATGTTCTTATTAATTTCTGGTTGTTTAGCTGATCCCTGACGACGACTTCAGATGTTCCTCTCAACTCCGTGTTGAGCCGGCCTTCGGGTTCGATGCCTGTTTATTTAAGAGATTCTTGATGGCGAGGTCTAATGTTCTTATTAATTTCTGGTTGAGCCGCCCTTCGAGTTCGATGCCTGTTTGTTTATTAGATGCCTCACGGCGAGGTCAGATGTACTTCTCAACTTCGTGTTAAGCCGGCCTTCAGGTTCGATGCCTGTTTGTTTAATAGATTCCAGACGACGAGGTCAGATGTTCTTCTCAACTTCGGGTTGAGCCGGCCTTCGGGTTTGATGCCTGTTTATTTAATAGATGCCTGACAGTAGGGTCAGATGTTCTTCTTAACTTTTGGTTGAGGCGGCCATCAAATTCGATGTCTGTTTATTTAGCAGATGCATGATAGTGAGGTCAGATGTTCTTCTCAACTTCAGGTTAAGGAGGCCTCCATGTTCGATGCCTTTTTGTTTAACAGATCCCTGACGGCAAGGTCAGATGTTCTTCTCAACTTCGTGTTGAGCAGGACTTCGTGTTCGATGCCTGTTTGTTTAACAGATGCCTGACGGAGAGCTCATATGTTCTTCTCAACTTCGGGTTAAGCCGGCCTTCGTGTTCGATGCCTGTTTATTTAACAGATGCCTGACGACGAGGTCAGATGTTGCTCTCAACTTAGTGTTGAGCGGGACTTCGTGTTTGATGCCTATTTGTTTAACAGATGCCTGACCGCAAGGTCAGATATTCCTATGAACTTCGTGTTGAGCCGGCGTTCGGGTTCGATGCTTGTTTGTTTAACAGATGCCTGACGGCGAGGTCAAATGTTCTTCTCAACTTCGGGCTGAGCCCCCCTTCGGGTTCGATGTCTGTTTATTTAATAGATGCCTCACGACGAGATCAAATGTTCGTCTCAACATCGTGTTGAGCCGGCCTTCGGGTTCGATGCCTGTTTGTTTAACTGTTTCCTGACGGCAAGGTCATATGTTCTTCTCAACATCGGGTTGAGCCAGCCTTCAGGTTTTTATTCCTGTTTGTGTAAGTGATGCCTGACAATGAGTTCAGATTTTCTTCTCAACTTCGGGTTGAGCCGTCCATCAAATTCGATGCTTGTTTGTTTAACAGATACCTGATAGCAAGGTCAGATGTTCTTCTCAGCTTCAGGTTGAGCCGGCCCCCGGGTTCGATGCCTTTTTGTTTAACAGATCCCTGACGGCGAGGTCATATCTACTTCCCAACTTCGTGTTGAGCGGGACTTCGTGTTTGAAGCCTATTTGTTTAACAGATGCCTGATGGCGAGGTCAGATATTCCTATGAACTTGGTGTTGAGATGGACTTCGGGTTCGATGCTTGTTTGTTTAACAGATGCCTCACAGCGAGATCAGATGTTCTTCTCAACTTCAGGTTGAACCCCCCTTCGGGTTCGATGCCTGTTTGTTTAATAGATGCCTGACGGTGAGGTCAGATATTCTTCTCAACTTCGGGTTGAGCTGGCCTTCGGGTTCCACACCTTTTTGTTTAACAGATTCCTGACGACAAGGGCAGATGTTCTTCTCAACTTCAGGTTGAGCCGGCCTTTGGGTTCGATGCCTGTTTGTTTGACAGTTGCCTGGCGGCTAGGTCAAATGTTCTTCTCAACTTCGGGTTAATTCCAGACACCGAGATCGGATGTTCTTGTCAACTTCGGGTTGAGCCGGCCATCAATTTCGATGCCTATTTGTTTAACAGATGCCTGATAGCAAGGTAAGATGTTCTTCTGAACTTCAGGTTAAGCCGGCATCCGGGTTCGATGCCTTTTTGTTTAACACATCCCTGACGGCGAGCTCATAAGTACTTCCCAACTTCGTGTTGAGCCGGCCTTCGGGTTCGATGCCTGTTTGTTTAACAGATGCCTGAGAGTGAGGTCAGATGTTCTTCTCAACTTCGGGTTGAACCGACCGTCGGGTAAGATACCTGTTTGTTCTAGAGAAGCCTGACAGAGAGGTCAGAAGTTCTTCAAAACTTCGGGTTGAGGCGGCCATCAAATTCGATGCTTGTTTGTTTAACAAATGCCTGAAAGTGAGGTCAGATGTTATTCTCAACTTCGGGTTGAGCCGACCTTCGTGTTCGATGCCTGTAAAATTAATTGATCCCTGACGGCGAGGTCAGATATTCCTATGAACTTCATGTTGAGAAGGACTTCTTGTTCGATGCCTATTTAGTTAACAGATGCCTGACGGTGATGTCATATATTCCAATGAACTTCATGTTGAACCGGCCTTCGGGTTCGATGCCTGTTTGTTTAATAGATGCCCGACAGCAAGGTCAGATGTTCTTCTCAACTTCGGGTCAAGCCGCCCTTCGGGTTCGATGCCTGCTTGTTTAACAGATGCCTAACAGCGAGGTCAGATGTTCTTCTCAACTTCGGGTTGAGCCGATCGTCGGGTTCGATGCCGGTTTATTTAAGAGAAGCCTAACGGAGAGGTCAGAAGTTCTTCACAACTTCGGGTTGAGCCAGCCATCAAATTCGTTGCCTGTTTGTTTAATAGATGCCTGACAACAAGGTCAGATGTTCTTCTCAACTTCGGGTTGAGCCGACCTTCGTTTTCGATGCCTGTTTGTTTAACAGACCCCTGACGGCGAGGTCAGATATTTATATGATCTTCATGTTGAGCGGGACTTCGTGTTCGATGCCTATTTGTTTAACAGATGCCTGACGGCGAGGCCAGATATTCCTATGACCTTCGTGTTGAGTCGGCCTTCGGGTTTGATGCTTGTTTGTTTAATATATGTCTAACGGCGAGGTTGGATGTTTCTCTCAAATTCGTGTTGTGCCGGCCATCGGGTTCGATGGTTGTTTGTTTAGCAGATGCTTAACAGCGAGGTCATATGTTCTTCTCAACTTCGGGTTGTGCCGCCCTTCGGGTACGATGACTGTTTGTCTAACAGATGTCTGACGACGAGGTCAAATGTTCCTCTCAACTTCGTGTTGAGCCGGCCTTCAGGTTCGATGCCTGTTTGTTTAACAGATGCCTGACGGCGAGGTCAGATGTTGCTCTCAACTTCGTGTTGAGCGGGACTTCGTGTTCAATGCCTATTTGTTTAACAGATGCCTGACGGCAAGGTCAGATATTCCTATGAACTTCGTGTTAAGCCTGCCTTCGGATTCGATGCCTGTTTGTTTAACAGATGCCTGACAGCGAGGTCAGATGTTCATCTCAACTTCGGGTTGAGCCCCTGTTCGGGTTGGATGCCTGTTTGTTTAACAGATGCTTGACGGCGAGGTCTAATGTTCCTCTCAACTTCATGTTGAACCGGCCTTCGGGTTCGATGCTTGTTTGTTTAACAGATACCTGACGGCGAGGTCTGGTGTTCTTCTCAACATCATTTTGATCTGGCCTTCGGGTTCAATGACTGTTTGTTTAACAGATACCTGACAGCAAGGTCAGATTTACTTCTCAGCTTCGTGTTGGGCCGGCCTTCGGGTTCGATTCCAGTTTGTCTAATAGATGCCATACGGCGAGGTCAGATGTTCTTCTCAACTTCTGGTTGAGCCTGCCTTCGGGTTCGATGCCTGTTTATTTAATAGATGCCTCACAGTGAGGTCAGATGTTCTTTTCAACTTTAGGTTGAGCAGGCCTCCGGGTTCGATGCCTTTTTGTTTAACAGATCCCTGACGGCAAGGTCAGATGTACTTCTCAACTTCGTGTTGAGTTGGAATTCGGGTTCGATGCTTGTTTATTTAACAGATGCCTGACGGAGAGGTAAGATGTTCTGCTCAACTTCGGGTTGAGCCGGCCATCGGGTTCGAGGCCTGTTTGTTTAACAGATGCCTGACGGAGAGGTCATATGTTCTTATCAACTTCGGGTTGAGTCGACCATCAAATTTGATGCCAGTTTGTTTAATAGATGCCTGACAGCGAGGTCAGATGTTCTTCTAAACTTCGGGTTGAGCCGGCCTTCGTGTTCGATGCCTGTTTGTTTAATAAATCCCCTACGGAGAGGTCAGATGTTGCTCTCAACATTGTGTTGAGCGGGACTTCGTGTTCGACGCCTATTTGTTTAACAGATGCCCGACGGCGAGGTCAGATATTCCTATGAACTTCGTGTTGATCCGACCTATGGGTTCGATGCCTGTTTGTTTAATAGATGCCTGACAGCAAGGTCAGATGTTCTTCTCAACTTGGGTTTGAGCCCCCCTTCGGGTTCGATGCCTGTTTATTTAACAGATGCCTGACAGCGAGGTCAAATGTTCCTCTCAACTTCGTGTTGAGCCGCCCTTCGGGTTCGATGCCTGTTTGTTTAGTAGATGCCTCACGGCAAGGTAAAGTGTTCCTCTCAACTTCGTGTTGTACCGGCCTTCGGGTTCGATGCCTGTTTGTTTAACAGATACCAGACGGCGAAGTCAGATGTTCTTCTCAACTTCGGGTTGAGCCGGCCTTCGTGTTCGATGCCTGTTTATTTAACAGATGCCTGACGACAAGGTCAGATGTTGCTTTCAACTTCGTGTTGAGCGGGACTTCGTGTTCGATGCCTATTTGTTTAACAGATGCCTGATCGCAAGGTCAGATATTCCTATGTACTTCGTGTTGAGCCGGAGTTCGGGTTCGATGCCTGTTTGTTTAACAGATGCCTGACGGCGAGGTCAAATGTTCTTCTCAACTTCGGGTTGAGCCCCCCTTCGGGTTCGATGTTTGTTTATTTAATAGATGCCTCACGACGAGATCAAATGTTCGTCTCAACTTCGTGTTGAGCCGGCCTTCGGGTTCGATGCCTGTTTGTTTAACTGTTTCCTGACGGCGAGGTCATATGTTCTTCTCAACATCGGGTTGAGCCAGCCTTCAGGTTTTTATTCCTGTTTGTGTAAGTGATGCCTGACAATGAGTTCAGATGTTCTTCTCAACTTCGGGTAGAGCTGTCCATCAAATTCGATGCTTGTTTGTTTGACAGATGCCTGATAGCAAGGTAAGATGTTCTTCTCAGCTTCAGGTTGAGCCGGCCCCCGGGTTCGATGCCTTTTTGTTTAACAGATCCCTGACGGCGAGGTCATATCTACTTCCCAACTTCGTGTTGAGCAGGACTTCGTGTTTGAAGCCTATTTGTTTAACAAATGGCTGATGTCGAGGTCAGATATTCCTATGAACTTGGTGTTGAGCCGGCCTTCGGGTTCGATGCTTGTTTGTTTAACAGATGCCTCACAGCGAGATCAGATGTTCTTCTCAACTTCGGGTTGAGCCGGCCTTCGGGTTCGATGCCTATTTTTTTAACAGATACCTGACGGCGAGGTCAGATGTACTTCTCAACTTCGTGTTGAGCCGACCTTCGGGTTATATGCCTGTTTGTTTAACATATGCCTGACGGTAAGGTCAGATGTACTTCTTAACTTCATGTTGACCCGGCCTTCGGGTTCGATGCCTGTTTGTTTAACAGATTCCTGAAGGCGAGGTTAGATGTTCTTCTCAACATCAGGTTAAGCAGGCCTTTGGGTTTGATTCCTGTTTGTTTAACTGATGCCTGACAATTAGTTCAGATGTTCTTCTCAACTTCGGGTTGAGCCGGCCATCAGTTTCGATGCCTGTTTGTTTAACAGATGCCTGATAGCGAGGTCAGATGTTCTTCTCAACTTCAGGTTGAGCCGGCATCCGGGTTCGATGCCTTTTTGTTTAACACATCCCTAGCGGCGAGGTCATAAGTACTTCCCAACTTCGTGTTGAGCCGGCCTTCGGGTTCGATGCCTGTTTGTTTAACAGATGCCTGACAGCGAGGTCAGATGTTCTTCTCAACTTTGGGTTGAGCCAATCGTCGGGTTAGATACCTGTTTGTTCAAGAGAAGTCTGACAGAGAGGTCAGAAGTTCTTCACAACTTCGGGTTGAGGCGGCCATCAAATTCGATGCCTGTTTGTTTAATAGATGCCTGACGGCAAGGTTAGATGTTCTTCTCAACTTCGGGTTGAGTCGGCCTTTGTTTTCGATGCCTGTTTGTTTAACAGACCCCTGACGGCGAGGTCAGATATTCCTATGATCTTCATGTTGAGCGGGACTTCGTGTTCGATGCCTATTTGTTTGACAGATGCCTGACGGCGAGGTCAGATATTCCTATGACCTTCGTGTTGAGCCGGCCTTCGGGTTTGATGCTTGTTTGTTTAATATATGTCTGACGGCGAGGTTGGATGTTCCTCTCAACTTCGTGTTGTGCCGGCCTTCGGGTTCGATGGCTGTTTGTTTAACAGATGCTTAACAACAAGGTCATATGTTCTTCTCAACTTCGGGTTGTGCCGCCCTTCGGGTTCGATGCCTGTTTGTCTAACAGATGTTTGACGACGAGGTCAAATGTTCCTCTCAACTTCGTGTTGAGCCGGCCTTCGGGTTCGATGCCTATTTGTTTAACAGATGCCTGACGACAAGGTCAGATATTCCTATGAACTTCGTGTTAAGCCTGCCTTCGGATTCGATGCCTGTTTGTTTAACAGATGCCTGACAGCGAGGTCAGATGTTCATCTCAACTTCGGGTTGAGCCCCTGTTCGGGTTCGATGCCTGTTTGTTTAAGAGATACCTGACGGCGAGGTCTGGTGATCTTCTTAACATCATTTTGATCCGGCCTTCGGGTTCGATGACTGTTTGTTTAACAGATACCTGACAGCAAGGTCAGATTTACTTCTCAGCTTCATGTTGGGCCGACCTTCGGGTTCGATTCCAGTTTGTTTAATAGATGCCAGACGGCGACGTCAGATGTTCTTCTCAACTTCTGGTTGAGCCTGCCTTCGGGTTCGATGTCTGTTTATTTAATAGATGCCTGACAGCGAGGTCAGATGTTCTTTTCAACTTCAGGTTGAGCAGGCCTCTGGGTTCGATGCCTTTTTGTTTAACAGATGCCTCACGGCAAGGTAAAGTTTTCCTCTCAACTTCGTGTTGTGCCGGCCTTCGGGTTCGATGCCTGTTTGTTTAACAGATACCTGACGGCGAAGTCAGATGTTCTTCTCAAATTAATTTTGAGCCGGCCTTCGGGTTCGATGCCTGTTTGTTTAACAGATGCCTGACAGCGAGGTCAGATGTTCTTCACAACTTCGTGTTGAGCCGGCCTCCGGGTTCGATGCCTGTTTGTTTAACAGATGCCTGAAGGCGAGGTCGGATGTTCTTCTCAACTTCGGGTTGAGCCGCCCTTCGAGTTCGATTCCTGTTTGTTTAACTGATGCCTAACAATGAGTTCAGATATTCTTCTCAACTTCGGGTTGAGCCGGCCATTAAATTCGATGCCTGTTTGTTTAACAGATGCCAGATAGCGAGGTCAGATGTTCTTCTCAACTTCAGGTTGAGCCGACCTCCGGGTTCGATGCCTTTTTCTTTAACAGATCCTTGACGGTGAGGTAATACGTACTTCCCAACTTCATTGTTGAGCCGGTATTCGAGTTCGATGCCTGTTTGTTTAACAGATACCTGACGGCGAGGTCAGATGTTCTTCTCAACTTCGGGGTGAGTCGGGGGTCGGGTTTGATGTTGTTTGTTTAACAGATGCGTGACGGAGAGGTCATATGTTCTTCTTAACATCGCGTTGATCCGACCATCAAATTCGATACCTGTTTATTTAACAGATGCCTGACAGCGAGGTCACATGTTCTTCTCAACATCAGGTTGAGCCGGCCTTAGTGTTCGATGCCTGTCTTTTTAACATATCCCTGACGGCAAGGTCAGATATTCCTATGAACTTCGTTTTCAGCGAGACTTCGTGTTTGATGCATATTTGTTTAACAGATGCTTGACGGCGAGGTTAGATATTCCTATGAACTTCGTGTTGAGCCGGCCTCCGGGTTCGATGCCTGTTTGTTTAACATATGCCTGACAACGAGGTCAGATGTTCTTCTCAGCTTCGGGTTGAGCCGCCCTTCGGGTTCGATGCCTGTTTGTTTAACAATTCCTTGACGGCAAGGTCAGATGTACTTCTTAACTTCCTGTTGAGCCAGCCTTCGTGTTCGATGCCTGTTTGTTTAACAGATTCCTAACGGCGAGGTCAGATATTCTTCTCATCATCGGGTTGAGCCGGCCTTCAGGTTTGATTCCTGTTTGTTTAACTGATTCCTGACAATGAGTTCAGATGTCCTTCTCAACTTCGGGTGGAGTCGGCCATCGAATTCGATGCCTGTTTGTTTAACAGATGCCTGATAGCGAGGTCAGATGTTCTTCTCATATTCAGGTTGAGCCGGCATCCGGGTTCGATGCCTTTTGTTTAACACATCCCTGGCGGCGAGGTCATATGTACTTCCCAACTTCGTGTTGAGCCGGCCTTCGGGTTCGATGCCTGTGTGTTTAACAGATGCCTGACGGCGAGGTCAGATGTTCTTCTCAACTTCGGGTTGAGCCGGCTGTCGGGTTAGATGCCTGTTTGATCAAGAGAAGCCTGATAGAGAGGTCAGAAGTTCTTCACAACTTCGGGTTGAGCCGGCCATCAAATTCGATGCTTGTTTGTTTAACAGGTTCCTGACAGCGAGGACAGATGTTTTTCTCAACTTTGGGTTGAGTCGGCCTTCGTGTTCGATGCCTGTTTAATTATATGATCCCTGACGGTGAGGTCAGATATTCCTATGAACTTCATGTAGAGCGGGAATTCGTGTTCGATGCCTATTTGTTTAACAGATGCCTGACGGCGAGGTCATATATTCCTATGAACTTCATGCTGAACCGACCTTCGGGTTCGATGTCTGTTTGTTTAATAGATGCCTGACAGCGATGTCAGATGTTCTTCTCAACTTCAGGTTGAGCCGCCCTTCGGGTTCGATGCCTGTTTGTTTAATAGATGCCTGACGGCAAGTTCAGATGTTCTTCTCAACTTCGGGTTGAGCCAGCCGTCGGGTTCGATGCCTGTTTATTTAACAGAAGCCTGATGGAGAGGTTAGAAGATCTTCACAACTTCGGGTTTAGCCGGCCATCAAATTCGATGTCTGTTTGTTTAACAGATGCCTGACAGCGAAGTCAGATGTTCTTCTCAACTTCGGGTTGAGCCGACCTTCGTTTTCGATGACTGTTTGTTTAACAGACCCCTGACGGCGAGGTCAGATATTCCTATGAACATCATGTTGAGCGGGACTTCGTGTTCGATGGCTATTTGTTTAACAGATGCCTGATGGCAAGGTCAGATATTCGTATGACCTTCGTGTTGAGCCGGCTTTCGGGTTCGATGCTTGTTAGTTTAATATATGTTTGACGACGAGGTTAGATGTTCCTCTAAACTTCGTGTTGTTCCGGCCTTCGGGTTCGATGCCTATTTGTTTATCAAATGCTTAACAGCGAGGTCATATGTTCTTCTCAACTTCGGGTTGAGCCGCCCTTTGGGTTCGATGCCTGTTTGTCTAACAGATATCTGGCGACGAGGTCAAATGTTCCTCTCAACTTCGTGTTGAGCCGGCCTTCGGGTTTGATGCCTGTTTGTTTAATAGATGCCTGACGGCAAGGTCAAATGTTGCTCCCAACTTCGTGTTGAGCGGGACTTCGTGTTCAATGCCTATTTGTTTAACAGATGCCTCACGACAAGGTTAGATATTCCTATGAACTTCGTGTTGAGCCGGCCTTCGGGTTCGATGCCTGTTTGTTTAACAGATGCCTGACAGCGAGGTCAGATGTTCTTCTCAACTTCGGGTTGAGCCCCCGTTCGGGTTTGATGCCTGTTTGTTTAACAGACTCCTGAGGGCGATGACTAATGTTCCTCTCAACTTCGTGTTGAACCGGCCTTCGGGTTCGATGCCTGTTTGTTTAAAAGATGCCTGAGGGCGAGGTCAGATGTTCTTCTAAACTTTGGGTTGAGCCGGCCATCGGGTTCGATGCCTGTTTGTTTAACAGATTCCTGACGGAGAGGTCGTATGTTCTTCTCAACTTCGGTTTTAGCCGACCATCAAATTCGATGCCTGTTTGTTTAATAGATGCCTGACAGTGACGCCAGATGTTCTTCTAAACTTCGGGTTGAGCCGGCCTTCGTGTTCGATGCCTGTTTGTTTAATAAATCCCTTACGGAGAGGTCAGATGTTGCTCTCAACTTTGTGTTGAGCGGGACTTCGTGTTCGATGCCTATTTGTTTAACAGATGCCCGACGGCGAGGTCAGATATTCCAATGAACTTCGTGTTGTGCCGGCCTTCGGGTTTGATGCCTGTTTGTTTAACAGATACCGGACGGCGAAGTCAGATGTTCTTCTCAAATTAATTTTGAGTCGGCCTTCGGGTTCGATGCTTGTATCTTTAACAGATGCCTGAAGGCGAGGTCAGATGTACTTCTCAACTTCTTGTTGAGCCGGCCTTAGGGTTCGATGCCTGTTTGTTTAAAAGATTCCTGACGGCAAGGTTAGATGTTCTTCTCAACATCGGGTTGAGCCGGCCTTCGGGTTCGATTCCTGTTTGTTTAACTGATGCCTAACAATGAGTTCAGATGTTCTTCTCAACTTCGGGTTGAGCCGGCCATTAAATTCGATGCCTATTTATTTAACAGATGCCAGATAGCAATGTCAGATGTTCTTCTCAACTTCAGGTTAGGCTGGCCTTCGGTTTCGATGCCTTTTTGTTTAACAGATCCCTGACGGCGAGCTAATATGTACTTCCCAACTTCATGTTGAGCCGGTATTCGGGTTCGATGCCTGTTTGTTTAACAGATGCCTGACGGTGAGGTCAGATGTTCTTCTCAACTTCGGGTTTAGCCGGCCGTCGGGTTCGATGCGTGTTTGTTTAACAGATGCGTGACGGAGAGGTCATATGTTCCTCTCAACTTCGAGTTGAGCCGACCATCAAATTCGATGCCTGTTTGTTTAACAGATGCCTGACAGCGAGGTCAGATATTCTTCTCAACTTCGGGTTGAGCCGGCCTTCGTGTTCGATGCCTGTTTGTTTAAGATATCCCTGACGGCAAGGTCATATATTCCTATGAACTTCGTGTTGAGCGAGACTTCGTGTTTGATGCATATTTGTTTAACAGATGCCTGACGGCGAGGTCAGATATTCCTATGAACTTCGTGATGAGCCGTCCTTCGGGTTCGATGCCTGTTTGTTTAACATATGCCTGACAATGATGTCAGATGTTCTTCTCAACTTCGGGTTGAGCCGCCCTTCGGGTTCGATGCCTGTTTGTTTAACAAATCCCTAACGGCGAGGTTAAATATTCCTCTCAACTTTGTGTTGAGCTGGCGTTCGGGTTCGATGCCTGTTTGTTTAACAGATACCTGACGGTGAGGTCAGATGTTCTTTTCAACTTCAGGTTAAGCCGACCTTCAAGTTCGATGCCTGTTTGTTTAACAGATGCCTGTCGGCGAGGTCATATGTTCTTCTCAACTTTTGGTTGTACCGGCCTTCGGGTTTGATACCTGTTTGGTTAACAAATGCTTGACGGCGAGGTCAGATGTTCCTCTCAACTTCGTGTTGAGCCGCCCTTCGGGTTCGATGCCTGATTGTTTCACAAATGCCTGACGGCGAGTTCAGATGTTGCTCCCAAGTTCGTGTTTAGCGGAACTTCGTGTTCGATGACTATTTGTTTAACGGATGGCTGACGGCGAGCTCAGATGTTCCTATGAACTTCGTGTTGAGCCGACCTACGTGTTCGATGCCTGTTTGTTTAACAGATCCCTTATGGCGAGGTCAGATATTCCTATGAACTTCGTGTTGACCCGGCCTTCGGGTTTGATGCCTGTTTGTTTAACATATGCCTGACAGCGAGGTCATATGTTCTTCTCATCTTCGGGCTGAGCCGCCCTTCGGGTTCGATGCCTGTTTGTTTAACAAATTCTTGATGGCGAGGCTAAATGTTCCTCTCAACTTCGTGTTAGGCCGGCCTTCGGGGTCGATGCCTGTTTAGTTAACATATGGCTGACGGCGAGGTCAGATGTTCCTTTCAACTTCGTGTTGAGTCGGCCTTCGGGTTCGATGCCTGTTTGTTTCATAGATGGCTGACGGCGAGGTCTGATATTCCTATGAACTTCGTGTTGAGCCGACCTACGTGTTCGATGCATGTATGTTTAATAGATCCCTGATGGCGAGGTCAGATATTCCTATGAACTTCGTGTTGAGTCGACCTTCGGGTTCGATGCCTGTTCGTTTAACAGATGCCTGACAACGAAGTCAAATGTTCTTCTCAACATCGGGTTGAGCGGGCCTTCATGTTCGATGCCTGTTTGTTTAATAGAACCTTCACGGCGAGGTCAGATATACCTATGACCTTCGTGTTGAGGCGGCCTTCAGGTTCGATGCTTGTTAGTTTAATAGATGTCTAACGGCGAGGTCAAATGTTCCTCTCAACTTCGTGTTGAGCCGGCCTTCGGGTTCGATGCCTGTTTGTTTAACAGATGCCTGACGGCGAGGTCAGATGTTGCTCTCAACTTCGTGTTGAGCGGGACTTCGTGTTCAAGGCATATTTGTTTAATAGATGCCTGACGGCGAGGTCAGATATTCCCATGAACTTCGTGTTGAGCCGGCCTTCGGGTTCGATGCCTGTTCGTTTAACAGATGCCTGACAGCAAGGTCAGATGTTCTTCTCAACTTCGGGTTGAGCCGGCCTTCGTGTTCGATGCCTGTCTGTTTAACATATCCCTAATGGAAAGGTCAGATATTCCTATGAACTTCATGTTGAGCAAGACTTCGTGTTTGATGCATATTTGTTTAACAGATTCCTGACGGCAAGGTCAGATATTCCTATGAACTTCGTAATGAGCTGGCCTTCGGGTTCGATGCCTGTTTGTTTAACATATGCCTGACAATGATGTCAAATGTTCTTCTCAACTTCGGGTTGAGCCGCCCTTCGGGTTCGATGCCTGTTTGTTTAACAAATCCCTGACGGCAAGGTTAAATGTTCCTCTCAACTTCGTGTTGAACTGGCCTTCGGATTCGATGCCTGTTTGTTTAACAGATACCTGACGGTAAGGTCAGATGTTCTTCTCAACTTCAGGTTAAGCCGACCTTCGGGTTCGATGCCTGTTTGTTTAACAGATGCCTGTCGGCAAGGTCATATGTTCTTCTCAACTTTTGGTTGTACCGGCCTTCGGGTTCGATACCTGTTTGGTTAACAAATGCTTGATGGCGAGGTTAGATGTTCCTCTCAACTTCGTGTTGAGCCGGCCTTCGGGTTCGATGCCTGATTGTTTCACAAATTCCTGACGGCGAGTTCAGATGTTACTCCCAAGTTCGTGTTTAGCGGGACTTCGTGTTCGATGACTATTTGTTTAACGGATGGCTGACGGCGAGCTCAGATGTTCCTATGAACTTCGTGTTGAGCCGACCTACGTGTTCGATGCCTGTTTGTTTAACAGATCCCTTATGGCGAGGTCAGATATTCCTATGAACTTCGTGTTGACCCGGCCTTCAGGTTCGATGCCTGTTTGTTTAACATATGCCTGACAGCAAGGTCAGATGTTCTTCTCATCTTTGGGTTGAGCCGCCCTTCGGGTTCGATGCCTGTTTATTTAACAAATTCCTGATGGCGAGGCCAAATGTTCCTCTCAACTTCGTGTTAGGCCGGCCTTCGAGGTCGATGCCTGTTTAGTTAACATATGCTTGACGGCGAGGTCAGATGTTCCTCTCAACTTCGTGTTGAGCCGGCCTTCGGGTTCGATGCCTGTTTGATTCATAGATGGATGATGGCGAGGTCTGATATTCCTATGAACTTCGTGTTGAGCCGGCCTACGTGTTCGATGCATGTATGTTTAATAGATCCCTGATGGCGAGGTCAGATATTCCTATGAACTTCGTGTTGAGTCGGCCTTCGGGTTTGATGCCTGTTCGTTTAACAGATGCCTGACAACGAGGTCAAATGTTCTTCTCAACATCGGGTTGAGCGGGCCTTCATGTTCGATGCCTGTTTTTTTAATAGATCCTTGACGGCGAGGTCAGATATACCTATGACCTTCGTGTTGAGGCGGCCTTCAGGTTCGATGCTTGTTTGTTTAATAGATGTCTAACGGCGAGGTCAAATGTTCCTCTCAACTTCGTGTTGAGCCGGCCTTCGGGTTCTATGCCTGTTTGTTTAACAGATGCCTGACAGCGAGGTCAGATGTTGCTCTCAACTTCGTGTTGAGCAGGACTTCGTGTTCGGTGCATATTTTTTAATAGATGCCTGACGGCGTGGTCAGATATTCCCATGAACTTCGTGTTGAGCCGACCTTCGGGTTCGATGCCTATTTGTTTAACAGATGCCTGACAGCGAGGTCAGATGTCCTTCTCAACTTCGGGTTGAGCCGGCCTTCGTGTTCGATGCCTGTCTGTTTAACATATCCCTGACGGAAAGGTCAGATATTCCTATGAACTTCGTGTTGAGCGAGACTTCGTGTTTGATGCATATTTGTTTAACAGATTCCTGACGGCGAGGTCAGATATTCCTATGAACTTCGTAATGAGCTGGCCTTCGGGTTCGATGCCTGTTTGTTTAACATATGCCTGACAACGATGTCAAATGTTCTTCTCAACTTCGGGTTGAGCCGCCCTTCGGGTTCGATGCCTGTTTGTTTAACAAATCCCTGACGGCGAGGTTAAATGTTCCTCTCAACTTCGTGTTGAGCTTGCCTTCGGGTTCGATGCCTGTTTGTTTAACAGATACCTGACGGTGAGGTCAGATGTTCTTCTCAACTTCAGGTTAAGCCGGCCTTCGGGTTCGATGCCTGTTTGTTTAACAGATGCCTGTCGGCGAGGTCATATGTTCTTCTCAACTTTTGGTTGTACTGGCCTTTGGGTTCGATGCCTGTTTGGTTAACATATGCTTGACGGCGAGGTCAGATGTTACTCTCAACTTCGTGTTGAGCCGGCCTTCGGGTTCGATGCCTGATTGTTTCACAAATTCCTGACGGCGAGTTCTGATGTTGCTCCCAAGTTCGTGTTTAGCGGGACTTCATGTTCGATGACTATTTGTTTAACGGATGGCTGACGACGAGGTCAGATGTTCCTATGAACTTCGTGTTGAGCCGGCCTACGTGTTCGATGCCTGTTTGTTTAACAGATCCCTGATGGCGAGGTCAGATATTCCTATCAACTTTGTGTTGACCCGGCCTTCGGGTTCGATGCCTGTTTGTTTAACATATGCCTGACAGCGAGGTCAGATGTTCTTCTCATCTTTGGGATGAGCCGCCCTTCGGGTTCGATTGCTGTTTGTTTAACAAATTCCTGATGGCGAGGCCAAATGTTCCTCTCAACTTCGTGTTAGGCCGGCCTTCGGTGTCGATGCCTGTTTAGTTAACATATGCTTGACGGTGAGGTCAGATGTTCCTCTCAACTTCGTGTTGAGCCGGCCTTTGGGTTCGATGCCTGTTTGTTTCATAGATGGATGATGGCGAGGTCTGATATTCCTATGAACTTCGTGTTGAGCCGGCCTACGTGTTCGATGCATGTATGTTTAATAGATCCCTGATGGCGAGGTCAGATATTCCTATGAACTTCGTGTTGAGTCGGCCTTCGGGTTTGATGCCTGTTCGTTTAACAGATGCCTGACAACGAGGTCAAATGTTCTTCTCAACATCGGGTTGAGCGGGCCTTCATGTTCGATGACTGTTTGTTTAATAGATCCTTGAAGGCGAGGTCAGATATACCTATGACCTTCGTGTTGAGCCGGCCTTCGGGTTCGTTGCCTGTTTGTTTAACAGATGCCTGACGGCGAGGTCAGATGTTGCTCTCAACTTCGTGTTGAGCGGGACTTTGTGTTCGATGCATATTTGTTTAATAGATGTCTGACGGCGAGGTCAGATATTCCCATGAACTTCGTGTTGAGCCGGCCTTCGGGTTCGATGCTTGTTTGTTTAACAGATGCCTGACAGCAAGGTCGGATATTCTTCTCAACTTCGGGTTGATCCCCCCTTCGACTTCGATGCATGTTTGTTTAACAGATACCTGATGGCGAGGTTAGATGTTCTTCTCAACTTCGTGTTGTGCCGGCTTCCGGGTTCGATTCCTGTTTCTTTAACATATGCCTGACGGCGAGGTCAGATGTACTTCTCAACATCATGTTGAGTCCACCTTCGGGTTTGATGCCTGTTTGTTTAACAGATGCGTGACGGCGAGGTCAGATGTTCTTATAAACTTCGGGTTGAGCCGTCCTTCAGGTTTGATTCCTGTTTGTTTAACTAATGCCTGACAATGAGTTCAGATGTTCTTCTCAACTTCTGGTTAAGCCTGCCATCAAATTCGATGCCTGTTTGTTAACAGATGCCTGATAGCAAGGTTAGACGCTCTTCTCAACCTCAAATTGAGCCGACTTCCGGGTTTTAAGCCATTTTTGTTTAACAGATCCCTGACAACGAGGTCAGATGTACTTCACAACTTCGTGTTGAGCCGGCCTTCGGGTTCGATGCCTGTTTGTTTAACAGATGCCTGACGGCGAGGTCAGATGTTCTTCTACACTTTGGCTTGAGCCGGACGTCGGGTTCAATGCCTGTTTGTTTAACAGATGCCTGACAGAGAGGTTAGATGTTCTTCTCAACTTCGGGTTGAGCCGACCATCAAATTCGATGCCTGTTTGTTTAACAGATGCCTAACAGCGAGGTCACACGTTCTTCTCAACATCGGGTAAAGCCGGCCTTCGTGTTCGATGCCTGTTTATTTAACAGATCCCTGACGGCAAGGTCAGATATTCCTATGACCTTCGTGTTGAGTCGGCCTTCGGTGAGGTCAAGTGTTCCTCAACTTTGTGTTGAGACGGCCTTCGGGGTCGATGCATGTTTGTTTAACAGATACATGACGGCGAGGTCAGATGTTGCAGTCAAATTCATGTTGAGCGGGACTTCGTGTTTGATGCCTATTTCTTTAATAAATTCCTAACAGCGAGGTCAGATAATCCTATGAACTTCGTGTTGAGCCCCGCTTCGGGTTCGATGCCTGTTTGTTTAACAGATGCCTGACGCCGAGGTCAAATGTTCCTCTCAACTTTGTGTTGAGCCGGCCTTCGGGTTCGATGCCTGTTTGTTTAACAGATTCCTGATGGCGAGGTCTAATGTTCTTATCAACTTCTGGTTGAGCCGCCCTTCGGGTTCGATGCCTGTTTGTTAAGTAGATGCCTCACAGCAAGGTCAAATGCTCCTCTCAACTTTGTGTCAAGCCGTCCTTCGGGTTCAATGCCTTTTTCTTTAACAGATACCTGAAGGCAAGGTCAGATGTTCTTCTCAACTTCATTTTGAGTCGGCCATCGGGTTCGATGCCTGTTTGTTTAACAGATACCTGACGGCGAGGTCAGATGATCTTCTCAACTTCGTTTTGTGCCGGCCTCCGGGTTCGATGCCTGTTTGTTTAACTAATGCCTGACGGCGAGGTCAGATGTTCCTCCCAAATTCACGTTAGGCCGGTCTTCGGGTTCGATGCCTGTTTGTTTAACAAATCCCTGACGGCGAGGTTAAATGTTCCTCTCAACTTCGTGTTGAGCTTGCCTTCGGGTTCGATGCCTGTTTGTTTAACAGATACCTGACAATACGTTCAGATGTTCTTCTTAACTTCGGGATGAGTCGGCCGTCAAATTCGATGCCTGTTTGTTTAACAAATGCAGTATAGCGAGGTCAGATGCTCTTCTCAACTTCAGGTTGATCCGGCCTCCGGGTTTGATGCCTTTTTGTTTAACAGATCCCTGACAACGAGGTCAGATGTACTTCACAACTTCGTGTTGAGCCGGCCTTCGGGTTCGATGCCTGTTTGTTTTACAGATGCCTGACGGCAAGGTCAGAGGTTCTTCTCAACTTCGGGTTGAGAAGAACGTCGGATTCGAAGCCTGTTTGTTTAATAGAAGCCTGACAGAGAGGTCAGAAGTTCTTCACAACTTCGAGTTGATCCGGCCATCAAATTCGATGCTTGTTTGTTTAGCAGATGCTTGACAGCGAGGTCAGATGTTCTTCTCAACTTCGGGTTGAGCCGACCTTCGTGTTCGATGCCTGTTTATTTAACAGATCCCTGACGGGAAGGTCAGATATTCCTCTGACCTTCGTGTTGAGTCGGGCTTCGGGTTAGTTGTTCCTCTCAACTTCGTGTTGTGCCGGCCTTCGGGTTTGATGCCTGTTTCTTTAACAGATGCCTAACAGCGCGGACATATGTTCTTCTCAACTTCGGGTTAAGCTGCCCTTCGGGTTCGATGCCGGTTTGTTTAACAGATGTTTGATGGTGAGGTCAAATGTTCCTCAACTTCGTGTTGAGACGGCCTTCGGGGTCGATGCCTGTTTGTTTAACAGATACCTGACGGCGAGGTCAGATGTTGCACTCAAATTCGTGTTGAGCGGGACTTCGTGTTCGATGCCTATTTCTTTAATAAATGCCTGACGGCGAGGTCATATATTCCTATGAACTTCGTGTTGAGCCCCGCTTCGGGTTCGATGCCTGTTTGTTTAACAGATGCCTGACGCCGAGGTCAAATGTTCCTCTCGACTTCGTGTTGAGCCGGCCTTCGGGTTCGATGCCTGTTTGTTTAACAGATTCCTGATGGCGAGGTCTAATGTTCTTATCAACTTCTGGTTGAGCCGCCCTTCGGGTTCGATGCCTGTTTGTTAAGTAGATGCCTCACACCGAGGTCAAATGCTCCTCTCAACTTTGTGTCAAGTCGTCCTTCGGGTTCGATGCCTTTTTCTTTAACAGATACCTGAAGGCAAGGTCAGATGTTCTTCTCAACTTCATTTTGAGCCGGCCATCGGGTTCGATGCCTGTTTGTTTAACAGATACCTGACGGCGAGGTCAGATGATCTTCTCAACTTCGTGTTGTGCCGGCCTCCGGGTTCGATGCCTGTTTGTTTAACTAATGCCTGACGGCGAGGTCAGATGTTCCTCCCAAAATCACGTTAGGCCGGTCTTCGAGTTCGATGCCTGTTTGTTTAACAGATGCCTGACGGCGAGGTCAGATGTTCTACTCAACTTCGGGTTGAGCCGGCCTTCGGGTTCGATTCCTGTTTGCTTAACTAATACCTGACAATACGTTCAGATGTTCTTCTTAACTTTGGGATGAGTCGGCCGTCAAATTCGATGCCTGTTTGTTTAACAAATGCAGTATAGCGAGGTCAGATGCTCTTCTCAACTTCAGGTTGATCCAGCCTCCGGGTTTGATGCCTTTTTGTTTAATAGATCCCTGACGGCGAGGTCAGATGTACTTCTAAAATTCGTGTTGAGCCGACATTTGGGTTCGATGCCTGTTTGTTTTACAGATGCCTGACGGCAAGGTCAGAGGTTCTTCTCAACTTCGGGTTGAGCTGGCTGTCGGATTCGATGCCTGTTTGTTTAATAGAAGCCTGACAGAGAGGTCAGAAGTTCTTCACAACTTCGAGTTGATCCGGCCATCAAATTCGATGCTTATTTGTTTAGCAGATGCCTGACAGTGAGGTCAGATGTTCTTCTCAACTTCGGGTTGAGCCGACCTTCGTGTTCGATGCCTGTTTATTTAACAGATCCCTGATGGCAAGGTCAGATATTCCTATGACCTTCGTGTTGAGTCGGCCTTCGGGTTAGTTGTTCCTCTCAACTACGTGTTGTGCCGGCCTTCGGGTTTGATGCCTGTTTGTTTAACAGATGCCTAACAGCGCAGACATATGTTCTTCTCAACTTCGGGTTGAGCCGCCCTTCGGGTTCGATGCCTGTTTGTTTAACAGATGTCTGACGGTGAGGTCAAATGTTCCTCAACTTCGTGTTGAGACGACCTTCGGGGTCGATGCATGTTTGTTTAACAGATACCTAACAGCGAGGTCAGATGTTGCACTCAAATTCTTGTTGAGCGGGACTTCGTGTTCGATGCCTATTTCTTTAATAAATGCCTGACGGCGAGGTCAGATATTCCTACGAACTTCGTGTTGAGCCCCGCTTCGGGTTCGATGCCTGTTTGTTTAACAGATGCCTGACGCCGAGGTCAAATGTTCCTCTCAACTTCGTGTTGAGCCGGCCTTCGAGTTCGATGCCTGTTTGTTTAACAGATTCCTGATGGCGAGGTCTAATGTTCTTATCAACTTCTGGTTGAGCCTCCCTTCGGGTTCGAAGCCTGTTTGTTAAGTAGATGCCTCACGGCGAGGTCAAATGCTCCTATCAACTTTGTGTCGAGCCGGCCTTCGGGTTCGATGCCTTTTTCTTTAACAGATACCTGAAGGCAAGGTCAGATGTTCTTCTCAACTTCATTTTGAGTTGACCATCGGGTTCGATGCCTGTTTGTTTAACAGATACCTGACGGCGAGGTCAGATGATCTTCTCAACTTCGTGTTGTGCCGGCCTCCGGGTTCGATGCCTGTTTGTTTAACTAATGCTTGACGGCGAGGTCAAATGTTACTCCCAAAATCACGTTATGCCGGTCTTCGGGTTCGATGCTTGTTTGTTTAACAGATGCCTTACGGTGAGGTCAGATGTTCTACTCAACTTCGGGTTGAGCCGGCCTTCGTGTTCGATTCCTGTTTGCTTAACTGATGACTGACAATGCGTTTAGATGTTCTTCTTAACTTCGGGATGAGTCGGCCGTCAAATTCGATGCCTGTTTTTTAACAGATGCCTGATAGCGAGGTCAGATGCTCTTCTCAACTTCAGGTTGATCCGGCCTCCGGGTTTGATGCCTTTTTGTTTAATAGATCCCTGACGGCGAGGTCAGATGTACTTCTAAAATTCGTGTTGAGCCGACATTCGGGTTCGATGCCTGTTTGTTTAATAGATGCCTGACGACAAGGTCAGAGGTTCTTCTCAACTTCGAGTTGAGCTGGCTGTCAGATTCGATGCCTGTTTGTTTAATAGAAGCCTGACAGAGAGGTCAGAAGTTCTTCACAACTTTGAGTTGATCCGGCCATCAAATTCGATGCTTGTTTGTTTAGCAGATGCTTGACAGCGAGGTCAGATGTTCTTCTCAACTTCGGGTTGAGCCGACCTTCGTGTTCGATGCCTGTTTATTTAACAGATCCCTGACAGCAAGGTCAGATATTCCTATGACCTTCGTGTTGAGTCGGGCTTCGGGTTAGTTGTTCCTCTCAACTTCGTGTTGTACCGGCCTTCGGGTTTGATGCCTGTTTGTTTAACAGATGCCTAACAGCGCGGACATATGTTCTTCTCAACTTCGGGTTAAGCCGCCCTTCGGGTTCGATGCCGGTTTGTTTAACAGATGTCTGACGGTGAGGTCAAATGTTCCTCAACTTCGTGTTGAGACGGCCTTCGGGGTCGATGCCTGTTTGTTTAACAGATACCTGACGGCGAGGTCAGATGTTGCACTCAAATTCGTGTTGAGCGGGACTTCGTGTTCGATGCCTATTTCTTTAATAAATGCCTGACGGCGAGGTCAGATATTCCTATGAACTTCGTGTTGAGCCCCGCTTCGGGTTCGATGCCTGTTTGTTTAACATATGCCTGACGCCGAGGTCAAATGTTCCTCTCAACTTCGTGTTGAGCCGGCCTTCGGGTTCGATGCCTGTTTGTTTAACAGATTCCTGATGGCGAGGTCTAATGTTCTTATCAACTTCTGGTTGAGCCGCCCTTCGGGTTCGATGCCTGTTTGTTAAGTAGATGCCTCACGGCGAGGTCAAATGCTCCTCTCAACTTTGTGTCGAGCCGGCCTTTGGGTTCGATGCCTTTTTCTTTAACAGATACCTGAAGGCAAGGTCAGATGTTCTTCTCAACTTCATTTTGAGCCGGCCATCGGGTTTGATGCCTGTTTGTTTAACAGATACCTGACGGTGAGGTCTGATGATCTTCTCAACTTCGTGTTGTGCCGGCCTCCGGGTTCGATGCCTGTTTGTTTAACTAATGCCTGACGGCGAGGTCAGATGTTCCTCCCAAATTCACGTTAGGCCGGTCTTCGGGTTCGATGCCTGTTTGTTTAACAGATGCCTGACGGCGAGGTCAGATGTTCTACTCAACTTCGGGTTGAGCCGGCCTTCGGGTTCGATTCCTGTTTGCTTAACTGATGCCGGACAATGCGTTCAGATGTTCTTCTTAACTTCGGGATGAGTCAGCCGTCAAATTCGATGCCTGTTTGTTTAACAGATGCCTGATATCGAGGTCACATGCTCTTCTCAACTTCAGGTTGATCCGGCCTCCGGGTTTGATGCCTTTTTGTTTAATAGATCCCTGACGGCATGGTCAGATGTACTTCTAAAATTCGTGTTTAGCCGACATTCGGGTTCGATGCCTGTTTGTTTAACAGATGCCTGACGGCAAGGTCAGAGGTTCTTCTCAACTTCGGGTTGAGCTGGCTGTTGGATTCGATGCCTGTTTGTTTAATAGAAGCCTGACAGAGAGGTCAGAAGTTCTTCACAACTTCGAGTTGATCTGGCCATCAAATTCGATGCTTGTTTATTTAGCAGATACCTGACAGCGAGGTCAGATGTTCTTCTTAACTTCGGGTTGAGCCGACCTTCGTGTTCGATACTTGTTTGTTTAACAGATCACTGACGGCGAGGTCAGATATTCCTATGAACTTCATGTTGAGCGGGACTTCGTGTTCGATGACTATTTGTTTAACAGATGCCTGACAGCGAGGTCAAATATTCCTATGAACTTCGTGTTGAGCCGGCCTACGGGTTCGATGCCTGTTTGTTTAATACATGCCTGACAGTGAGGTCAGATGTTCTTCTCAACTTCGGGTTGAGCCGCCTTTCGGGGTCGATGCCTCTTTGTTTAACATATTCCTGACGGCGAGGTTAGATGTTCTTCTCAACTTCGGGTTGAGCCGGCCATCGGGTTCGATGCCTGTTTGTTTAACAGAAGCTTGACGGAGAGGTCAGAAGTTCTTCACAACTTCGGGTTGAGCCGACCATCAAATTCGATGACTGTTTGTTTAACAGATGCCTGGCAGCGAGGTCAGATGTTCTTCTCAACTTCGGGTTGAGTCGGCCTTCATGTTCGATGCCTGTTTGTTACAACATACATTATGAACACTCTAATTCAAAATACTTCTTCTCTAAAAAACACAAAAACACTTCAAACCATTTTATAAACAAGAGTGTTGTTAACTTTCAGTCCTATCGTAAACGGTAACGCCTAAGTCTCCAATGGTCGAGCTGCATACACCAAACTGCTAGAACTGTCTGTTAACCCTACTCGGGTAAAACTTTTGAACAGCCTGTGTTCTTGTTAGCCCGAACTTTGTTTGCTCTGATCTTTCATACCATATGAAAGTACATAGGCATAAGACGTGACGTCTTAGTGAGCAACCTTCCCCCCTTCTTTAGCCGTAGTTAGTCGAACTACGTTGAATTTGATTTTCCCATTGCACGAGGGAGTACGTAGGCACAGAGCGGCGATGCTCTGCCGAGTTAGTCTTTTGTTCTTTTTCTTTTGTCCATAAGCCTTTAGTTAGATACTTTATACACCCTTTTAGATAGACAACACATGCGCGGATCCCGTCGAGTACTACGGACGTGAGGGGTGCTCATACCTTCCCCTTGCATAATCGACTCCCGAACCTAGGACTTGGTTGCGATGACCTCGTCTTTTTCCGTTTTCGTCAGGTTTTTTCTGATCGTTTCCATTCCCCTCTTTGGGATAAATAACGATAGGTGGCGACTCTGTTAGTCATTGTCGACCTCCTTTTTTCACAGTAGTGACAGTTGGCGACTCTGCTGGGGACAGGAATATCCACTATGCGAGTCAATCCTAGCGCTTGTGTGTTTTCTTTTGGGTGTGCGTATATATGTGCTTTATCTTTATTTACTTCCGCATTTTACTTTCCACATTGTATCATACTTGTTGTGTTGTGGGGAGGGAAGTTCCATTGAGAGATAAGTCGGACCTGGCCTTGAGTATAAACCTGTATTAGTAGTGGAGACTAGTGGGTGGACCTGTTTGCTTAGCAGACACAGTTCCCCATGAAATTCACGCTCGGACGAGATTCTCTTTGACGAGTTCCTTTCCGATCCTTAGGATCCAACTGGAATTTGGATTTGAGGATTGTCGACTCTGGGGACCGATCATTTGGGATTCAGCTAAGTGAGGCCTCTTCAAGGGGTGATGATGCCAAACCAGAGATGGTGAACGTATCATCATTTCTCGAAAGTCTGTGACGCTGATGAACGCATAGGATGCCGAACCTTGTCAGTGGATAGGTCCATACCTGTGAGTGGGTGGGTTATGCAGGAAACCTTGACCTTCAGACTACCCGGTTCCTTATAGTGTGAACCTGTGTTCATGGTACAAAAGGGTTCTTATGTCAGTGATTTGTCGGTACTAAAGCGAAGCGCGGGTTCTTCTCAAGCTATAACACAACAAGCTTGATCCTCTGTTACATTTGCATCTTCATTTGCATCTCTTCATTAACATGTATTTATGTTGCAGGTGCATATTTCCCTCCTGATTCTAGAGGTTATGTTCTTCGTTCTTGACATGGAGCCCTTGAAAAGGACAGTTGCTTACAGGTTTCCTACCCCAGATGTCAGTTCTTTGAGGAGTCTGATTTCTATGGTTGAAGGATATGTGATGGAACAGTTTAGACAAGATTATGGGAGATTGGCCAGATGTGTCTGCAAGCCTTCATCCTTTGAGATCACTGGTATCTACACTCTCTTGCAGTTCTACGATGCCTAGTTGAGATGCTTTGTCTTTCCGAATTTTGTTTTGGCGCCTACTTTGGAAGTGTATTTTGATATGTTGGGGGTACCTATCCGTGATCAGATGCCTTTTTTCCACACAGATGCGGAGCCTGATCTAGCTGTGCTCGCTGCTTTATTACATTTGGACGCTGCAGAGTTAAAGGGAAAGATAGTTGAGAGGAAAGGAACTTATGGTTTTCTGTTACCGTTTCTTGTTGAGAAAGCTCAGAAGTTCGCTAAGAATGGCTGTTGGATTGTGCTTAGTGCTATTCTGGAACTTTGCATTTATGTCATTGTTTTGTTTCCGAACCTTCCAGACTTTGTAGACGTGGATGCCTTCTACCTGCTAGCCTCAGGGAAACAGATCCCTACACTCCTAGGAGACGTTTATCATTTTGTGCACCACAAGAATGAAAATCGAAGGGGGAAGAACGTCTCATATTGTGTTCCTTTGCTTTATAGATGGTTGATGAGTCATATGCCTAAGAATGGTCAGTTTATGGACACTGTTGCTACCTCAGAATGGTCTGAGAGGATGATAGGCCTGACTGCCAAGGATGTTATTTGGTTTGATAGAGACATGCTTGGCACAGACATTATTTATAGTTGCGGTGGATTTCCTAACGCCCCCCTGGTCGAAAGGAAAGGGTGCGTCAACTATAACCCTTCTCTGTTGGTACGACAGTTCGGATATGATCTCAGAGACGCTCCAAAAGAGGAAGAGATACAGGAATCTATGTATCTCAGGGGTTTGTTAGAGGGTGATGATTTGATCAGACTTGAACGTGCTTGGCAAAGTATCCATAGGAGAGGCAAAGCATTATTAAGAAAGAGCAATAGTCATGCATATGACCCTTATGTGGCTAGGCTTCACGAGAGGGTCATGAAGTTCTTGATGCCATATCCTCCAGTGGAGCCTGTTTGCCCTCCCGTGATTGAGGAGCCTACTACAGTGGACATCCAAAGTTATAATCTGGTATGTCGTAAAAAAGAAGAGTTGCAGAAAACAAACAAAGAGTTGGAGAATGAGATTGCTCAACTCAGAAGTGAGAGGAACGAAGCAACTTATTCTTTGAAGAAGCAAACTGAGCTGGTGAATCAGTTAGGAACAGACTTGACTAAGGAGATGAGCGATAGAGAACGGTTGGGTTTAGACATTAATGTTGTTAGTAGTGTGCTTGCTACTAAAAATCAAGAGCTGAATAGATCCTATTTGCGGATTTCCAAGTTTGAGGCTCAATGGAATGTTGTCATGTCCAACAACAAACAACATGAAGACCAGTTGAAGTCACAGATCAACAAGCTGAAGGCTCAGCTCAGAGCTAAAGATGAGGAGATCTCAAAGGATGCTTTGCTCAGGAAACATAGTGACTGCAAACTGTATGAAGCGCTTGCAACCTTGGAGGAGCATAGAGATGAAGCTAATGCCAAGAGCCGTAGACTTGAGGAGGTTTTTGGGAAGCAAGACTCGGTCGAGGATCTTCAGTCCACCATCAGTCAGCAAGAGTTACTCATACGTGGTTTGCTCACTAGGCCAAACCATCCGAAGACACAGGCGTTGCTGAGGGAGTTTCAGTCTCGCCACCCAGCCTGATCTTTTCCTTTGTATTCTGTAGCTTAGACTTCTTGTTTGGACCATCACCAGACCTGTTGGTTGAGGTCCTTTTCTATGCGTACTTATTTGATGTTTGTACTTTGCCTGTGGGCTTATGTTTGTATATATAAGGAGTTTTTATTCTATGCTTGTCTGTGGGGCTCTCCATCATCTCGGTTGTTACCCCGAAACTAGAATCATGGGGGGAATTTCCTTGTTTTCATATATACATGTTTTCATTTTAGCATGTTTCTCGCATTTGCAGGTGCATCGGAACTATTAACCGTATCTTGTTTCTTGTGCCACTAGTGTTTCAGGATTGCAGATCAGATAACTCACCACTACAGTACCAGAGGAAACCAGAAAAGGCTGATGGATCAGATGCAGGTAGAAATACAAGAGATGAGAGATCATATGGCACAGCTGATAGAGGTCATGCAAGGGGTAGCTAGTGGCCAGGCGCAACTTCAGACTTTAATGCAACCTCTGATTGCACGAGTTGATAATGATGGAGTGTTACACGGTGGGATTGCTTCTAACCCTCCTTATATAGAAACTCCTCGTGCAGACAATTCTATGCCAACTTTAGTCATCCCTACTGCTGGAGAGGGTGGTCACGCTGCTGGTGTTGGAACTGCGACAGGTCTTAATCATGTTGATTTTGCTAATGAGGGTAATGGAAATGGAAACGGCTTTGGCCTTAACACCACAAGTGTTGTACATGGTAGCATCGACCACACTTGGAATGAGGATAGGCAGGAGGATTTGTTCTCTCCAAGATTTCTAACTGCTGAAGTACCTTTTGAGGCTGATAGAAGGATTAAAATGATTGAAGAGAAGATGAGATCTCTTGAATGCCAAAACTCTATGGGGCTGGATATGTCTAACCTGGGGCTGATTCCAGGCTTGAGAATGCCTCAGAAATTCAAAGTTTCTGACTTCGATAAGTACAAAAGCACTACTTGCCTGAGGGGTCACCTGCACTCGTATTATAGAAAGATGTCCGCGTACTCGGATGATGAAAAACTCTTGATGCCCTTTTTCCAGGACAACCTGTCCAGTCCCTCTTTGGAGTGGTACATGGGGCTGGAGCCCACTAACGTCCGCAGTTGGAAAGACCTAGCCGAAGCTTTTGTAAGGCACTATCGGTACAATAGTGACCTTGCACCAAATAGAGTCCAGTTGCAGAATCTTTCCCAAAAGAATAACGGATGCTTTAAAGAGTACGCCTAGAGGTGGCGAGAGCTTGCTGCTAGAGCGCAGCCTCCCATGGTAGAGCGTGAGCTCGTTGACATGTTTGTTGCTATTTTACCGGGGGTGTACTATGAAAAACTGATTAGCATTATGTCGGGAATTTTTTCAGACTTGATAATCACCGATGAAAGGGTGGAAAACGGCATCAAGCTCGGAAAGATTCAGGCGGGAGAAGTACCCTCAGCTGGAGGGGGAGGAAAGAAGGTATTTGGGAACAAGAAGCGTGAAGGTGACGTTAACTCAGTGACAATTTCTAAAGGAAGAGGAAGGGTTCAGTCACAAAACCATTATCGCCAACAGCAAGTTGCAAGTGTTACTATTCCTGTGCCACAACAACAGCAACCGCAACAACGATAACAACAAAGACAGTATCAGCCACAACAATAAAACCAGCAAGGTTATAGGAGGTACCCTGATAGGGCTAGGCCAAATAGAGTATTTGACACTCCACTGATGCCATACTCTCAGGTGCTTCAGACTTTATTACAGCTGCAATTAATTCAGAAAAGGACTCTAGCTCCTTTGACAGGTCCTCCCCCACCTGCCTATGATGCAAATGCTCATTCCGAGTTTCACTCTGGGGCGCCTGGTCACTCTATTGACGATTGCAAGGCTTTTAAACACAAGCTACAAGACCTCATTGACAGCAAAGCAATAAATTTTTCTCATGATGCACCTAACGTTGTGCAGAACCCTACAGGCTAGGGTTGGTGCTATTTTGGTGGAGGAGGATTTAGACTTGATAATGGATGTGAACACGTTGAAAACTCCATTGAAGTTTGTGAAAGACAAATTGCTGGGAGGAGGTGTATTCCCAGGCTGCAGTGAGGACTGTGTTGATTGCTTAAGTCATCCTGAGGGATGTATTGATTTGAGAAGGTGTATCCAAGGAATGATAGATGAGGGGACGTTGTAGTTTGAATGAACCGCAAAAAAGAAACCTATTGAGGAAGTAAATGAAGAGAGGGACGAGGTCGCTACAATCTCGATCCCATATAAGACTATAACTATCTCAGCACTGTCGCTTCCGCGAAAATAAGGTGCCAGCAAAACAGAAGAGTCACCACCTTTCGTTATTTATCCCTCAGAGCGGGAAAGGAAACGATCGGAAAAACCTGACGAAAAGGGTAAGACAAGGTCGTCGCAACCGTTGTCTGGGTGCGGGAGTCGGTTACGCAAGGGGAAGGTATTAGCACCCCTCACGTCCGTCATACTCGACGGGATCCACGCTTGTTGTGTTTACTGGACGGGTTGGTTTATCTATCTACCTATCAAGGTTGGCTTAAAAAAGAAAAGAAAATGACTCGGCAAAGCGTCGCGCTTTATGCCTACGTATTCTCATAAGAGAACGAGAAATCAGAGTCAACGTAGTTCGACCTACGATGGGTTACGGGGAAGGTGGCTCGCCAATACATCAGTATTGTGCCTACGTACCCTCAACAGGTATGAGATATCAGAGCTTACGTAGTTCGGGATAATACGAATTACGAGAATTCAGATTCATCTGTTTTATCGAGTAGGGTTAAACAGCAGTTCCAGCAATTAGGGACAAAGCCTATTTGCGTTGGCGCTGGAGTTTAACGACACTCTTTTCTTCAGAAAAGCTTTCCTTTGAATTATGGGCCCACGGGGCAAGAAGGTTTGAAGTTTGTTTTCTTTCTTTTATGAAAGAACTGTTTTTTATGGTGTTTGCAATTTCAATCGCACTAGAGACTATGACCTGAGAGTGAATGTGTCGCATGTCACCCAAAGGGTGCCATACTAAACATCCAGACTGTTGAAAAGAAACTCTCCAACAATCCTTTCTCAGATAGCTTAAGGCTCGTAACGTACGAAAGAAATCATTCATGATTACTGTATCTTAAGCTGTTTGAGATGAGAAGAGAAGGGGCTCAACTAAAGGGAGACTATCAAGTCCTAATGTTGTCATGCCAAGGATTTATCCTATGGTTGAAGTTTGAAACAGGGAAGTCCTAGAAGTTATCATGCATAGGTTTCAACCTAAAGTTCTAATCATCACTTCCTTATCAAAGGAAATGAGAGTCCTAAGGGATCATATCAATGATAAACAGAAACAAATAAAGCCTCAGCTTAAACAGTAAACGGTAAACAGTAAACGACTGTAAAATGCATGTAATGCAAGTGAGGGAGGAAATGTGTGTGGGGCAGCAACCTCCACAAGCTCATCTCAACCTCAAGCCAGAATGAATAACTGTAATCATACAGAAGAATAACAACATGCTATCAAGCAGGATATAAGAGACTGTAATCATACAGAAGAAAATGAAATGCTGACAAGCAAAATAAACCACATGGGCAAGGGAGCAAGGCTCTACCGAATACCCGCAAGCAAAGCCATACAGTAACAATACAAGCAGAGGGAGCAACTCAACCTCTAGTGCAATCATGCTCCTAGATTAAAGTCAGTCTAGATATGAACTTATTCTAATGCATCAAGCAAGTCAAACAAGGCACATCAGCACAGAAAAGAAAATAGACAAGAAAGCAGATCAACCCCTCTCTTCCAATTCCAAGCTTCAGCTCTTCTGCCAGCAACCCAGTCTTCAGACCTCAATCACCCTTCAAGGCTATCAGCTTCCATGACAAGTATCAACTTGCTTCTCCAGGTTTCAACCCATCAACATAAGTTTCAACTTTTTCTCTCTTCTCCAAGCTTCAGCTCCTTAGTCAATTCCACCTTCAGGCTTCACTCTTAACTACAAGTATCAACTTGATTCCTTCAGGCTCTCCAAGCATCAATGTAAATATCAACTTATCCTTTATTCCTCAAGCCTCAGCTCTATACTCAATCTCAATTGAATCCTCTTCATAAGTATCAACTCAGTCTTCAAGCTTCAGCTCTCTTTGCTTCACCAGTATCAACTTAGTCTTCTTCTCCTACAAGCTTCAGCTTCTCAGAGTAATCCTCAATCACATGAGAGTGTCAACTTCATCCTTCAATCTTCAAGCCTCAGCTCTTCATTCAATCTCAATTGGGTCTTCAAGAATCAACTTGCTCTTCTTGCTCTTCAAGCTTCAGCTACAATGGCAATGCTCAAGGAATCATCCTCTTCCACACTCTTCAGTGAGGTCCTCATCTTCAAACTCAAGTCTAACATCTCTCAAGATACTCAAACCAGAAGATAATTGATTTAACAGGATAAGTGGGAATGATAAACAGCTTACTGACAACCAAAGGAAGCCTGTAAGGGTTCATCATTATGAGAGACTGGTTCCCTCAAAGTTCTACTTCTCAGATAAAGCTACTCATCCTTCCAAAGGAGGGATGTGAATATCTGAGAAGGACTTTTAGTCATTGGGAGGAATGGAAACACAAGATGCTTTCCATGTTTGTGAAAGAAATCATTCTAACTATAAGGCTCTCCCTATGGTTCCTATCTCCTAAAGCTTCATCAGACACCTTCAGGCACAAACAAATCCAAAGCTCCAAGCCACTTCAAGCAACTTCAAGCATCCTCATCTTGTCTTCAACTTGTCTTCAATCTCAACCAAAGGCAAACAAAGCACAAACCCTAATCTAAGGGGACTAACGAAGTTAAACTAGTTGAATTAGTAAGTTAGGATCACCTAAAACCTAGTACTAAAGTCAGTCCTAACTAAAATACTAAAACCAATTGTAAAATCCTATAAAATATCTATGGGAACCTAGGTCAATCATGACTCTACCACATTAATTCCAAAGATCAAATCATCAAATTAGACCTAGAACTAAATCCTACATTACAAGGTATCAAACCTAAACCCTAAAAGGAAGCATCTAAACATCAATCTAGAAAGCACGCCTATTTTCATCACAAAAATGTGAGAAAAATACTATGGGAGCATACATGTCTAACCTAATCACACACAAAAAATTAGGATCAAAATCATCACCATGAGATCATACAAAATTCCACAAAAATATGTATCAAACATAACCATTTTAATATCAATTAAAATGTAAAATTCCCATTAAATCAGAAAATACATGAAACGAAAATATTTTTTCTCTAAAAAAAACTAAACTCAATCATGAGTAAAATTCAAAAAGAATGGGATTAATTGGATTAATTTTCAATTTTATATGAATTTTTCAAGAACCATGAATAAAATGAAAATTAAAAGAAAATTCAATTAAAAGAATAAACGCGCGGTGTGGATATCAATCAGAATCAGTTTCAATCATGGGTTGGGCCATCAGGGGGGTGTGGATAGCACCTAGTTCACTAAGCCCAAAACACTGAATAAATGAAACGGTGCGTTTCATGCCTTCAGATCCTTCATAAATCAAGTTTAAAACGTGGTCGTTGGATTGCTTCCTCAGTCCAAGTCAAACCCTCATCCAATGGTGCAAACATCATCTCCTACCTTTTGAACATCTGAGCTTCGCGCCCAGCTCCGGCCACCACCGGTGGAGCTCCGGTCGTCTCCTTCAACCCTAGTTCTCTCTAGGAGCCTCCATTGCAAATGGTCAAAATATGAAACTCATTCCAAATCTTGCCACGAATTCAACCATACCCTTAGTTTCCTCTGAAACCTCAAGATTCACCATATCTAATTCTCAACCGAAAATGGTAATTCCCCTATTTTGTCTCTAATTCTCCAATTAACTATCTGGAATCCATCCTACACCATTCTATAATGAATCTAACACCTTAATTCAACCTGATCCTACCTAAATCATGCTATAGGAAGAAGGTTACCAACCTGAAAATCTTGGATGAACAGATGCACTAAACCTCCAGTTCAAGCTCTACAATCTTGCAAACACGATCAATGAACCTCCTCCTTGCTTCTGTATGCAAAAGAACCAGTTGAAAGTGCTTGAATCTTGAAACCCGATGATGAGTTGCAGGTGGAAAAATTCACTTGCTCATACACTATTCAGCCACAAATCCTTCTTGATAATGATCTGGAATCACTCCTTGACATTCATGGAAGAAGTTTCAATCAAGAAAATGGATGGAAAATGAGGAATTTGGTGAAATCGATTTCAATTGCAATCCAAGGAAACTCAATCTCAATCTATGCTCTCTCCTTCAATGATCACCAACCTCTGCAATGGCTCAACTCTATTCCTTATATAGATGAAGTTTGGATGATCTAGAACCCTCTAGATCCTTCCAATGAGAATTTCCACTTCTCATGTCATGAGATTTTCAAACACATACCATGACATGTACAATTCTGTTTGCAGCTTGAAAACCATCCTATTCTCTTTCAATTTCTTCCCTAGTGACATTTTGGAAGAGTTTAGCTTGCAAAAGCCCTTGCTCATGCCTTGATTTTAAGTTATGCACATGTTACTTAATATGCAAGCAAGTGCTTTTCAAAGCAAGTCCACAATTTAGACCTCAAATCAAAAATGTGGCTAAACCAATGTTCTTAAAATATTTTCTAGAGTCAAAATGATATATTACATGCCATGGTTTGGATGTGTAGGTTGAAAATATCAATTTCCAACTTTGGTTTATTTAACTTATGCCCTTATTTTAGGTCATTTTTGCAACTTTGAGCTACAAGCCTTTCCATCATCTCATGACCTACTTACTAGCCTTAAAACATCATTTTGAACAAGTTTGGAAATAAGAGTTATGGCCTTATACTTGAAATGACCTGTAATCTCCAAATGACCAAAATGCCCTTGACTTGTCAAAGCCATAACTTGAGTTCTACAAATCCCATCAAGGACTTCTAGTACTCTCTAGAAAGCTACGAAGATAAGGAACAACATTCATGTTGACCAAAAGTCCATAGGAATCATGCTCCTTGGGCAAAGGTTTGATGCAAGTTGGGTAACTTTCAAGGCCCCAGATTCACATACCTCAGATGACCTGTAACTTGTCAAAGTCATAACTTGAGCTATACAAATCCTATCATGGACTTCTAGTACCCAAATTAAAGCTAAGAACAAGCTCTACAACATTCATGTTTGGGGTAAGATGAGATGACAATCACATCTTGAGCTAAACTGCCTTGAAGATAGGGGTCAAACTAGGGGATTTTACACTGTCGAGCCTTAGAAACCCTAGCTTGAAACTTCTCAAACTATTCAATCATGATGAGTTAACCTTGGAATCATCCTTATAACACCTCAATGTGTCAATCCATGATCACATGGCTCTTGAATTATGTCTCAACCCTCTCCAAATCATCAGTTGACCTAGGGTTGACCCAGTCAAACCCTAATTACACCACTCATGGCTGAGGCTTCTTAATCTTGCACAATGACCTATCTAGGCTTCATGATGTCTTTCAAGACATCTCATAAGCTCTCTCAAGGCTTCAAGTCCACATTCCTGGCTTCAGAATCATCTGAGGTCTTCCACAACTCTCAAGTTAGGAGGCACACAACCTTGGTTTCAACCATTCTCTCTGAGGATCTTCTAACTTTTCTGACATGGATATCAACCGTTGAACACTTGAATAACCTTCTTGGCTAGCTTCATAGTCTTGTGTAGCTCTTGATTGGTACTCATACCTCTTGATCTCCTGCATACATGTCAATGAAATGCAAATGATAATGCTAATATGAATGAAATGAAACATAAGCTAGGTAAAGAAATGTTGGTCAAATTTTGGGGTGCAACAGCTGCCCCTATTCAAACGGCTTGAACCTGACTGGGTGAGAAGCGAACGGATCTCGACCAATCAAGGTGCGATACGGTTGAATACCGACGAACCCGGAAATTTGCCAACTGCACAAGTACACGGTACTCAGATGGGAACAAATCTTCGAAAACTGAAATATTAGCTGCACGACAACTAGCTGGAGAATCGGTCACACGGTAACCGGTGATACATGGTCGATCATGCCGTCAGGCATCAAGACTCCTTGGGACTCATCAGGTTAACAATCAAGTTAATCATGCCGTCGGGCATTCAAAGAGGACTTTCGGGCGTCAGCCGGACTTCGTCAGCAAGTCAGAAATAGAATTCTCGGTCAATCATGAACCAGTTGGGGATATCCCACTTCTACCATCAGGCACTCCGCATCAGCTGAGAGAACTGCATTGTTAGTAGGTGGGACTTCAATCATCAAGTCTTCAGGGGAAGTTTCAACTTTGCTGTTCGAAAACCTGTTGGGGATGTCGCATCTCCGCTGGGGATTCTGGAGAACTATCAAGTAACTCTGCTTCGGGGATCCAGAAATCATTCTGGGCGAATCATCTCTGCTGAGGACATCAAGAATCATCTTGGACAAACAACTCCGCGGGGACTTCAAGAATCATCTTGGACCGATAACTGCGCTGGAGATTTCAGGAATCATCCTGATCAAACACTCTGCCGGGGATTTCAGGAATCATCCTGAGCGGCTTTCTCTGTCGGGGACTCTAAGCATCAACTTGAGCAACCTTTTCTGGCGACTTCACAGGGGCTTTTAAGAATCATCTTAAGCAACGACTTTGCTGGGGAGAATTCAAGAATCATCTTGGGCAAGCGACCCTGCGGAGGAACACCTGCAAAACAAGAACGGTAACGACCTAACTCATGTTTATTATGCATATGCTTTGACAATGACGCAATGCTCCACACGGTGGAAATGCTACGTGTTTATGATAAATGATATGCAATCATGCAAAATGCTGCAATCCCGTCAGCAAAATAAATGCTTACGAGAGAATCTTCCTGTCAAGGAGAAGAAGTCACGCCAATCTCAATCGGACTCCGCATGGGGAAGCAAACTTCGGTCGACTGCTGCAGGGGAACGAAGCTCTACGAGAACCTGGACCTGCTGAGGAAAGTGATGTCAATCGCGGGAATAAACTGCACGGCCTTCACGGCTAGCCCTCGCGGAGATAACGACTCCGGTGGGGAAATACAACATCAGCTATTCAACACTCTACTGGGGAAAACCAATCATGGTCCTAACCGCTTCCAAGGACTCGGTTCTCTTGGGGATTTGCCAGCTCGACTGGGGAAGAAGGAATCATCCTGCTTCGAGGGAGAGTACGACTCTGTGGGGAATCTCAATTCCGATGGGGACTTCAGTCTGGAACTATCCATTGCTGCATACTTCAGCGTATGACTCAGCTGGGGGGACGACGTTCCTTCAGGATGCATCTATTTGGGGAGAGAATCTTCTCTGCCTGGGGGACATATCAATGCTCACGATCTCACCTTCAGACTCTGCGGGGAGAGGCTGCTGAACTTTGCTGGAGAAGGAGGAATCATCCTGCTTGGGACGCGTACGGCGCACTGCCTGGAATACGCTATACTTGCACCAACACAAACAAACAGACAAGATGCCCTGCTCAAAGGGACCTATCAAGGTTATCATCTTGTGACAATGTTCAAGTAATTCATTGTTTTAATAATCAGTGGCCTAGGCCAGTAAGTTTATGTATACGCATTTTGTCAAAAACATTGGCGTTCTTTTTCGCAAACAAAACGGATAAGTGCTAAACAGACAAACAGAATTGCTGAATAGTATACATTTTATTGATAACGAACCCCTGAATGGGTAAAATGTTTTACAATAGATGCAGGCTCCTGGAATGAGGAAGCCGCGCAAAAATAAAACATAAATATACATCAGTATATACAAATGTCGGCAACAAGGCGTAGACGAACACCATGAGTTGATCCCTCTATGACCCACTCGACTTCGATACTTCTTCGAGGCTTCAGCTTCAGAAGAGATTGATTCAGATAAACGGCCCTCAGGTCTTCCAAACCACTAAACAAATACAGTCCACACGCGGAACACAGTCATTTGCTTTTTCAAATCCCTAACTTTTTCCTGAATCGCCCTTCCGGGTTTTCGATTCATCGGGATACCCTTTTTTGCCAAAGTCGCCCATCCGGGTTTTCGACTTTGCGGGTGTACATTTTTTCAATTTATATCCCTAATTTTTTCCCGAACCTTTTTCCTTTTTTATGGTTCGCCGGGATGCCCCATTTTTGCCTGGATATTCTTTTTCTTTCCAGCGGGTCATTCTTTAAGCAAAGTATTTTTTAACTGCGTCCGCGTTCACCGGGGATGCAAAATCTTCACCATCCATCGTGGATAACAACAAAGATCCTCCTGAGAAGACCTTGCTGACGACGTACGGACCTTCGTAATTGGGAGTCCACTTGCCCCGGTGATCGGAGTGTGGAGGAAGAATCTTTTTTTCAGGACGAGATCACCCGTCTGAAAGCTTCTAGGACGCACCTTCTTATCATAAGCTTTCTTCATTCGGCTTTGGTACAGACGACCATACGCAATCGATGCTAATCTTTTCTCGTCCATCAGGCTGAGTTGGTTTAGTCGGTTCTCAATCCATTCTGCCTCATCGAGTTTCACGTAAACCAAAACTCGTAAAGAAGGGATCTCCACTTCTAACGGTAGGACAGCCTCCATACCGTACACTAAGGAGAAAGGAGTTGCCCCGGTTGGTGTACGTACCGTTGTACAATAAACGTGCAGTGCAAATGGCAGCATCTCGTGCCAATCTTTGTAAGTCACAACCATCTTCTGCATAATCTTCTTAATGTTCTTATTGGCCGCTTCAACGGCGACATTCATCTTTGGCCGGTAAGGAGATGAGTTGTGGTGTTCAATCTTGAAACTCTGGCACAGCTCCTTCATCATCTTGTTATTCAAATTCGAACCATTATCAGTAATGATCCGCTCGGGAATTCCGTAACGACAGATGATATCCCTCTTTATGAATTTAGCCACCACCTGCTTGGTCACATTAGCATATGAGGCTGCCTCCACCCACTTGGTAAAGTAGTCGATAGCTACCAGAATAAAGCGATGACCGTTAGATGCAGTGGGCTCGATCTTGCCTATCATGTCGATGCCCCACATGGAGAACGGCCACGGGGAGGACATGACATTTAACGGGCACGACGGCAGATGAATCTTATTAGCATAAATCTGGCATTTATGACATCTCTTCGCGAATTTAAAGCAATCTATCTCCATCGTCAGCCAGTAGTACCCTGCTCTCAGGATCTTTCTCGTCATAGCATGCCCACCGGCGTGCGTACCAAATGTGCCTTCATGGACTTCTTCCATGAGCATACTCGCCTCTTTCTCATCTACACATCTGAGTAGCACGAGATCGTGGTTTCTCTTTTACAACACTCCATCAGGATTGAGATAGAAATTTCCAGACAGCCTCCTCAGAGTCTTCTTATCATGGGTTGACGCTCCCGCGGGATACTCCTTAGTCATAAGGAAAGTCTAAATGTCATGGAACCATGGCTTGCCGTCACCGGCTTCCTCGATCGCAAAGACAAATGCATGTCTATCAAGATTGGAAAGGACAATTCTTGGAGCCTCATTCCAAAAATTGACTTTATACATCGACGCCAACGTGGCTAAGGCATCAGCCATCTGATTCTCTACTCTGGGCACATGATGGAGTTCCACTCGATCAAAGAACGGAAGTAGCCTTCTGGCATAATTCATGTACGACACCAAGTTCGATTGACGAGCCTCCCACTCCCCCTTAATCTGGTTAATCACAAGCGCCGAGTCACCATATACATCTAGGTTCTTGATTCTCAAATCAATTGCCTCTTCTAGACCCATGATGCATGCCTCGTACTCCGCTTCGTTATTGGTGACTGGAAACGTCAGTCTCGCAGTGAACGGGATATGGGATCCGTGGGGAGTCGTGATGATCGCCCCAATGCCACTTCCGTTGGAATTAACCGCCCCGTCAAATATCAATTTCCACTGGGATTTCCTATCTGGCCCCTCGTCGGGCAACGGTTCATCGCAATCTTTCGCTTTGAGAAACATAATATCCTCATCAGGGAATTCAAATTTCATCGGCTGGTAATCCTCGATCGGCTGTTCGGCAAGGTAATCAGACAATACGCTTCCCTTGATGGCCTTCTCGGAGACATACTGAATGTCATATTCCGTCAACACCATTTGCCATCTGGAAATCCTGCCCGAAAGCGCTTGCTTCTCGAAGACGTACTTGATCGGATCCATCTTCGAAATTAGCATGGTGGTGTGGTTGAGCATGTACTGTCGCAAACGTTTGGCAGCCCAGGCTAGTGCACAACACGTTTTCTCCAGCATCGAGTAACGAGATTCAAAATCCGTGAACTTTTTACTCAAGTAGTAAATGGCATGCTCCTTTCTGCCCGTCTCGTCGTGCTGACCGAAAACACACCCCATACTATTCTCAAGAACTGTCAAGTACATGATTAATGGCTGTCTGGCCACTGGGGGTATCAAGATTGGAGGTTCCTGTAGATACTGTTTTATCTTATCGAATGCCTTCTGGCAATCCTCGTTCTAGATAATCGCCTGATCTTTCTTTAACAGTTTGAACATCGGTTCATACGTGGCCGTGAGCTGAGAAATAAACCTTGCAATGTAGTTTATTCTGCCCAGGAAACCACGAACTTCTTTTTCTGTTTTTGGCACTGGCATTTCTTGTATCGCTTTAATCTTCGCAGGATCAACCTCGATGCCTCTTTCACTCACGATAAACCCCAGTAGCTTTCCGGACCGTATTCCGAAAGTACACTTGTTAGGATTCAGCCTCAACCTGAACTTCCTAAGCCTCTCAAAAAGCTTCAGCAAATTGACCAGATGCCCTTCCCCCGTTTGGGACTTCGCAATCATGTCATCAACATAGACTTCAATCTCATGATGAATCATATCATGAAACAAAGTAACCATCGCTCGTTGGTAAGTGGCCCCTGCGTTCTTCAGACCGAAAGGCATTACCTTGTAGCAAAATGTTCCCCAAGGAGTGATAAACGTAGTTTTCTCCATGTCCTCCGGCGCCATCTTGATCTGATTGTAACCGGAGAAGCCATCCATGAACGAAAATATGGAGAACTGAGCTGTATTGTCAACCAACACATCAATATGAGGCAGCGGGAAATCATCTTTAGGGCTCGCCCTATTTAAATCCCGATAATCGACGCACATTCGTACCTTACCGTCCTTCTTCGGTACAGACACTATGTTGGCGGCCCACGGAGGGTAAGTAGTGACCGCTAAGAAGCCAGCATCAAGTTGTTTCTGCACTTCGTCTTTGATCTTAACGGCCATATCTGGTCTCGTCCTCCTAAGCTTCTGCTTAACGGGAGGACAATCTTCTCGCAGCGGCAAGTGGTGGACCACGATGTCCGTATCAAGTCTGGGCATATCCTCGTATGACCAAGCAAAGACGTCACTATACTCTCTCAGCATCTCGACCAATCTCTGCTTGACATCACTCTGCAATGCAGCCCCTATCCTGACGTTCCGGACAAGTTCTTCAGAACCCAGATTCACAATCTCGATTTCTTCTTCGTGAGGCAGAATAACTTTCTCTTCTTGTTTCAACAAGCAGGCCAACTCTTCGGGAAGGTCTTCGTCTTCATCAATCTCTTCCTCGGCTTGATATATCGGGCAATCAAAGTCGAAGTGAGTCGTAGAAGGTCCAGAGTCGATGTCATCTGTTATGTGGATCCTGCAATAACAAGGGTTAAGCTTAAAACAAGGATATGCAGGTTAGCACAAACCCCATTGCCATTTTGTTGTTTTTCAAAACAAATATAAAACAGGAATAACAGAGATCACAATATTTGAATATAAAGAAAAACGCCTTTTGATTTATTGATAAAATGCATGTACATAATCAAACAAGGCCCTGACAATAAAACCATTATGCCCCGGGTAGGACATAGGGTTGTACAATGATTGGAAAAAGTAAATCATTACTCTTCGCTTGTCATCTGGATGATATCCTTGACGGACCAGTTGTTGAGGCTCTCGCCTGGCTTGCTTGGCTGGATCCAAGAGTCTAATTCACAGTCGCTATCTCCGCTGTCTTCAGACACCGCGTTGACGCTTTCAAATATCACCCCGCCACTGGTAAACTGGATCGGCCCTTTACCTCGCGACGCACTGCTAGAAGAGGAGGCTTCAGCTCTAGGAGAATATCCCAACCCGAACTTGTCTTGCTTGTTAGGTATCTCCAAAATTCGTCCCCAGCCTGGGGTAGACCCGGCTTGAACAACGGCTCGGGCTTCCTTGAAGGAGGAGAGAGTCATCTCTGGCTTTTCAGTGACTACAGGAGCTACGTCCTTGACTTTAACAGCTTCGAACACTTGGCATAGAGTTTCGTGGATTTCCCCATCCATCTCAACATACTTGAAGGATGACAAATGGCTCACCATTATGTCTTCCTCGCCACAAACAGTCACGATGCTACCTTCGACAGCATACTTGAGTTTCTGGTGCAACGTGGAGGTCACGGCACCTGTGGAATGGATCCATGGCCGGCCAAGAGACAGCTGTAGGCAGGCATGATGTCCATAATGTAGAAGACCGCGTCGAATGTTTCCGGCCCGACTTGGTTTGGCAACGTCACCTCCCCGAAAACATGGCGTTTGGTTCCATCGAACGCTTTCACAACCAGATCACTGGGTGTGCAAATCACTCCACGAGTATCTAACTTCATTAATGCCTTCTTCAGAAGAACATTGAGCGACGACCCCGTGTCCACCAACACGTGGGACATAATCGTTCCCCTACACTCTATCGAGATGTGCAGAGCGCTATTGTGGTTCCTCCCCTTTGGCGTCAGCTCTAGGTCAGTGAACCCTAACCCATTTCCAGCATTCACGTGGGCTACGACCTTTCCAACTGATTTACCGATATTTCCTGCGGTACATACGCGGTGTTCAACACCTTCAGCAGCGCGTTGCGGTGTGACTCCGAACACAGCAACAAATTCAGGATGGAAATTTTCGAGGGTGTCTGATGGAGATGATCCACGATCTTGTAGTCACTCTTTTTAATCAACCTCATAAATTCTTCGGCATCTTTAACAAGTAAGTCTTTCTCTACCCCACGAGGGGTCTCTTCAATGACTTTACTTTTACCTTTATCAGTTGCATCAGCTCTGTCCGCTTTGTCTGCCACGACCTCAGGTGGTGCAAACACTCTTCCGCTGCGAGTGATTCCGCTAACGCCCGCTAGGTTCTCCACAGATGACCCAAACGGTTCTAGTTCCAACTTCTGTCCGTTGCAGTAGACTTCAGCCCCGTAATGCCACGAGACAGTATTAGTGCTTTCGAACGGTATTGGCCCAGCTTTGGTGATGGTAATCGTGGGCGGTCTGGGTGCAGAAATAGTTATCGTCTGGCGAGGGATGGTGATGGTGGCGACCTCATCACCTTGCTTCAGCATTACCTCTCCTGATCCACATTCGGCCCTCCGGCTAAACTGTAAGATCCCTTCAGTCATCAGACTTTGAATTCCCTCTACCAGCTATTCACATCCATCAGGACTAGTCGCACGGCCCATACACAGCTCTCCGCAACCTGGAAAGGAACCTCTTTTCATCAACTTAGCTTTAACGAAGCTAAGTGGTGTCTTCAGATCTCTGACGTCAGTCAACAAATCCAAACTCTCGTCTTCGATAATGGCGTTTACTCCACCTCCCCTATGATTCGGCATGGGGTTCTTCGTGACATTTGGCACATTATCTGAGAAGTTGATGATCTTAGCGTCCACCATGTCTTGCACCTTATGCTTGAAGGCTTTGCAGTTCTCTACTGTGTGGCCTGGTGCCCCTGAGTGAAACTCACAAGTTGCATTCGCGTCATACCCTGGCGGAGGTGCCCGTGTCAAGGGAGCCAAGGTTCTCTTCTGGATCAACTGTAGCTGAAGCAAAGTCTGCAATAATTGCGCGTACGACATGGGCGGTGTCTCGAGGTGATGGCTCGACAGAGGTGCCCAATTCTGATTCTTTCTGTACCCTTGTTGATTCGGATGCTGCTGCTGCTGCTGTTGAACTGCCGGGATAGTTATACTGGCCACCTGTTGGTGAGGGCCTTACCCTTCCTTCGAGCGTTGGTCACGGCGCTCGTTTCTCCTTTCTGTCTTTTGCCACTATCAGGTTTCTTTTCGCCTCCTCCAGCTGAGGATGACTCACCTTGAATTTTCCCGAGTTTGATCCCATTTTTGATGTGCTCACCCGTGATAATGAGATCTGAGAAGGTTCTGAACATACCGCTGACCAATTTCTCATAGTAAACCCCTGGGAGGGTGGCTACGAACATCTGCACAAGCTCACGTTCAACCATCGGCGGCTGAACCCTGGCTGCCAATTCACGCCACCGTTGGGCGTATTCCTTGAACCCTTCATTGTTCCTTTGCAACAGATTCTGCAGTTGGACTCGGTTCGGAGCCAAGTCGCTGTTGTATTGGTAGTGGTGCACAAATGCTTCAGCAAGGTCTTTCCACGTGCGCACACTGGTAGGCAACAGACTCATGTACCATTCGAGGGAGGGTCCGGATAGACTGTCCTGAAAGAAGTGCATCAGCAACTTCTCGTCCTCAGAATGAGCCGACATTTTCCGGTAATATGATCTCAGGTGGACGCGAGGGCAAGTGGTGCCCTTGTACTTTTCAAAGTCAGGTACCTTGAACTTGGGAGGCACCTTGAAATCAGCAATCAGTCTCAACTTGGACATATCAACACCTAGGGTGTTTTGGTTCTCGATATTTCTCATCTTATCCTCGAGTGCCTTGAACCTTAGCCGTGCTTCAGCAGTCAGCTCCCCTTCAGCACCTCTCTGAGAGAACACATCGTCTTGACGAACTTCTAACCACGGCTGAGGCCCGAACAGATTCCCAACTCCTGCATTGTCGTTGCCCAGTCCAACATTGACATTAGCTTCAAAATTCCCATTACCGACGCCCGTCGTATTGCCGTTGAGTCCCATGTTAGCTATCACATTGTCGTTAGAACTGCCATTCCCCCCGGTCACGGGGATGCCATTCTGTGGAGTTTCAACTGGTGGAGGGGTAGGCACAGTCCCACCATGGAGTACCCGATTGCTATCGACCCTTGAAATCAAAGGCTGAACCAAGGTTCTGAGCTGATCCTGGCCATTGGTGACCGCTTGCATGAGCTCCATGAAGCGATCCATTCTTTCGCGGAGTTCCTAAACATCAGTTTTCACTTGCTCCATGATTCTGGTTTGATTTGCTATGGTCGGATAGCGGTGGATAGGTCTCTGATCAATCCTGGAACAACCTAAAACAACCTGAAAACACAAAAGGGTTAGGAAAAACGACAAAGTGCTCGTTATGCAAATGCTTCATGCAAATGCAAACGTGTGTCTGTGCGTTAGGGAGATCTCCCCCGATCCTAGTGCCTGAATGCCAGTGCTGATAATAAGAAGTCCGGGTCCAGTCATGGAAATAACAATCTTATATATAAAGAAAGCCCATCAAGGCAGTACACGACATCAGTGAGTACAAGACGAATCAATAGCATGACCCCAGCCAACAAGCCTGGTGATGGTCAGCATACAACGATGATCAAACAAAAGGAAATCAAGTACGGCCACGGGCGTGAAACTCTTCTAACAACCCCTTCGTTTCCGGATGATCAGGACGAGTGAGTAACCCTTCGACGAGTAGCTCCCTCTGCATAATGGTATATTGAAGACCTTCGACCGAATCTTCCCATGCTCCTTCGCCGAAACAATCTTCTAACTTCCGCTTCTTGGATTCAAACGTCAGTTTGCGCTCCTTCAGGTTAGCGAGAGCTCTGTTGAGCTGGCCTTCGGCGGCGTATCTGCGAGCGGTTTCTTCATCAAACCTCTTCTCACTAGCCTTCACCTGGGCTTTCAGCTTGGAAATCTGTTGCATCAGCTTATCCTCCCGCTCTTTCCTGTTGGCTAGGGAGGCCTTCCAGTGCTGGTTGAACTTGGATATCCTCCGATACGCTTCGTCCAAGTGCTGCTTCTTCGTAGCCAGTACATCGTTGACAGCTTTGAAGTCTCGACCCATGCGCTCACGCTCAGCTATCTGCTTAGTCAAATCTGTACCTAGCTGGTTCACCAGCTCTATCTGCCTCTTGAAGGAATGAACGGCCTCGTTTCTCTCGCTTCGGAGCTGAGCCAATTCTTTCTCCAGTTCTTCATTTGCCCTCTTCAATTCATCTCGCTCAGCTAACACCTGATTATGCTGCTGAATGGGCACGGTGGTAGGCTCCTCAATCACTGGAGGGCTTTCTGGCTTGGCAAGAAGAAACGGAATCCATATAGCATCTGCTTTGGCTCTGATCCAAGTCACATACGGAGGGTAGGCTTGATTATTGCTTCTCCCCAGCAATGGTTTTCCCCTCTTACTGATGCCATTCCAAGCGCGTTGAGGCTTAGATAACAGATCCCCTTCTAAAAGACCAGTGAGGTACAGAGATTCCTGCACCTCTTTATCCTTCGGCGGAGCTCTCAAAGCATAAGCGAACTGTCGGACCAGCAAAAACGAATTATAGTTTATACAGCCTTTCCTGCCTATCAAAGGCACGTTCGGAAACCCGCTGCAGCTGAAGATAATCTCGGTACCCAACCTATCTCTGTCAAACCAGTCAATATCCTCTGCAAATAGACTCATCAAACACTCGGACCACTCAGCTGTGGGTGCAGACGAAACAAAAGGACCCCTCTTGGGCAGATGACTATCAAGCCATTTATGAAGCAAGGGCACACAACACGAGACATTCTTGCCCCTTCTGTTCTCGTTTTTATAGTGGATAGAATGGTAGACATCTCCTATCAAGGTAGGGACTGGATTCCCTAAAGCAAAGATGCGAAATGCGTCGAAGTCTACAAAGTCGGGTATATTGGGGAACAGAATGATGCCATAAATGCACAGAGCGAGGATGGCGTTGAACACGACCCAACATCCGTCTTTGGCGCACTGCTGAGCCTTTCCCACTAAGAACTGCAAGGAGAAACCGGGAACCTTGTTCCAACTAGACAATACCAACTCGGAGGCATCTAGATGAAGTGAAGCAGCTAGACTAGCCAGATCAGGCTCAACATCCATATGAACAAAAGGCATCTGCCTCTTGATAGGCACACCTAACAAATCAGCGTATTCTTCTAGCGTGGGTGCGAGAACAAAATCCTGGAAAGTAAAGCATCTCAACGGAGGATCGTAGAACTGCAGCAGAGCGTGCAACCCATTCAACTCAAACGCAGAAGGTTTACGAACCAAACTGAGCAATTTGCCGTAAGACTTTTTGAACTCATCTCTCACAGAATCATTTGCTAAAGCAATCAAACCAGTCAGCTGAACCATATCAAGGGCAGGGAGTTTGTAAGCCACGGTCTTCCTTAGAGAACCCATAACAATACAATAGGAGGCAAGAAATCTTGGATCGGGGAAAAAGGTACCTGCAACACAGACACACGTTAATAAAATGCAAATGAGTATGCAAAGCGACGTAAAATGCAATCATGCAGCAGGAGATCAAGACGACCGTGCTGTGGAGATTCTGTATCAACAAAACCATAATCCTGCTCTATCAAGAACAACCATTGTCTCTGATAAGAAGAAAACCCTGGTATCGGACCACAAATCTGCTCTGTCAAGAACACACACATATAAGACCATAGATCTGCTCTGTCAAGAACAAACATCTGATAACAAGGACCTCTGATACAGGACCAAAACTCCGCTCTGTCAAGAGCAAACATCTGATAACAAGGACCTCTGATACAGGACCAAAACTCCGCTATGTCAAGAGCAAACATCTGATAATAAGGACCTCTGATACAGGACCAAAATTCTGCTCTGTCAAGAACAATCATACATCTACTGATAAGATCCTCAGACCCCAATGATAAACCTGCTCTGTCAAGAACAAATACATCTGATAGTGAGATCCTCTGATCCCAACCAAAACTAATTCGCTGTCAAGAAAACCAGGTAGTCTGAAGGTCAAAGTTTCCTGCAATAAACCCAACCCTGCTCACAGGTATGGACCTAAACTGACTCAAGTTCGGCATCCTATGCGTTCATCAGCGTCACAGACATTCAAGAGGGGTGATACGATACCCAGAAGGTGTGGCATCACCAGCTCATGAAGCGGCCTCACTCGGCTGAATCACAAATGATCGATCCCCAGAGTCGACAATCCTCAAAACCAACAACCCCCTCAACCCAAAGGGTTGAAAAAGAAGTCAACCGGGAGAACCTCGTCTGAGCGTGGATTTCATGAGACACTAGTGCCTGCCAAGCAAGCACGCGCCCACTAATTTTCACAACTAATGCTATGTACACTCAAGCCTGGGTCTGGCTTCTCACTCATCAGAATGCCCCTCCCACAACAGCACAGATAATCATATCATACTAAAAATAAAGTGCGGGAAATAAAATGCGATAAATAAACACAACCCAACAAGTAATCATACAAGCGCTAGGATTGACTCTCGCAAGGGGACGTCGGATCCCCAAACTGACTCGCATACGGGACGTTGGATCCCAGGAAACTATGAAATCCCCAGCAGAGTCGCCAGCTGTCGCTTCCGCGAAAATAAGGTGCCGGCAAAACAGAAGAGTCGCCACCTTTCGTTATTTATCCCTCAGAGCGGGAAAGGAAATGATCGGAAAAACCTGACGAAAAGGGTAAGACAAGGTCGTCGCAACCGTTGTCTAGGTTCGGGGGTCGGTTACGCAAGGGGAAGGTATTAGCACCCCTCACGCCCGTCGTACTCGACGGGATCCACGCTTGTTGTGTTTACTGGACGGGTTGGTTTATCTATCTACCTATCAAGGCTGGCATAAAAAAGAAAAGAAAATGACTCGGCAAAGCGTCGCGCTTTATGCCTACGTATTCTCATCAGAGAACGAGAAATCAGAGTCAACATAGTTTGACCTACGACGGGTTACGGGGAAGGTGGCTCGCCAATACATCAGTATTGTGCCTACGTACCCTCAACAGGTATGAGAGATCAGAGCTTACGTAGTTCGGGATAATACGAATTACGAGAATTCAGATTCATCTGTTTTATCGAGTAGGGTTAAACAGCAGTTCCAGCAGTTAGGGACAAAGCCTGTTTGCGTTGGCGCTGGAGTTTAACGACACTCTTTTCTTCAGAAAAGCTTTCCTTTGAATTATGGGCCCACGGGGCAAGAAGGTTTGAAGTTTGTTTTATTTCTTTTACGAAAGAACTGTTTTTTATGGTGTTTGCAATTTCAATCGCACTAGAAACTATGACTTGAGAGTGAATGCGTCGCATGTCACCCAAAGGGTGCCATACTAAACATCCAGACTGTTGAAAAGAAACTCTCCAACAATCCTTTCTCAGATAGCTTAAGGCTCATAACGTACGAAAGAAATCATTCATGATTACTGTATCTTAAGTTGTTTGAGATGAGAAGAGAATGGGCTCAACTAAAGGGAGACTATCAAGTCCTAATGTTGTCATGCCAAGGATTCATCCTATGGTTGAAGTTTGAAACAGGGAACTCCTAGAAGTTATCATGCATAGGTTTCAACCTAAAGTTCTAATCATCACTTCCTTATCAAAGGAAATGAGAGTCCTAAGGGATCATATCAATGATAAACAGAAACAAATAAAGCCTCAGCTTAAACAGTAAACGGTAAACAGTAAACGACTGTAAAATGCATGCAATGCAAGTGAGGGAGGAAATGTGTGTGGGGCAGCAGCCTCCACAAGCTCATCTTAACCTCAAGCCAGAATGAATAACTGTAATCATACAGAAGAATAACAACATGCTATCAAGCAGAATATAAGAGACTGTAATCATACAGAAGAAAATGAAATGCTGACAAGCAAAATAAACCACATGGGCAAGGGAGCAGGGCTCTACCGAATACCCGCAAGCAAAGCCATACAGTAACAATACAAGTAGAGGGAGCAACTCAACCTCTAGTGCAATCATGCTCCTAGATTAAAGTCAGCCTAGATATGAACTTATTCTAATGCATCAAGCATGTCAAACAAGGCACATCAGCACATAAAAGAAAACAGACAAGAAAGCAGATCAACCCCTCTCTTCCAATTCCAAGCTTCAGCTCTTCTGCCAGCAACCCAGTCTTCAGACCTCAATCACCCTTCAAGGCTATCAGCTTCCATGACAAGTATCAACTTGCTTCTCTAGTTTTCAACCCATCAACATAATTTTCAACTTATTCTCTCTTCTCCAGGCTTCCGCTCCTTAGTTAATTCCACCTTCAGGCTTCACTCTTAACTACAAGTATCAACTTGATTCCTTCAGGCTCTCCAAGCATCAATGTAAATATCAACTTATCCTTTATTCCTCAAGCCTCAGCTCTATACTCAATCTCAATTGAATCCTCTTCATAAGTATCAACTCAGTCTTCAAGCTTCAGCTCTCTTTGCTTCACCAGTATCAACTTAGTCTTCTTCTCCTACAAGCTTCAGCTTCTCAGAGTAATCCTCAATCACATGAGAGTGTCAACTTCATCCTTCAATCTTCAAGCCTCAGCTCTTCATTCAATCTCAATTGGGTCTTCAAGAATCAACTTGCTCTTCTTGCTCTTCAAGCTTCAGCTACAATGGCAATGCTCAAGGAATCATCCTCTTCCACACTCTTCAGTGAAGTCCTCATCTTCAAACTCAAGTCTAACATCTCTCAAGATACTCAAACCAGAAGATAATTGATTTAACAGGATAAGTGGGAATGATAAACAGCTTATTGACAACCAAAGGAAGCCTGTAAGGGTTCATCATTATGAGAGACCGGTTCCCTCAAAGTTCTACTTCTCAGATAAAGCTACTCATCCTTCCAAAGGAGGGATGTGAATATCTGAGAAGTACTTTTAGTCATTGGGAGGAATGGAAGCACAAGATGCTTTCCATGTTTGTGAAAGAAATCATTCTAACTATAAGGCTCTCCCTATGGTTCCTATCTCCTAAACCTTCATCAGACACCTTCAGGCACAAACAAATCCAAAGCTCCAAGCCACTTCAAGCAACTTCAAGCATCCTCATCTTGTCTTCAACTTGTCTTCAATCTCAACCAAAGGCAAACAAAGCACAAACCCTAATCTAAGGGGACTAAGGAAGTTAAACTAGTTGAATTAGTAAGTTAGGATCACCTAAAACCTAATACTAAAGTTAGTCCTAACTAAAATACTAAAACCAATTGTAAAATCCTACAAAAATATCTATGGGAACCTAGGTCAATCATGACTCTACCACATTAATTCCAAAGATCAAATCATCAAATTAGACCTAGAACTAAATCCTACATTACAAGGTATCAAACCTAAACCCTAAAAGGAAGCATCTAAATATCAATCTAGAAAGCACACCTATTTTCATCACAAAAATGTGAGAAAAATACTATGGGAGCATACATGTCTAGCCTAATCACACACAAAAAATTAGGATCAAAATCATCACCATGAGATCATACAAAATTCCACAAAAATATGTATCAAACATAACCATTTTAATATCAATTAAAATGTAAAATTCCCATTAAATCAGAAAATACATGAAACGAAAATATTTTTTCTCTAAAAAAAACTAAACTCAATCATTAGTAAAATTCAAAAAGAATGGTATTAATTGGATTAATTTTCAATTTTATATGAATTTTTCAAGAACCATGAATAAAATGAAAATTAAAAGAAAATTCAATTAAAAGAATAAACGCGCGGTGTGGATAGCAATCAGAATCAGTTTCAATCATGGGTTGGGCCATCAGGGGGGGTGTGGATAGCACCTAGTTCACTAAGCCCAAAACACTGAATAAATGAAACGGTGCGTTTCATGCCTTCAGATCCTTCACAAATCAAGTTTAAAACGTGGCCGTTGGATTGCTTCCTCAGTCCAAGTCAAACCCTCATCCAATGGTGCAAACATCATCTCCTACCTTTTGAACATCTGAGCTTCGCGCCCAGCTCCGGCCACCACCGGTGGAGCTCCGGTCGTCTCCTTCAACCCTAGTTCTCTCTAGGAGCCTCCATTGCAAACGGTCAAAATATGAAACTCATCCCAAATCTTGCCACGAATTTAACCATACCCTTAGTTTCCTCTGAAACCTCAAGATTCACCATATCTAATTCTCAACCGAAAATGGTAATTCCCCTATTTTGTCTCTAATTCTCCAATTAACTATCTGGAATCCATCCTACACCATTCTATAATGAATCTAACACCTTAATTCAACCTGATCCTACCTAAATCATGCTATAGGAAGAAGGTTACCAACCTGAAAATCTTGGATGAACAGATGCACTAAACCTCCAATTCAAGCTCTACAATCTTGCAAACACGATCAATGAACCTCCTCCTTGCTTCTGTATGCAAAAGAACCAGTTGAAAGTGCTTGAATCTTGAAACCCGATGATGAGTTGTAGGTGAAAAAATTCACTTGCTCATACATTATTCAGCCACGAATCCTTCTTGATAATGATCTGGAATCACTCCTTGACATTCATGGAAGAAGTTTCAATCAAGAAAATGGATGGAAAATGAGGAATTTGGTGAAACCGATTTCAATTGCAATCCAAGGAAACTCAATCTCACGCTATGCTCTCTCCTTCAATGATCACCAACCTCTGCAATGGCTCAACTCTATTCCTTATATAGATGATGTTTGGATGATCTAGAACCCTCTAGATCCTTCCAATGAGAATTTCCACTTCTCATGTCATGAGATTTTCAAACACATACCATGACATGTACAATTCTGTTTGCAGCTTGAAAACCATCCTATTCTCTTTCAATTTCTCCCCTAGTGACATTTTGGAAGAGTTTAGCTTGCAAAAGCCCTTGCTCATGCCTTGATTTTAAGTTATGCACATGTTACTTAATATGCAAGCAAATGCTTTTCAAAGTAAGTCCACAATTTAGACCTAAAATCAAGAATGTGGCTAAACCAATGTTCTTAAAATGTTTTCTAGAGTCAAAATGATATATTACATGCCATGGTTTGGATGTGTAGGTTGAAAATATCAATTTCCAACTTTGGTTTATTTAACTTATGCCCTTATTTTAGGTCATTTTTGCAACTTTGAGCTACAAGCCTTTCCATCATCTCATGACCTCTTTACTAGCCTTAAAACATCATTTTGAACAAGTTTTATGTTTAAGATTTTTCCATTTAAAGCTTGGAAATAGGAGTTATGGCCTTATACTTGAAATGACCTGTAATCTCCAAATGACCAAAATGCCCTTGACTTGTCAAAGCCATAACTTGAGTTCTACAAATCCCATCAAGGACTTATAGTACTCTCTAGAAAGCTAAGAAGATAAGGAACAACATTCATGTTGACCAAAAGTCAATAGGAATCATCCTCCTTGGGCAAAGGTTTGGTGCAAGTTGGGTAACTTTCAAGGCCCTAGATTCACATACCTCAGATGACCTGTAACTTGTCAAAGTCATGACTTGAGCTCTACAAATCATATCAAGGACTTCTAGTACTCAAATTAAAGCTAAGAACAAGTTCTACAACATTCATGTTGGGGGTAAGATGAGATGACAATCACATCTTGAGCTAAACTGCCTTGAAGATAGGGGTCAAACTAGGGGATTTTACACTGTCAAGCCTTACAAACCCTAGCTTGAAACTTCTCAAACTCTTCAATCATGATGAGTTAACCTTGGAATCATCCTTATAACACCTCAATGTGTCAATCCATGATAACATGGCTCTTGAATTATGTCTCAACCCTCTCCAAATCATCAGTTGACCTAGGGTTGACCCAGTCAAACCCTAATTACACCACTCATGGCTGAGGCTTCTTAATCTTGCACAATGACCTATCTAGGCTTCATGATGGCTTTCAAGACATCTCATAAGCTCTCTCAAGGCTTCAAGTCCACATTCCTGGCTTCAGAATCATATGAGGTCTTCCACAACTCTCAAGTTAGGAGGCACACAACCTTGGTTTCAACCATTCTCTCTGAGGATCTTCTAACTTTTCTGACAAGGATATCAACCCTTGAACACTTGAATAACCTTCTTGGCTAGATTCATAGTCTTGTGTAGCTCTTGATTGGTAATCATACCTCCTGATCTCCTGCATACATGTCAATGAAATGCAAATGATAATGCTAATATGAATGAAATGAAACATAAGCTAGGTAAAGAAATGTTGGTCAAATTTTGGGGTGCAACAAGCGCCTCCTAGGCCACCAACAATCACTATCACCAAAGCATGACCTGTTCCTTATGAGAGCACCAAAGCGATTCCGTGGAACTACGGAGCTGAGGTGTATTGTAATGGTCAGAAGATAGATTTGAAGAGTCTTCCTGTGGAGTCAGTAAAGAATGTTGTGGGAGCAGGAGCGATCACCCGAAGTGGCAGGGATTCATTTCTTTTTATTTTCTTTTATTTTTTCTATTTTGTTCTTGTTTCAATTTAATTCATTTAAAAATAATCTCCAATTAATAAAATTCATCAAAAATACTTTTCAGGCTCTTTAAAATGTCTTTTATTTTATAGACTTTTTATTTTATTTTTCCAGATTATTTTTCATTTAAGAATGAATTAATTAATTGGAGAGGTTTTATTTGAATTAAATTATGACATTGTGTGATCTTTTAACTGTTTCTCCCTTTCCCCTTTGGTCCAATGAATGAAAATTGTTCCTCATACTCTTGATGAGTTGAACAGTTCTTGAGGACCATTTTGCCCCTGGTTGGTTGACTTTAGGGTTGACTTTTGGTGCTTTCCTTTTGACCCTCGATTTTCCCATTTCAAAGTGGTACATCTTGAATTTAATTTTCTTTTGATGGTCCTTTAAGGGGATATTGGCCTTGTGCCCTTGGTTTCTGTTTGCCAACTTGTTTGGCTATCTTGTGCATTTTATTTGGTATTTGTTGAGCCTTTTTCCTAATTTTGAGATGACTTGCAAGTTAAGTCATCTCCAAGGGAGGTTCCCACACACATCTTGACCTAGTTTGACTTGGATATGACATTTTTGGATCCCTTGAGCTTTCAATGCCTTGTAATTCATGTTGCTAACATGTTAAGGATGTTTTTGGTTCAATTTTAGGTCATGACAATTCTTTTTGCTTGCTCATTTGTGTTCATTTCTTGAGTCTTTTGATTAGGGTTTCCATGTGGAGCTTTCTTGCTTTTCCTTTGTGCATATGCTTGCTTTCTCTTGTGATGTGTTTGCTTTTGCATTTGTGCACTCTTTCCTCATCCTCCATTCTGTCCAATGACCTTGGGTGTCATTTAAGGTAGCTTGGTCCCTCCTTAGGAGGAACATGAGGCTTACCTAAAGTGATGAATCCATGAGGACTTTTTCTCATTGTTTTTGTCACACTTGTTTGTTTGCCTTTGATGCATCTCTCTCTTTTTATCTTTGCATCCTCATATGCATGATTGGTTGAGATGAGCTTGTGGTGGCTACTGCCCCACACATGTTTTCCTCCCACTTTCATCCTACTTGTGCATTCCATGTATGCATTCCCTTACCGGCATGTTTTATTTTGTTCTTTCTTCTTCTTTTGTCTTCCTTCCCTTAGGATTTCTAATCTCTCTTGTTTAAGAGAGGTTATGATAGACATTAGGGTTCTAACCATGCATGACAACATTAGGTAGGTGTTTCCCTTTTGTAATCCCAACTTTAGGTGCACTATGCATGAAAACTTCTAGGGTTTGGTCTAGTCCCCCTTTAGTTTGTCCCTTTCTCTCCTCATCTTCAAACAACTTCAATACACTTAATAAAGATAATGAATGTTGTGCCATGAGCCTTATACTTGGGAAATGGTGATTGAGTGGTTACCTCTCAATTGCCTAGAGTGTTTAGTGTACGTCCTTAGGACGATATGCGATGCATTCGATCCTAGGGTTTAGACTTTGTTACAACATACATTATGAACACTCTAATTCAAAATACTTCTTCTCTAAAAACACAAAAACACAAAAACCATTTTATCCTTCGGGATCTTAATCAGGAAAACCTTTTCATAAACAAGAGTGTTATTAACTTTCAGTCCTATAGCAAACAGTAACGCCTGGGTCTCCAATGGTCGAGCTGCATACACCAAACTGCTAGAACTGTCTGTTAACCCTAATCGGGTAAAAATTTTAAACAGTCTGTGTTCTCGTTAGCCTGAACTACGTTTGCTCTAATCTTTCATACCATATGAAAGTACGTAGGCATAAGACGTGACGTCTTAGTAAGCAACCTTCCCCCCTTCTTTAGCCGTAGTTAGTCGAACTACGTAGACTCTGGTTTTCCCATTGCACGAGGGAGTACGTAGGCGCAGAGCGGCGATGCTCTGCCGAGTTAGTCTTTTGTTTGTTTTCTTTTGTCCATAAGCCTTTAGCTAGATAGTTTATACACCCTTTTAGATAGAAAACACATCCGCGGATCCCGTCGAGTATTACGGACGTGAGGGGTGCTCATACCTTCCCCTTGCGTAATCGACTCCCGAACCTAGGACTTGGTTACGATGACCTCGTCTTTTCCCGTTTTCGTCAGGTTTTTTCCGATCGTTTCCTTTCCCCTCTTTGGGATGAATAACGATAGGTGGCGACTCTGTTAGTCATTGTCGACCTCTTTTTTTCGCAGTAGCGATAGCTGGCGACTCTGCTGGGGAAAGGAATATCCACTATGCGAGTCAATCCTAGCGCTTGTGTGTTTTCTTTTGGGTGTGCGTATATATGTGCGATATCTTTATTTACTTCCGCATTTTACTTTCCACATTGTATCATACTTGCTGTGTTGTGGGGAGGGAAGTTCCATTGAGAGATAAGCCGGACCTGGGCTTGAGTATAAATCTAGTATTAGTAGTGGAGACTAGTGGGTGGGCCTGTTCGCTCAGCAGATACAGTTCCCCATGAAATTCACGCTCGGACGAGATTCTCTTTGACGAGTTCCTTTCCGATCCTTAGGATCCGACTGGAATTTGGAATTGAGGGTTGTAAAGTCTGGGGACCGATCATTTGGGATTCAGCTATGTGAGGCTTATTCAAGGGGTGATGATGCCAAACCAGAGATGGTGAACGTATCATCATTTCTCGAAACTCTGTGACACTGATGAACACATAGGATGCCGAACCTTGTTAGTGGATAGGTCCATACCTGTGAGTGGGTGGGTTATGCAGGAAACCTTGACCTCCAGACTACCCGGTTCTTTACAGTGTGAACCTGTGTTCATGGTACAAAAGGGTTCTTATGTCAGGGATTTGTCGGTACTAAAGCGAAGCGCTGGTTCTTTTCAAGCTACAGCGTAACAAGCTTGATCCTCTGTTGCATTTGCATCTTCATTTTCATCTCTTCATTAACATGTAATTATGTTGCAGGTGCATATTTCCCTCCTGATTCTAGAGGCTATGTTCTTCGAGGTTTCCTACCCCAGATGTCAGTTCTTTGAGGAGCCCTTGAAAAGGACAGTTGCTTACAGGTTTCCTACCCCAGATGTCAGTTCTTTGAAGAGTCTGATTTCTATGGCTGAAGGGAAAGTGATGGAACAGTTTAGACAAGATTATGGGAGACTAGCCAGATGTGTCTGCAAGCCTTCATCCTTTGAGATCACTGGTATCTACACTCTCTTGCAGTTCTACAACGCCCAGTTGAGATGCTTTGTCTTTCCGAATTTTGTTTTGGCGGCTACTTTGGAAGTGTATTCTGATATGTTAGGGGTACCTATCCGTGATCAGATGCCTTTTGTCCACACAGATGCGGAGCCTGATCTAGCTGTGCTCGCTGCTATATTACATTTGGACGCTGCGGAGTTAAAGGGAAACCTAGTTGAGAGGAAAGGAACTTATGGTTTTCTGTTAGCGTTTCTTGTTGAGAAAGCTCAGAAGTTCGCTAAGAATCGTTGTTGGATTGTGTTTAGTGCTATTCTGGCACTTTGCATTTATGGCATTATTTTGTTTCCGAACCTTCCAGACTTTGTAGACGTGGATGCCTTCTACCTGCTAGCCTCAGGGAACCAGGTCCCTACACTCCTAGGAGACGTTTATCATTCTCTGCACCATAAGAATGAAAACCGAAGGGGGAAGAACGTCTCATGTTGTGTTCCTTTGCTTTATAGATGGTTGATGAGTCATATGCCTAAGACTGGTCAGTTTATGGACACTGTTGCTACCTCAGAGTGGTCTGAAAGGATTATAGGCCTCACTGCCAAGGATGTTATTTGGTTTGATAGAGACATGCTTGGCACAAACATTATTTATAGTTGCGGCGGATTTCCTAACGTCCCGTTGGTCGGAAGGAAAAGGTGTGTCAAGTATAACCCTTCTCTGTTGGTACGACAGCATTGAGGAGAATAGTAGGAGCATTGAGGAGCATTGAGGAGCTTGAGAGCTTGATCTTATTTGTTTGTTGATTGTTTAGGGTTAGGGATTAGGAAGAGTTTAGACCTAGTTAACTTCTTTCTTAAACATGGATGGTATCTTTCACCTCCATTCCTCCCTATGATTCAAAGTCCTTCCATGGTATTCACCTCTCTCCTTTGGAGGGATAAGTGATTGTACCTAGGAAGTAGAACTTTTGAGGGAACCATTCCTTTGATGTTGAACCCTTATAGGTCACCTTTGGTGGTCAATAAGCAGTTCAATATCCCCAGCTTATCCAGTAAGTGATTTCCTCTGGTTTGAGTATCTTAAGAGATGTTGAGCTTGAGTTTGAAGATGAAGACTTAATTGAAGAGTGTAGAAGAGGATGAATCCTTGAGTATTGCCATTCCAGCTGAAGCTTGAAGAGCAACAAAAGCAAGTTGATACTTGAAGATCAACGAAGATCCAGTGAAGCCTGAAGGTGGAACTGATCAAGAAGCTGAAGCTTAAAGGAGAAGATAAGTCGAAACTTATGTTGAAGGGTTGAAACCTGGAAAAGCAAATTGATATTTGTCAAGAGTGATGGAAGTCTGAAGACTAAGTTGCTGTTGGAAAAGCTGAAGCTTGAAGTTGACAGAGGAGTTGATCTGCTTTCTTTTCTTTTTCTTTTTTGCTGTATTGATATGTTTTGTTTGACTTGCTTGATGCATTAGAATAAGTTCATATCTAGACTAAGTAGAATCTAGGAGCATGATTGCACTAGAGGTTGAGTTGCTCCCTTTGCTTGTATTGTTACTGTGTGGCTTTGCTTGCGGGTATTCGGTAGAGCCCAGCTCCCTTGCCCATGTGGTTTGCTTGCCTGATGGAATTTTATTTCATTTCTTCTGTATGATTGTAGTTTGTTGTATCTTGCTTGATAGCATGTTGTTTATTTCAGTATGATTACTGTTATCCATTCTGGCTTAAGGTTGAGATGAGCTTGTGGAGGCTGAAGCCCCACACACATTTGTAACGCCCCGATTCTGAATTCCCATTAATTGTTGAGTCTTTTAATTTAATTAATTGATGTTTGTTTTAAATTGAGAAATTATATATTATTATGTGGTGTTTGCTTATTTTATCTATTTTACCGATTCGGAGAGTTTTCGGGGAATTAGAGTAAAAAGGGCATTTTAGACATTTAGCAATTTAGTGTGAGAATTGATTGGTAAGTGTTGGAAAGAATTTGAGAGGAAAGAAATAGAGATAGAAATATGATAAGAGAGGAAAAGAAAGAAAGATAGTAACATAAGAAGAAAAACAAGAGAAAGAAAAGAGGAGAAGAGAAAGAGGAGAAAAAGTGGAGTGGAAAACCTAGAATCATCAAGGGATCATCACCAAAGCTTGCAATCGATCGGTAAGGGTGTGAAACTCCATCATTTCTTTAATGTGTATGATTGTATGTGTATGTGTTTGGATTTTGTAGAGCTTCTACTCTTTTTCCACTTAGGTTAGAAGTTGGTTTTGTGAGTAGAATGAGGTTTTAATCGGTTAGAACTCGGATTAGACGATGTAGTTTAGTCGGGTGATGGTAGGGTTGTGCCACTGAGACTGGTTTGGATTTAATCGGTTGATTTTGTGGAGTTTGGGCTCTTGAGACAGCCATGGAAGTTCTGTCTTCGCAGGCTCGCCAGGCGAATGGCAGCGAAGCTTCGCCAGGCGAAGTCCAGCGAGCTGTAGCGAAGCAAGTCAGAAGCAACACCCTGTATTCGCTGGCAAGTTCGCCAGGCGAGGTGAGTTGGCGAAGGTTCGCCAGGCGAGTGTGTAGTGAGCCTCAGCGAGTAATTCCAGAATTACTCCCAGTGGACTTCGCTGGGAAGTTCGCCAGGCGAAGGCAGCGAGCATTCGCTGCGTGGCTCGCCAGGCGAAGGTTGGCGAACCTGGCAGTGTTATTTGTTTTGCTGTTTATTCATAGCATGATTTTTGGACGATTCAATTATGATTAATGCCTATATGAATGATTGATGTGTGAACTGTTTCGACATGTCGTGCTGTGGGTGGCCGAAAGGCGTGAATCCTAGATTGTAGAGTCAATGGTGAATCTTGAACGTTTGATAATCTTGTGTATTTGCTTGAATTGAATAGAAACGCATTGATAGGCTGATATGTGTGTAAACCATGTGTGAAATGGTGCATAATGTGAATGCATGATAGATATATGCGATGTATGTGATAAATACAATGAGTATGTTTGTGAACATAGTATGCATTCTGTGTTGATCGATCCCTCGGAGGATCAGTATTGTATAGCATCTTAGTATGCATTTTTGTGTTGAATGATCCCTCGGAGGATTTGCGGAACCTCGTATGATACGATGGTTACATTAGATTCCTTGGAGAATCGGTTGCATTGTGTCATTCCTTGGATAATCGGTTGCATTGTGTGATTCCTCGGAGAATTGGTCATAACATGTAATCCCTTGGAGGATTGACTAGAGTATTTGATTCCGTGGAGAATCTGCTGAGTATTTGATTCCGTGGAGAATCTGCTGAATATTCGATTCCGTGGAGAATCTAATGAATATTTGATTCCGTGGAGAATCTGTTGAATACTTGATTCCGTGGAGAATCTGCTGAATACTCGATTCCTTAGAGAATTTGTTGAAATGAGTCGGCACCGCATTTGCATCTGCATAGAGTCGTGTGTCGGTCTCTATGAGTTGCATGAGTCATCTGTGTATGATGCATTAGTTGTATGGATGTAACTGTGTATGTTATATATGATTGTTTGGAGGAACATATAGTGAATGTTCCTGAGCATGTGTAGAGGCATGATTAATTGTATATGCCTAATGTGGTGAGAACATAAATTGAGTATGACTTGTACAATTATGAGTATATGTATATATACAATTTTATGCATTAACTGTTATGATATTGTTTCTCACCCTTCTGCTGTTTTATAATGCTCTATGAGGCATTGCAGAGTAGGAAGCTGGAGGTTCTTTTTGTGAAGCGATGTCTTCATTCTTTTTGGTCAATGGCTCTGATATGTAACATCTGGATAGTTAGGAAGCCTTTGGCTCTTTTGAAGCTATTTTGTTTTGATTCTTTTGTGATACATATGTGTATGTATCTGCTGTGGATATGTTGTAAAGCATGAATTAACTGATGGTTGTATATACTTTTATGAATGTGATCGATTCAATATTTGGATGTTCCGCTTTTATTCTAAATATTGAGATGTGGGTTACCCATTGTTGCATATCTATTTTGAGCAGGTATCGTATGTGTTTAATTTCATGATAATGTGATGCGCCTCTTATATACCATGTTTTAATTAAACTCTGATGAAATAAATTTTCTAAGTGCCTAATTGACTAAATGTATTAATTTGGGGGTATAGAAAGGGGGTGTTACATTAAGTGGTATCAGAGCCAGTGTTGAGTCAGTCGTGTCTGTCTTGTTGTTGTGTTGGTTGAACGGTTGTTTAACCTTGTTGTTATTTTTGGGAATCCTCAGAATATGGCAGGTCGTAATAACAATGCTATGGCAGCGGCGTTAGAGGCTATGGCCAGAGCTGTGCAGGGTGCACCTAACGTGAATGCGAATGATGAGTTCAGGAAGAACCAACCACCGTTGTTCAAAGGGAGATTTGATCCGGATGGTGCTCAGATATGGTTAAAGGAAATTGAGAGGATCTTTAGGGTGATGGATTGTGCTGAAGGGAACAAGGTGAGACTAGGGACTCACATGCTGAGAGAAGAGGCTGATGACTGGTGGGTCAGCGTGAGGCAAGTTCTTGAGGTCGACGATGAGGAGATTACGTGGGATTTATTTCGTACTGAGTTTCTAAGGAAGTATTATCTCGAAAGTGTTAAAGGGAAGAGAGAAATGGAATTTCTGGAGTTGAAACAAGGTAATATGTCGGTGGTGGACTATACCGCTAAGTTTACTGAGTTAGTGAAGTTTCACCCTCACTATGATGCGGTTACGGAGGATCGTTTGATTAAAGGTACATGCTTTATTAATGATATGCCTTTAGTTGCTATTATTGATACTGGAGCGACTCACTCGTTCATTTATCTTGCATGTGCTAAGCGGTTGGATTTGTGTATGGTTTCTTTGATTAGTGGTATGGTTATTGGGACTCCCGCTTCGGGGTCGGTAACTACTTCTTTGGTGTGTGCAAGTTGTCCTTTGACCATGTATGGTAAGGACTTCGTTATGGATTTAGTGTGTTTGCCGTTGGAAGGTTTGGACGTAATCTTGGGTATGAACTGGTTGCAATTTAATAGAGTTCATCTGGATTGCTATCACAAGTTAGTAAGGTTTCCTTCTTTGGAAGATGGTGAAAACGAGAGTTTTCTTTCCACTAAAGAGTTGAAGAAACTTTTAACGGACGAAGCTCAGTTGTTTGGTTTGTTTGCATCGTTGTCGGTGGAGAGCAAAGTTGAGCTCGACGTGTTTCCTGTGGTTTGTGAATTTCCTGAAGTGTTTCCGGAAGATGTTGCGGATGTGCCGCCAAAGAGAGAGGTTGAATTTTCTATTGATCTAGTTCCGGGTACTAGACCGATTTCGATGGCCCCGTATCGGATGTCGGCATCGGAGTTGGTGGAATTGAAGAAGCAGTTGAATGATTTGTTGGATAAGAGATTTGTAAGACCAAGTGTTTCTCCTTGGGGTGCGCCGGTATTGTTGGTAAAGAAGAAGGATGGTAGTATGCGATTGTGTATTGATTATCAGCAGTTGAATAAGGTGACAATTAAGAACAAGTATCCGCTTCCAAGAATCGATGATTTGATGGATCAATTAGTTGGAGCCCGTGTTTTTTGTAAGATTGATTTGAGATCTGGTTATCACCAGATTCGGGTTAAGGAAGAAGATATTTCGAAGACGGCTTTTAGAACACGATATGGTCACTATGAGTATACGGTGATGCCATTCGGAGTTTCTAATGTGCCGGGTGTTTTCATGGAATATATGAACCGTATCTTCCACGAGCAGTTGGATCGTTTTGTGGTAGTGTTTATCGATGACATTTTGATTTATTCTAAGTCTCGAGAGGAACACGAAGAACATTTAAGGATTGTGTTGTGGATTTTGAAAGAGAAGAAGTTGTACGCAAAGTTGTCTAAGTGTGAGTTTTGGTTATCGAAGGTGAGTTTTCTTGGGCATATTATTTCCAGAAATGGTATTAGTGTGGATCCATCCAAGATCGATGCGGTAATGCAATGGGAGACTCCAAGATCAGTTACGGAAATTCGAAGCTTTTTGGGCTTGGCCGGTTACTACCGGAGGTTTATCGAAGGATTTTCAAAGTTAGCACTTTCGTTAACGCAATTGACTTGTAAAGGAAAGGCTTTTATTTGGGATGTTAATTGTGAAGAGAGTTTCATGGAATTAAAGAGAAGGTTAACGACAACGCCAATTTTGATTTTGCCGAATCCTACGGAACCTTTTGTGGTTTATTGCGATGCTTCTTTGTCAGGATTGGGTGGTGTATTGATGCAAGATGGGAAAGTCGTGGCGTATGCTTCTAGACAGTTGAGAGTACATGAAAAGAATTATCCTACTCATGATTTGGAGTTAGCGGCCGTAGTGTTCGTTTTGAAAATTTGGAGGCACTATCTTTATGGTGCAAGATTTGAAGTTTTTAGCGATCACAATAGTTTGAAGTATTTGTTTGATCAAAAAGAATTGAATATGAGGCAAAGGAGATGGCTAGAACTTTTGAAGGACTATGATTTTGGTTAAATTATCATTCGGGTAAGGCGAATGTGGTAGCCGATGCCTTAAGTCGGAAGTCGTGGCATGTGTCTACTTTGATGGTTAGAGAGTGGGAACTCTTGGAGAACTTTAGAGATTTGAGTTTGGTTTGTGAGTTAACACCGAGTAGTGTGAAGCTTGGTGTGTTGCATGTCACGAATGATTTCCTTGCTACGGTGTGTGAAAAGCAAAAGTTGGATTTGAAATTTGTGGATTTGATGACGAATGGAAATGAAGATTTCAAAATTGATGAATTAGGAGTTTTGAGGTTTCGAGGTCGTATTTGTATTCCCGATGATGCGGATTTGAAAAAGATGATATTGGAAGAGGGACATCGGAGTAACTTGAGTATTCATCCGGGAGCGAATAAGATGTATCAGGATTTGAAGAAGATCTTTTGGTGGTCTGGATTGAAAAGCGATGTTGCTCGTTTTGTGTACTCGTGTTTGACTTGCCAGAAGTCTAAGGTGGAGCATCAGAAGCCTAGTGGATTGATGCAACCGTTGGATATTCCGGAATGGAAATGGGATAGTATATCGATGTATTTTGTTACGGGATCGCCGAATACGCAAAGAGGACATAATGCTATTTGGGTGATTGTTGATAGGCTTACTAAATCGGCTCACTTTATTCCGATTGATGTTACTTATTCTTTGGAAAGGTTGGCCGAGATTTATGTTGGCACTATTGTGAAGCTTCATGGAGTTCCTAAGAGTATTGTGTCGGATAGAGATCCTAGATTTACTTCAAGATTTTGGGAGAGTTTGCAAGGTGCCTTGGGTTCTAAGTTGAGATTGAGTTCGGCATATCATCCGCAAACAGATGGTCAAACCGAGAGGACGATTCAATCGTTAGAAGATTTGTTGCGTGCTTGTGTGCTTGAACAAGGTGGTGCGTGGGACAGTTATTTAGCGTTGATTGAGTTCACCTATAATAACAGTTTCCATTCGAGTATTGGTATGGCGCCATTTGAGGCTTTATATGGTCGGAGATGTCGAACACCTCTGTGTTGGCATGAGACAGGTGAAAAGTCGGCAGTTGGTCCGGAAATGGTACGGCAAACGACGGAAAAGGTGAAATTTATTCGGGAAAAGATGAGAGCTTATCAGAGTAGACAGAAAAGTTATCATGATAAAAGGAGAAAGGATCTCGAGTTTCAAGAGGGCGACCATGTGTTTTTGAGAGTTACACCGGTTACGGGTGTGGGTCGTGCTTTGAAGTCGAGAAACTTGACTTCTCGTTTTATTGGCCCGTATCAGATTGTCACACGAGTTGGTGCTGTGGCTTATCATGTGGCGTTACCTCCGAACCTTTCGAATTTGCATGATGTATTCCATGTCTCGCAACTTCGGAAGTATGTTCCGGATCCGTCACATGTTATCCCAATGGATGAAGTTGAAGTAAGAGATAACCTTACAGTTGAAGTTTTACCGGTTAGTATTTTGGACCGCGAAGTTAAGAAACTAAGAGGCAAGGATATTGCGCTTGTGAAAGTGTCCTGGGGAGGTGCCGCGGAAGGCAACATGACTTGGGAGTTGGAGAGCAAGATGCGAGAATCGCATCCAGAGTTGTTTGAATCAGGTGATATTTTCGAGGATGAAAATTTCTAAAGTGGGGGAGAGTTGTAACGCCCCGATTCTGAATTCCCATTAATTGTTGAGTCTTTTAATTTATTTAATTGATGTTTGTTTTAAATTGAGAAATTATATATTATTATGTGGTGTTTGCTTATTTTATCTATTTTACCGATTCAGAGAGTTTTCGGGGAATTAGAGTAAAAAGGGCATTTTAGACATTTAGCAATTTAGTGTGAGAATTGATTGGTAAGTGTTGGAAAGAATTTGAGAGGAAAGAAATAGAGATAGAAATAGGATAAGAGAGGAAAAGAAAGAAAGATAGTAACATAAGAAGAAAAACAAGAGAAAGAAAAGAGGAGAAGAGAAAGAGGAGAAAAAGTGGAGAGGAAAACCTAGAATCATCAAGGGATCATCACCAAAGCTTGCAATCGATCGGTAAGGGTGTTAAACTCCATTATCTCTTTAATGTGTATGATTGTATGTGTATGTGTTTGGATTTTGTAGAGTTTCTACTCTTTTTCCACTTAGGTTAGAAGTTGGTTTTGTGAGTAGAATGAGGTTTTAATCGCTTAGAACTCGGATTAGACGATGTAGTTTAGTCGGGTGATGGTAGGGTTGTGCCACTGAGACTGGTTTGGATTTAATCGGTTGATTTTGTGGAGTTTGGGCTCTTGAGACAGCCATGGAAGTTCTGTCTTCGCAGGCTCGCCAGGCGAATGGCAGCGAAGCTTCGCCAGGCGAAGTCCAGCGAGCTGTAGCGAAGCAAGTCAGAAGCAACACCCTGTATTCGCTGGCAAGTTCGCCAGGCGAGGTGAGTTGGCGAAGGTTCGCCAGGCGAGTGTGTAGCGAGCCTCAGCGAGTAATTCCAGAATTACTCCCAGTGAACTTCGCTGGGAAGTTCGCCAGGCGAAGGCCAGCGAGCATTCGCTGCGTGGCTCGCCAGGCGAAGGTTGGCGAACCTGACAGTGTTATTTGTTTTGCTGTTTATTCATAGCATGATTTTTGGCCGATTCAATTATGATTAATGCCTATATGAATGATTGATGTGTGAACTGTTTCGGCATGTCGTGCTGTGGGTGGCCGAAAGGCGTGAATCCTAGACTGTAGAGTCAATGGTGAATCTTGAACGTTTGATAATCTTGTGTATTTGCTTGAATTGAATAGAAACGCATTGATAGGCTGATATGTGTGTAAACCATGTGTGAAATGGTGCATAATGTGAATGCATGATAGATATATGCGATGTATGTGATAAATGCAATGAGTATGTTTGTGAACATAGTATGCATTCTGTGTTGATCGATCCCTCGGAGGATCAGTATTGTATAGCATCTTAGTATGCATTTTTGTGTTGAATGATCCCTCGGAGGATTTGCGGAACCTCGTATGATACCATGGTTACATTAGATTCCTTGGAGAATCGGTTGCATTGTGTGATTCCTTGGAGAATCGGTTGCATTGTGTGATTCCTCGGAGAATCGGTCATAACATGTAATCCCTTGGAGGATTGACTAGAGTATTTGATTCCGTGGAGAATCTGCTGAGTATTTGATTCCATGGAGAATCTACTGAATATTCGATTCCGTGGAGAATCTGATGAATATTTGATTCCGTGGAGAATCTGCTGAATACTTGATTCCGTGGAGAATCTGCTGAATACTCGATTCCTTAGAGAATTTGTTGAAATGAGTCGGCACCGCATTTGCATCTGCATAGAGTCGTGTGTCGGTCTCTATGAGTTGCATGAGTCATCTGTGTATGATGCATTAGTTGTATGAATGTAACTGTGTATGTTATATATGATTGTTTGGAGGAACATATAGTGAATGTTCCTGAGCATGTGTAGAGGCATGATTAATTGTATATGCCTAATGTGGTGAGAACATAAATTGAGTATGACTTGTACAATTATGAGTATATGTATATATACAATTTTATGCATTAACTGTTATGATATTGTTTCTCACCCTTCTTCTGTTTTATAATGCTCTATGAGGCATTGCAGAGTAGGAAGCTGGAGGTTCTTTTTGTGAAGCGATGTCTTCATTCTTTTTGGTCAATGGCTCTGATATGTAACATCTGGGTAGTTAGGAAGCCTTTGGCTCTTTTGAAGCTATTTTGTTTTGATTCTTTTGTGATACATATGTGTATGTATCTGCTGTGGATATGTTGTAAAGCATGAATTAACTGATGGTTGTATATACTTTTATGAATGTGATCGATTCAATATTTGGATGTTCCGCTTTTATTCTAAATATTGAGATGTGGGTTACCCATTGTTGCATATCTATTTTGAGCAGGTATCGTATGTGTTTAATTTCATGATAATGTGATGCGCCTCTTATATACCATGTTTTAGTTAAACTCTGAAGAAATAAATTTTCTAAGTGCCTAATTGATTAAATGTATTAATTTGGGGGTATAGAAAGGGGGTGTTACACATTTCCTCCCTCACTTGCATTGCATGCACTTTACTGTTAAGCTGCTGCTTTATCTGTTTTGGTGTATCATTGACATGATCCCTTAGGACTCTCATTTCGTTTGATAAGGAATTGATGATAGAACTTTAGGTTGAAACCTATGCATGACAACTTCTAGGAGTTCCCTGTTCAAACCTTAACCATAGGATAAATCCTTGGCATGACAACAGTAGGACTTGATAGTCTCCCTCCTAGTTGGGCCTGTTCTCTTCTCATCTCAAAACAGTTTAAGATACAGTAATCATGAATGATTTCTTTCATACGTTACGAGCCTTAAGCTATCTGAGAAAGGATTGTGGGAGAGTTTCTTTTCCACAGTCTGGATGTTTAGTATGGTACCCTTTGGGTGACATGCGACGCATTCACTCTCAGGTCATAGTCTCTAATGCGATTGAAATTGCAAACACAATAAAAAACACTTCTTTCGTAAAAGACAGGAAATAAACTGTAGTTTCCCGAACTACGTGAGCTCTGATCTCTCATACCTGTTGAGAGTACGTAGGCACAATACTGATGTATTGGCGAGTTACCTTCCCCCATAACCCGTCGTAGGTCGAACTACGTTGACTCTGATTTCTCATTCTCTGATGAGAATGCGTAGGCATAAAGCGCGACGCTTTGCCGAGTCATTTTCCTTTTCTGTTTAAGCCAGCCTTGATAGGTAGATAGAATAAAACCAACCCGTCCAAGTAATCACAACAAGCGTGGATCCCGTCGAGTACGACGGACGTGAGGGGTGCTAATACCTTCCCCTTGCGTAACCGACTCCCGAACCCAGACAATGGTTGCGACAACCTTGTCTTACCCTTTTTCGTTAGGTTTTTCCGATCGTTTCCTTTCCCGCCCTGAGGGATAAATAACAAAAGGTGGCGACTCTTCTGTTCAGTCGACACCTTATTTTCGCGCAAGCGACACTCGCCGTCAGGAATCTGTGAAACAAACAGGCATCGAACCCGAAGGCCGGCTCAACCCGAAGTTCAGAAGAACATCTGACCTCGCAGTTAGGTATCTGTTAAACAAACAAGCATTGAATCCGAAGGCCGGATCAACACGAAGTTGAGAAGAACATCTGACCTCGCCGTGAGGCATCTGTTAAACAAGCAGGCATCGAACCCGAAGGGTGGCTCAACCAGAAGTTGATAAGAACATCAGACCTTGCCGTCAGACATCTATTAAACAAACAGGCATCGAACCCGAAGGCCGGCTCAACACCAAGTTGAGAGGAACATTTCACCTCACCGTCAGGCATCTGTTAAAAAACAGGAATCGAAACTGAAGGCGGCTCAACAGGAAGTTGAGAAGAACATCTGACCTCGCCGTCAGGAATCTGTGAAACAAACAGGCATCGAACCCGAAGGCCGGCTCAACCCGAAGTTCAGAAGAACATTTGACCTCGCAGTCAGGTATCTGTTAAACAAACAAGCAATGATTCCGAAGGCCGGATCAACACGAAGTTGAGAGGAACATCTGACCTCGCCGTGAGGCATCTGTTAAACAAGCAGGCATCGAACCCGAAGGGCGGCTCAACCAGAAGTTGATAAGAACATCAGACCTTACCGTCAGGTATCTTTTAAACAAACAGACATAAAAACCTGAAGGCCGGCTCAACACCAAGTTGAGAGGAACATTTCACCTCGCCTTCAGGCATCTGTTAAATAAACATGCATCAAAACTGAAGGGGGCTCAACAGGAAGTTGAGAAGAACACCTGACCTCGCTGTCTGGTATCTGTTAAACAAACTGGCATCGAACCCGAAGGCCGACTCAACCTGAAGTTGAGAAGAACATCTGACCTCGCCGTCAGGTATCTATTAAACAAACAGGCTTTGACCCCGAAGGCCGGCTCAACACGAAGTTGAGAGGAACATCTGAACTCGCCGTGAGGCATCTGTTAAAAAGGCAGGCATCGAACCCGAAGTGCGGCTCAACCAGAAGTTGATAAGAACATCAGACCTTGCCGTCAGGCATCTATTAAACAAACAGGCATCGAACCCGAAGGCCGGCTCAACACGAAGTTGACAGGAACATCTGACCTCGTCGTGAGGCATCTGTTAAACAGGCAGGCATCAAACCCGAAGGGCGGCTCCACCAAAAGTTGAAAAGAACATCAGATCTTACCGTCAGGCATCTATTAAACAAACAGGCGTCGAACCCGAAGGCCGGCTCAACACCAAGTTGCGAGGAACATTTGACCTCGCTGTCAGGCATTTGTTAAACAAGCAGGCAACGAACCCGAAGGGCGGCTCAACCAGAAGTTGATAAGAACATCAGACCTTGCCGTCAGGCATCTATTAAACAAACAGGCATCGAACCCGAAGACCGGATCAACACCAAGTTGAGAGGAATATTTGACCTCGCTGTCAGGAATTTGTTAAACAAACAAGCATCGAAACTGAGGGGGCTCAATCGGAAGTTGAGAAGAACATTTAACCTCGCCATCAGGCATCTGTTAAACAAACAGGAATCGAAACTGAAGGCGGCTCAACAGGAAGTTGAGAAGAACATCTAACCTCGCCGTCAGGAATCTGTGAAACAAACAGGAATCGAACCCAAAGGTCGGCTCAACCCGAAGTTCAGAAGAACATCTGACCTCGCAGTCAGGTATCTGTTAAACAAACAAGCATCGAATCCGAAGGCCGGATCAACACGAAGTTGAGAGGAACATCTGACCTCGCCGTGAGGCCTCTGTTAAATAAGAAGGCATCGAACCCGAAGGTCGGCTCAACCAGAAGTTGATAAGAACATCAGACCTTACCGTCAGGTATCTATTAAACAAACAGGCATCGATCCCGAAGGCCAGCTCAACACCAAGTTGAGAGGAACATTTCACCTCGCCGTCAGGCATCTGTTAAACTAACAGGCATCGAAACTGAAAGGGGCTCAACAGGAAGTTGAGAAGAACACCATACCTCGCTGTCAGGTATCTGTTAAACAAACAGCCATCGAACCCGAAGGCCGGTACAACCTGAAGTTGAGAAGAACATCTGACCTCGCCGTCAGGTATCTGTTAAACAAACAGGCATTGAACCCGAAGGCCGGCTCAACATGAAGTTGAGAGGAACATCTAACCTCGCCGTGAGGCATCTGTTAAACAAGCAGGCATCGAACCCGAAGGACGGCTCAACCAGATGTTGATAAGAACATCAGACCTTGCCGTCAGGCATCTATTAAACAAACAGGCATCGAACCCGAAGGCCGGCTCAACACCAAGTTGAGAGGAACATTTCACCTTGTCGTCAGGCATCTATTAAACAAGGCATCGAAACTGAAGGCGGCTCAACAGGAAGTTGAGAAGAACATCTGACCTTGCCGTCAGGTATCAGTGAAATAAACAGGCATCGAACCCGAAGGCCAGCTCAACGCGAAGTCGAGAAGAATATCTGACCTCGCCGTGAGGCATCTGTTAAACAAGCAGGCATCGATCCCGAAGGGCGGCTCAACCAGAAGTTGATAAGAACATTAGACCTTGCCGTTAGGCATTTATTAAACAAACAGGCATTGAACCCGAAGGCCGGCTCAACATGATTTTGAGAGGAACATCTGACCTCTCTGTGAGGCATCTGTTAAACAAGCAGGCATCAAACCCGAAGGGCGGTTCAACCAAAAGTTGATAAGAACATCAGACCTTGCCGTCAGGCATCGAACCCGAAGGCCGACTCAACAACAAGTTGAGAGGAACATTTGACCTCGCTGTCAGGCATTTGTTAAACAAACAAGCATCGAAACTGAAGGCGGCTCAATCGGAAGTTGAGAATAATATTTAACGTCGTCGTCCGGTATCTTTAAAACATACAGGCATTAAACCTGAAGCCCGGCTCAACACGAAGTTGACAGGAAAATCTGACCTCGCCGTGAGGCATCTATTAAACAAGCAGTCATCGAACCCGAAGGGCGGCTCAACCAGAAGTTGATAAGAACATCAGACCTTGCCGTCAGACATCTATTAAACAAACAGGCATCGAACCCGAAGGTCGGCACAACCTGAAGTTGAGAAGAACATCTGACCTCGTCGTCAGGTATCTGTTAAACAAACAGGCATTGAACCCGAAGGCCGGCTCAACACGAAGTTGAGAGGAACATCTGACCTCACCGTGAGGCATCTGTTAAAAAAGCAGGCATCGAACCCGAAGGACGGCTCAACTAGAAGCTGATAAGAACATCAGACCTTGCCGTCAGGCATCTATTAAACAAACAGGCATCGAACCCGAAGGCCGGCTCAACACCAAGTTGAGAGGAACATTTCACCTCGCCGTCAGGCATCTGTTACACAAACAGGCATCTAAACTGAATGCGGCTCAATAGGAAGTTGAGAAGAACATCTGACCTCGCCGTCAGGTATCTGTGAAACAAACAGGCATCGAACCCGAAGGCCGACTCAACCCGAAGTTGAGAAGAACATCTGACCTCGCTGTCAGGCATCTGTTAAACAAACACGCATCGAACCCGAAGGTCGGCTCAACATGAAGTTGAGAAGAACATCTGACCTCGCCGTCAGGTATCTGTTAAATAAACAGACATTGAACCAGAAGACCGGCTCAACACGAAGTTGAGAGGAACATCTGACCTCGCCGTGAGGTATCTGTTAAACAAGCAGGCATTGAACCCGAAGGGCGGCTCAACCAGAAGTTGTTAGGAACATCATACCTTAGCGTCAGGTATCTATTAAACAAACAGGCATCGAACCCGAAGGCCAGCTCACCACCAAGTTGAGAGGAACATTTCACCTCGCCGTCAGGCATCTGTTAAACAAACAGGCATCGAAACTGAAGGGGGCTCAACAGGAAGTTGAGAAGAACACTTGACCTCACTGTCAGGTATCTGTTAAACAAACAGGCATCGGACCCGAAGGCCGGCACAACCTAAAGTTGAGAAGAACATCTGACCTCGCCGTCAGGTATCTGTTAAACAAACAGACATTGAACCCGAAGGCCGGCTCAACACGAAGTTGAGAGGAACATATGACCTCGCCGCGAGGCATCTGTTAAACAAGCAAGCATCGAACCCGAAGGATGGCTCAACCAGAAGTTGATAAGAACATCAGACCTTTCCGTCAGGCATCTATTAAACAAACAGGCATCGAACCCGAAGGCCGGCTCAACACCAAGTTGAGAGGAACATTTCACCTTGCCGTCAGGCATCTATTAAACAAGCAGGCATCGAAACTGAAGGCGGCTCAACAGGAAGTTGAGAAGAACATCTGACCTTGCCGTCAGGTATCAGTGAAACAAACAGGCATCGAACCCGAAGGCCAGCTCAACACGAAGTTGAGAAGAACATCTGACCTCGCCGTGAGGCATCTGTTAAAAAATCAGGCATCGATCCCGAAGGGTGGCTCAACCAGAAGTTGATAAGAACATTAGACCTTGCAGTTAGGCATTTATTAAACAAACAGGCATTGAACCCGAAGGCCGGCTCAACATGAAGTTGAGAGGAACATCTGACCTCGCCGTGAGGCATCTGTTAAACAAGCAGGCATCAAACCCGAAGGGCGGCTCAACCAAAAGTTGATAAGAACATCAGACCTTCCGTCAGGCATCTATTAAACAAACAGGCATCGAACCCGAGGGCCGGCTCAACAACAAGTTGAGAGGAACATTTGACCTTGCTGTGAGGCATTTGTTAAACAAACAAGCATCGAAACTGAAGGCGGCTCAATAGGAAGTTGAGAAGAACATTTGACCTCGTCGTCAGGTATCTGTTAAACAAACAGGCATCAAACCTGAAGGTCGGCTCAACACGAAGTTGACAGGAAAATATGACCTCGCCGTGAGGCATCTGTTAAACAAGCAGGCATCAAACCCGAAGGGCGGCTCAACCAGAAGATGCTAAGAACATCAGACCTTGCCGTCAGGCATCTATTAAACAAACAGGCATCGAACCCGAAGGCCGGCTCAACACCAAGTTGAGAGGAACATTTCACCTTTTCGTCAGGCATCTATTAAACAAGGCATCAAAACTGAAGGCGGCTCAACAGGAAGTTGAGAAGAACATCTGACCTTGCCGTCAGGTATCAGTGAAACAAACAGGCATCGAACCCGAAGGCCAGCTCAACGCGAAGTCGAGAAGAATATCTGACCTCGCCGTGAGGCATCTGTTAAACAAGCAGGCATCGATCCCGAAGGGCGGCTCAACCAGAAGTTGATAAGAACATTAGACCTTGCCGTTAGGCATTTATTAAACAAACAGGCATTGAACCCGAAGGCCGGCTCAACATGAATTTGAGAGGAACATCTGACCTCGCCGTGAGGCATCTGTTAAACAAGCAGGCATCAAAACCGAAGGGCGGCTCAACCAAAAGTTGATAAGAACATCAGACCTTGCCGTCAGGCATCGAACCCGAAGGTCGGCTCAACAACAAGTTGAGAGGAACATTTGACCTCGCTGTCAGGCATTTGTTAAACAAACAAGCATCGAAACTGAAGGCGGCTCAATCGGAAGTTGAGAACAACATTTGACCTCGTCGTCAGGTATCTGTTAAACATACAGGCATTAAACCTGAATGGCGGTTCAACACGAAGTTGACAGGAAAATTTGACCTCGCCGTGAGGCATCTATTAAACAAGTAGTCATCGAACCCGAAGGGCGGCTCAACCAGAAGTTGATAAGAACATCAGACCTTGCCGTCAGACATCTATTAAACAAACAGGCATCGAAACCGAAGGTCGGCATAACCTGAAGTTGAGAAGAACATCTGACCTCGTCGTCAGGCATCTGTTAAACAAACAGGCATCGAAACTGAAGGGGGCTCAACAGGAAGTTGAGAAGAACACCTGACCTCGCTGTGAGGTATCTGTTAAACAAACAGGCATCGAACCCGAACGACGGCTCAACCAGAACTTGATAAGAACATCAGACCTTGCCGTCCGGCATCAATTAAACAAACAGGCATCGAACCCGAAGGCCGGCTCAACACCAAGTTGAGAGGAACATTTCACCTTGCCGTCAGGCATCTGTTAAACAAACAGGCATCGAAACTGAAGGCGGCTCAACAGGAAGTTGATAAGAACATCTGACCTTGCCATCAGGTATCAGTGAAACAAACAGGCATCGAACCCGAAGGCCAGCTCAACACAAATTTGAGAAGAACATCTGACCTCGCCGTGAGGCATCTGTTAAACAAGCAGGCATCGAACCCGAAGGGCGGCTCAACCAGAAGTTGATAAGAACATTAGACCTTGCTGTTAGGCATTTATTAAACAAACAGGCATTGAACCCGAAGGCCGGCTCAACATGAAGTTGAGAGGAACATCTGACCTCGCCGTGAGGCATCTGTTAAACAAGCAGGCATCAAACCCGAAGGGCGGCTCCACCAAAAGTTGAAAAGAACTTTAGATCTTGCCGTCAGGCATCTATTAAACAAACAGGCTTCGAACCCGAAGGCCGGCTCAACACCAAGTTGAGAGGAACATTTGACCTTGCTGTCAGGCATTTGTTAAACAACAGGCGTCGAACCCGAAGGGCGGCTCAACCAAAAGTTGATAAGAACATCAGACCTTGCCGTCAGGCATCTATTAAACAAACAGGCATCGAACCCGAAGGCCGGATCAACAACAAGTTGAGAGGAACATTTGACCTCGCTGTCAGGCATTTGTTAAACAAACAAGCATCGAAACTGAAGGCGTCTCAATCGGAAGTTGAGAAGAACATTTGACCTCGTCGTCAGGTATCTGTTAAACAAACAGGCATCAAACCTGAAGGCCGGCTCAACACGAAGTTGAGAGGAAAATCTGACCTCGCCGTGAGGCATCTGTTAAAAAAGCAGGCATCGAACCCGAAGGGCGGCTCAACCAGAAGTTGATAGGAACATCAGACCTTACTGTCAGGTATCTTTTAAACAAACAGGCATCAAACCCGAAGGCCGGCTCAACACCAAGTTGAGAGGAACATTTCACCTCGCTGTCAGGCATCTGTTAAACAAACAGGCATCGAAACTGAAGGCGGCTCAACAGGAAGTTGAGAAGAACATCTGACCTCGCCGTCAGGTATCTGTGAAACAAACAGGCATCGAACCCGAAGGCCGGCTCAACCCGAAGTTGAGAAGAACATCTGACCTCGCTGTCAGGCATCTGTTAAACAAACAGGCATCGAACCCGAAGGTCGACTCAACCTGAAGTTGAGAAGAACATTTGACCTCGCCGTCAGGTATCTATTAAACAAACAGGCATTGAACCCGAAGACCGGCTCAACACAAAGTTGAGAGGAACATCTGACCTCGCCGTGAGGTATCTATTAAACAAGCAGGCATTGAAATTGAAGGGCGGCTCAACCAGAAGTTGATAAGAACATCATACCTTGCCGTCAGGCATCTATTAAACAAACAGGCATCGAACCCGAAGGCCGGCTCAACACCAAGTTGAGAGGAACATTTCACCTTGCCGTCAGGCATCTGATAAACAAACAGCCATCGAAACTGAAGGCGGCTCAACAGGAAGTTGAGAACAACATCTGACCTCGCTGTCAAGTATCTGTGAAATAAACAGGCATCGAACCCGAAGAGCGGCTCAACCTGAAGTTGAGAAGAACATCTGACCTCGCCGTCAGGTATCTGTTAAACAAACAGACATTGAACCCGAACGCCGGCTCAACACGAAGTTGAGAGGAACATCTGACCTCGCCGTGAGGCATCTGTTAAATAAGCAGGCATCGAACCCGAAGGACGACTCAACCAGAAGTTGATAAGAACATCAGACCTTGCCGTCAGGCATCTATTAAACAAACAGGCATCGAACCCGAAGGCCGGCTCAACACCAAGTTGAGAAGAACATTTCACCTCGCCGTCAGGCATCTGTTAAACAAACAGGAATCGAAATTGAAGGCGGCTCAACAGGATGTTGAGAAGAACATCTGACCTCGCCGTCAGGTATCTGTGAAACAAACAGGCATCGAACCCGAAGGCCGGCTCAACCCGAAGTTCAGAAGAACATCTGACCTCGCAGTCAGGTATCTGTTAAACAAACAAGCATTGAATCCGAAAGCCGGATCAACACGAAGTTGAGAGGAACATCTGACATCGCCGTGAGGCATCTGTTAAACAAGCAGGCATCGAACCCGAAGGGTGGCTCAACCAGAAGTTGATAAGAACATCAGACTTTACCGTCAGGTATCTATTAAAGAAACAAGAATCAAACCCGAAGGCCGGTTCAACACCAAGTTGAGAGGAACATTTCACCTCGCCGTCAGGCATCTGTTAAACAAACAGGCATCGAAACTGAAGAGGGCTCAACAGGAAGTTGAGAAGAACACCTGACCTCGCTATGAGGTATCTGTTAAACAAACAGGCATCGAACCCGAAGGCCGGCTCAACCTGAAGTTGAGAAGAACATCTGACCACGCCGTCAGGTATTTGTTAAACAAACAGGCATTGAACCCGAAGGCCGGCTCAACACGAAGTTGAGAGGAACATCTGACCTCTCCGTGAGGCATCTGTTAAACAAGCACGCATCGAACCCGAAGGGCGGCTCAACCAGAAGTTGATAAGAACATCAGACCTTACCGTCAGGCATCTGTTAAACAAGCAGGCATCGAACCCGAAGGGCAGCTCAACCAGAAGTTGATAAGAACATCAGACCTTGCCGTCAGGCATCTATTAAACTAACAGGCATCAAACCCGAAGGCCGGCTCAACACCAAGTTGAGAGGAACATTTCAACTCGCCGTCAGGCATCTGTTAAACAACAGGCGTCGAACCCGAAGGGCGGCTCAACCAAAAGTTGATAAGAACATCAGACCTTGCCGTCAGGCATCTATTAAACAAACAGGCATCGAACCCGAAGGCCGGCTCAACACGAAGTTGAGAGGAACATTTGACCTCGCCGTCAGGTATCTGTGAAACAAACAGGCATCGAACCCGAAGGCCGGCTCAACCCGAAGTTCAGAAGAACATCTGACCTCGCAGTCAGGTATCTGTTAAACAAACAAGCATTGAATCCGAAGGCCGGATCAACACGAAGTTGAGAGGAACATCTGACCTCGCCGTGAGGCATCTGTTAAACAAGAAGGCATCGAACCCGAAGGGTGGCTCAACCAGAAGTTGATAAGAACATCAGACTTTACCGTCAGGTATCTATTAAAGAAACAGGAATCAAACCTGAAGGCTGGTTCAACACCAAGTTGAGAGGAATATTTCACCTCGCCGTCAGGCATCTGTTAAACAAACAGGCATCGAAACTGAAGGGGGCTCAACAGGAAGTTGAGAAGAACACCTGACCTCGCTGTGAGGTATTTGTTAAACAAATAGGCATCGAACCCGAAGGCCGGCTCAACCTGAAGTTGAGAAGAGCATCTGACCTCGCCATCAGGTATCTGTTAAACAAACAGGCATTGAACCCGAAGGCCGGCTCAACACGAAGTTGAGAGGAACATCTGACATCGCCGTGAGGCATCTGTTAAACAAGCACGCATCGAACCCGAAGGGCGGCTCAACCAGAAGTTGATAAGAACATCAGACCTTGCTGCCAGGCATCTGTTAAACAAGCAGGCATCGAACCCGAAGGGCGGCTCAACCAGAAGTTGATAAGAACATCAGACCTTGCCGTCAGGCATCTATTAAACAAATAGGCATCGAACCTGAAGGCCGGCTCAACACCAAGTTGAGAGGAACATTTCAACTCGCCGTCAGGCATCTGTTAAACAAACAGGCATCGAAACTGAAGGCGGCTCAACAGGAAGTTGAGAAGAACATCTGACCTCGCCGTCAGGTATCTGTGAAACAAACAGGCATCGAACCCGAAGGCCGACTCAACCCGAAGTTGAGAAGAACATCTGACCTCGCTGTCAGGCATCTGTTAAACAAACAGGCATCGAACCCGAAGGTCGACTCAACCTGAAGTTGAGAAGAACATCTGACCTCAACGTCAGGTATCTGTTAAACAAACAGGCATTGAACCCGAAGACCGGCTCAACACGAAGTTGAGAGGAACATCTGACCTCGCCGTGAGGTATCTATTAAACAAGCAGGCATTGAACCCGAAGGGCGGCTCAACCAGAAGTTGATAAGAACATCATAGCTTTCCGTCAGGCATCTATTAAACAAACAGGCATCGAACCCGAAGGCCGGCTCAACACCAAGTTGAGAGGAACATTTCACCTCTCCGTCAGGCATCTGATAAACAAACAGCCATCGAAACTAAAGGCGGCTCAACAGGAAGTTGAGAACAACATCTGACCTCGCTGTCAAGTATCTGTGAAATAAACAGGCATCGAACCCAAAGAGCGGCTCAACCTGAAGTTGAGAAGAACATCTGACCTCGCCGTCAGGTATCTGTTAAACAAACAGACATTGAACCCGAAGGCCGGCTCAACACGAAGTTGAGAGGAACATCTGACTTCGCCGTGAGGCATCTGTTAAACAAGCAGGCATCGAACCCGAAGGACGGCTCAACCAGAAGTTGATAAGAACATCAGACCTTGCCGTCAGGCATCTATTAAACAAACAGGCATCGAACCCGAAGGCCGGCTCAACACCAAGTTGAGAGGAACATTTCACCTCGCCGTCAGGCATCTGTTAAACAAACAGGAATCGAAATTGAAGGCGGCTCAACAGGATGTTGAGAAGAACATCTGACCTCGCCGTCAGGTATCTGTGAAACAAACAGGCATCGAACCCGAAGGCCGGCTCAACCCGAAGTTCAGAAGAACATCTGACCTCGCAGTCAGGTATCTGTTAAACAAACAAGCATTGAATCCGAAGGCCGGATCAACACGAAGTTGAGAGGAACATCTGACCTCGCCGTGAGGCATCTGTTAAACAAGCAGGCATCGAACCCGAAGGGTGGCTCAACCAGAAGTTGATAAGAACATCAGACTTTACCGTCAGGTATCTATTAAAGAAACAGGAATCAAACCCGAAGGCCGGTTCAACACCAAGTTGAGAGGAACATTTCACCTCGCCGTCAGGCATCTGTTAAACAAACAGGCATCGAAACCGAAGGGGGCTAAACAGGAAGTTGAGAAGAACACCTGACCTCGCTGTGAGGTATCTGTTAAACAAACAGGCATCGAACCCGAAGGCCGGCTCAACCTGAATTTGAGAAGAACATCTGACCTCGCCGTCAGGTATCTGTTAAACAAACAGGCATTGAACCCGAAGGCCGGCTCAACACGAAGTTGAGAGGAACATCTGACCTCGCCGTGAGGCATCTGTTAAACAAGCACGCATTGAACCCGAAGGGCGGCTCAACCAGAAGTTGATAAGAACATCAGACCTTGCCGTCAGGCATCTATTAAACAAGCAGGCATCCAACCCGAAGGACGGCTCAACAACAAGTTGAGAGGAACATTTCACCTTACCGTCAGGCATCTGTTAAACAAACAAGCATCGAAACTAAAGGCGGCTCAACAGGAAGTTGAGAAGAACATCTGACCTTGCCGTCAGGTATCTGTGAAACAAACAGGCATCGAACCCGAACGCTGGCTCAACCCGAAGTTGAGAAGAACATCTGACCTCTTTATCAGGCCTCTGTTAAACAAACAGGCATCGAACCCGAAGGCCGGCTCAACCTGAAGATGAGAAGAACATATCTGAATACGCCGTCAGGTATCTGTTAAACAAATAGACACTAAACCCGAAGGCCGGCTCAACACGAAGTTGAGAAGAACATCTGACCTCGCCGTGAGGCATCTGTTAAACAAGCAAGCATCGAACCCGAAGGGCAGCTCAACGAAAAGTTGATAAGAACATTAGACCTTGCCGTTAAGCATCTATTAACCAAACAAGCATTGAACCTGAAGGCCGGCTCAACACGAAGTTGAGAGGAACATCTGACCTCGTCGTGAGGCATCTGTTAAACAAGCAGGCATCGAACCCGAAGGGCGGGTCCATCAAAAGTTGATAAGAACATCAGATCTTGCCGTCAGGCATCTATTAAACAAACAGGAATCTAACCCGAAGGCCGGCTCAACCTGAAGTTGAGTAAAACATCTGACGTCGCCGTCAGGTATCTGTTAAACAAACAGGCATTGAACCCGAAGGGCGGCTCATGACGAAGTTGAGAGGAACATCTGACCTCGCCGTGAGGCATCTGTTAAACAAGCAGGCATCGAACCCGAAGGGTGGCTCAACCAGAAGTTGATAAGAACATCAGACTTTACCGTCAGGTATCTATTAAAGAAACAGGAATCAAACCCGAAGGCCGGTTCAACACCAAGTTGAGAGGAATATTTCACCTCGCCGTCAGGCATCTGTTAAACAAACAGGCATCGAAACTGAAGGGGGCTCAACAGGAAGTTGAGAAGAACACCTGACCTCGCTGTGAGGTATTTGTTAAACAAACAGGCATCGAACCCGAAGGCCGGCTCAACCTGAAGTTGAGAAGAACATCTGACCTCGCCGTCAGGTATCTGTTAAACAAACAGGCATTGAACCCGATGGCCGGCTCAACACGAAGTTGAGAGGAACATCTGACATCGCCGTGAGGCATCTGTTAAACAAGCACGCATCGAACCCGAAGGGCGGCTCAACCAGAAGTTGATAAGAACATCAGACCTTGCTGTCAGGCATCTGTTAAACAAGCAGGCATCGAACCCGAAGGGCGGCTCAACCAGAAGTTGATAAGAACATCAGACCTTTCCGTCAGGCATCTATTAAACAAATAGGCATCGAACCCGAAGGCCGGCTCAACACCAAGTTGAGAGGAACATTTCAACTCGCCGTCAGGCATCTGTTAAACAAACAGGCATCGAAACTGAAGGCGGCTCAACAGGAAGTTGAGAAGAACATCTGACCTCGCCGTCAGGTATCTGTGAAACAAACAGGCATCGAACCCGAAGGCCGACTCAACCCGAAGTTGAGAAGAACATCTGACCTCGCTGTCAGGCATCTGTTAAACAAACAGGCATCGAACCCGAAGGTCGACTCAACCTGAAGTTGAGAAGAACATCTGACCTCAACGTCAGGTATCTGTTAAACAAACAGGCATTGAACCCGAAGACCGGCTCAACACGAAGTTGAGAGGAACATTTGACCTCGCCGTGAGGTATCTATTAAACAAGCAGGCATTGAACCCGAAGGGCGGCTCAACCAGAAGTTGATAAGAACATCATACCTTGCCGTCAGGCATCTATTAAACAAACAGGCATCGAACCCGAAGGCCGGCTCAACACCAAGTTGAGAGGAACATTTCATCTCTCCGTCAGGCATCTGATAAACAAACAGCCATCGAAACTAAAGGCGGCTCAACAGGAAGTTGAGAACAACATCTGACCTCGCTGTCAAGTATCTGTGAAATAAACAGGCATCGAACCCAAAGAGCGGCTCAACCTGAAGTTGAGAAGAACATCTGACCTCGCCGTCAGGTATCTGTTAAACAAACAGGCATTGAACCCGAAGGTCGGCTCAACACGAAGTTAAGAGGAACATCTGACCTCGCCGTGAGGCATCTGTTAAACAAGCAGGCATCGAACCCGAAGGACGGCTCAACCAGAAGTTGATAAGAACATCAGACCTTGCCGTCAGGCATCTATTAAACAAACAGGCATCGAACCCGAAGGCCGGCTCAACACCAAGTTGAGAGGAACATTTCACCTCGCCGTCAGGCATCTGTTAAACAAACAGGAATCGAAATTGAAGGCGGCTCAACAGGATGTTGAGAAGAACATCTGACCTCGCCGTCAGGTATCTGTGAAACAAACAGGCATCGAACCCGAAGGCCGGCTCAACCCGAAGTTCAGAAGAACATCTGACCTCGCAGTCAGGTATCTGTTAAACAAACAAGCATTGAATCCGAAGGCCGGATCAACACGAAGTTGAGAGGAACATCTGACCTCGCCGTGAGGCATCTGTTAAACAAGCAGGCATCGAACCCGAAGGGTGGCTAACCAGAAGTTGATAAGAACATCAGACTTTACCGTCAGGTATCTATTAAAGAAACAGGAATCAAACCCGAAGGCCGGTTCAACACCAAGTTGAGAGGAACATTTCACCTCGCCGTCAGGCATCTGTTAAACAAACAGGCTTCGAAACTGAAGGGGGCTCAACAGGAAGTTGAGAAGAACACCTGACCTCGCTGTGAGGTATCTGTTAAACAAACAGGCATCGAACCCGAAGGCCGACTCAACCTGAATTTGAGAAGAACATCTGACCTCGCCGTCAGGTATCTGTTAAACAAACAGGCATTGAACCCGAAGGCCGGCTCAACACGAAGTTGAGAGGAACATCTGACCTCGCCGTGAGGCATCTGTTAAACAAGCACGCATTGAACCCGAAGGGCGGCTCAACCAGAAGTTGATAAGAACATCAGACCTTGCCATCAGGCATCTATTAAACAAACAGGCATCCAACCCGAAGGACGACTCAACAACAAGTTGAGAGGAACATTTCACCTTACCGTCAGGCATCTGTTAAACAAACAAGCATCGAAACTAAAGGCGGCTCAACAGGAAGTTGAGAAGAACATCTGACCTTGCCGTCAGGTATCTGTGAAACAAACAGGCATCGAACCCGAACGCTGGCTCAACCCGTAGTTGAGAAGAACATCTGACCTCTTTGTCAGGCCTCTGTTAAACAAACAGGCATCGAACCCGAAGGCCGGTTCAACCTGAAGATGAGAAGAACATATCTGAATACGCCGTCAGGTATCTGTTAAACAAATAGACACTAAACCCGAAGGCCGGCTCAACACGAAGTTGAGAAGAACATCTGACCTCGCCGTGAGGCATCTGTTAAACAAGCAAGCATCAAACCCGAAGGGCAGCTCAACCAAAAGTTGATAAGAACATTAGACCTTACCGTTAAGCATCTATTAACCAAACAAGCATTGAACCTGAAGGCCGGCTCAACACGAAGTTGAGAGGAACATCTGACCTCGTCGTGAGGCATCTGTTAAACAAGCAGGCATCAAACCCGAAGGGCGGGTCCACCAAAAGTTGATAAGAACATCAGATCTTGCCGTCAGGCATCTATTAAACAAACAAGAATCTAACCCGAAGGCCGGCTCAACCTGAAGTTGAGTAAAACATCTGACGTCGCCGTCAGGTATCTGTTAAACAAACAGGCATTGAACCCGAAGGGCGGCTCATGACGAAGTTGAGAGGAACATCTGACCTCGCCGTGAGGCATCTGTTAAATAAGAAAGCATCGAACCCGAAGGGCGGCTCAACCAGAAGTTGATAAGAACATCAGACCTTGCCGTCAGGCATCTATTAAACAAACAGGCATCTAACCCGAAGGACGGCTCAACAACAAGTTGAGAGGAACATTTCACCTTACCGTCAGGCATTTGTTAAACAAACAAGCATCGAAACTAAAGGCGGCTCAACAGGAAGTTGAGAAGAACATCTGACCTTGCCGTCAGGTATCTGTGAAACAAACAGGCATCGAACCCGAACGCTGGCTCAACCCAAAGTTGAGAAGAACATCTGACCTCACCGTCAGGTATCTGTTAAACAAACAGGCACTGAATCCGAAGGCCGGCTCGCCACGAAGTTGAGAGGAACATCTGACCTCGCCGTTAGGCATATGTTAAACAAGCAGGCATCGAACCCGAAGGGCTGCTCAACCAGAAGTTGATAAGAACATCAGACCTTGCCCTCAGGCATCTATTAAACATACAGGCATCGAACCCGATGGTCGGCTCAACACCAAGTTGAGAGGAACATTTCATCTCGCCGTCAGGCATTTGTTATACAAACAGGCATCGAAACTGAAGGGGACTCAACAGGAAGTTGAGAAGAACATCTGACCTCGCTGTCAGGCATCTGTTAAACAAACAGGCATCGAACCCGAAGGCCGGCTCAACCAGAAGTTGAGAAGAAAATCAGACCTCGCCGTCAGGTATCTGTGAAACAAACAGGCATCGAACCCAAGGCCGGCTCAACCCGAAGTTCAGAAGAACATCTGACCTCGCAGTCAGGTATCTGTTAAACAAACAAGCATTGAATCCGAAGGCCGGATCAACACGAAGTTGAGAGGAACACCTGACCTCGCCGTGAGGCATCTGTTAAACAAGCAGGCATCGAACCCGAAGGGTGGCTCAACCAGAAGTTGATAAGAACATCAGAGTTTACCGTCAGGTATCTATTAAAGAAACAGGAATCAAACCCGAAGGCCGGTTCAACACCAAGTTGAGAGGAACATTTCACCTCGCCGTCAGGCATCTGTTAAACAAACAGGCATCGAAACTGAAGGGGGCTCAACAGGAAGTTGAGAAGAACACCTGACCTCGCTGTGAGGTATCTGTTAAACAAACAGGCATCGAACCCGAAGGCCGGCTCAACCTGAATTTGAGAAGAACATCTGACCTCGCCGTCAGGTATCTGTTAAACAAACAGGCATTGAACCCGAAGGCCGGCTCAACACGAAGTTGAGAGGAACATCTGTCCTCGCCGTGAGGCATCTGTTAAACAAGCACGCATTGAACCCGAAGGGCGGCTCAACCAGAAGTTGATAAGAACATCAGACCTTGCCGTCAGGCATCTATTAAACAAACAGGCATCCAACCCGAAGGACGGCTCAACAACAAGTTGAGAGGAACATTTCACCTTACCGTCAGGCATCTGTTAAACAAACAAGCATCGAAACTAAAGGCGGCTCAACAGGAAGTTGAGAAGAACATCTGACCTTGCCGTCAGGTATCTGTGAAACAAACAGGCATCGAACCCGAACGCTGGCTCAACCCAAAGTTGAGAAGAACATCTGACCTCTTTGTCAGGCCTCTGTTAAACAAACAGGCATCGAACCCGAAGGCCGGCTCAACCTGAAGATGAGAAGAACATATCTGAATACGCCGTCAGGTATCTGTTAAACAAATAGACACTAAACCCGAAGGCCGGCTCAACACGAAGTTGAGAAGAACATCTGACCTCGCCGTGAGGCATCTGTTAAACAAGCAAGCATCGAACCCGAAGGGCAGCTCAACCAAAAGTTGATAAGAACATTAGGCCTTGCCGTTAAGCATCTATTAACCAAACAAGCATTGAACCTGAAGGCCGGCTCAACACAAAGTTGAGAGGAACATCTGACCTCGTCGTGAGGCATCTGTTAAACAAGCAGGCATCGAACCCGAAGGGCGGGTCCACCAAAAGTTGATAAGAACATCAGATCTTGCCGTCAGGCATCTATTAAACAAACAGGAATCTAACCCGAAGGCCGGCTCAACCTGAAGTTGAGTAAAACATCTGATGTCGCCGTCAGGTATCTGTTAAACAAACAGGCATTGAACCCGAAGGGCGGCTCATGACGAAGTTGAGAGGAACATCTGACCTCGCCGTGAGGCATCTGTTAAATAAGAAAGCATCGAACCCGAAGGGCGGCTCAACCAGAAGTTGATAAGAACATCAGACCTTGCCGTCAGGCATCTATTAAACAAACAGACATCGAACCCGAAGGCCGGCTCAACACCAAGTTGAGAGGAACATTTCACCTCGCCGTCAGGCATCTGTTAAACAAACAGGCATCGAAACTGAAGGCGGCTCAACAGGAAGTTGAGAAGAACATCTGACCTCGCCGTCAGGTATTTGTGAAACAAACAAGCATCGAACCTGAAGGCCGGCCCAACCCGAAGTTGAGAAGAACATCTGACCTCACCGTCAGGTATCTGTTAAACAAACAGGCATTGAATCCGAAGGCCGGCTCGCCACGAAGTTGAGAGGAACATCTGACCTCGCCGTTAAGCATATGTTAAACAAGCAGGCATCGAACCCGAAGGGCTGCTCAACCAGAAGTTGATAAGAACATCAGACCTTGCCCTCAGGCATCTATTAAACAAACAGGCATCGAACCCGATGGTCGGCTCAACACCAAGTTGAGAGGAACATTTCATCTCGCCGTCAGGCATTTGTTATACAAACAGGCATCGAAACTGAAGGGGACTCAACAGGAAGTTGAGAAGAACATCTGACCTCGCTGTCAGGCATCTGTTAAACAAACAGGCATCGAACCCGAAGGCCGGCTCAACCAGAAGTTGAGAAGAACATCTGACCTCGCCGTCAGGTATCTGTGAAACAAACAGGCATCGAACCCAAGGCCGGCTCACCCCGAAGTTCAGAAGAACATCTGACCTCGCAGTCAGGTATCTGTTAAACAAACAAGCATTGAATCCGAAGGCCGGATCAACACGAAGTTGAGAGGAATATCTGACCTCGCCGTGAGGCATCTGTTAAACAAGCAGGCATTGAACCCGAAGGGTGGCTCAACCAGGAGTTGATAAGAACATCAGAGTTTACCGTCAGATATCTATTAAAGAAACAGGAATCAAACCCGAAGGCCGGTTCAACACCATGTTGAGAGGAACATTTCACCTCGCCGTCATGCATCTGTTAAACAAACAGGCACCGAAACTGAAGAGGGCTCAACAGAAAGTTGAGAAGAACACCTGACCTCGCTGTGAGGTATCTGTTAAACAAACAGGCATCGAACCCGAAGGCCGGCACAACCTGAAGTTGAGAAGAACATCTGACCTCGCCGTCAGGTATCTGTTAAATAAACAAGCATTGAACCCGAAGGCCGGCTCAACACGAAGTTGAGAGGAACATCTGACCTCGCCGTGAGGCATCTGTTAAACAAGCACGCATTGAACCCGAAGGGCGGCTCAACCAGAAGTTGATAAGAACATCAGACCTTGCCGTCAGGGATCTATTAAACAAACAGGCATCGAACCCGAAGGCCGGCTCAACAACAAGTTGAGAGGAACATTTCACCTTACCGTCAAGCATCTGTTAAACAAACAAGCATCGAAACTGAAGGCGGCTCAACAGGAAGTTGAGCAGAACATCTGACCTTGCCGTCAGGTATCTGTGAAACAAACAGGCATCGAACTCGAAGGCTGGCTCAACCTGAAGTTGAGAAGAACATCTGACCTCGTTGTCAGGCCTCTGTTAAACAAACAGGCATCGAACCCGAAGGCCGGCTCAACCTGAAGTTGAGAAGAACATATTTGAACACGCCGTCAGGTATCTGTTAAGCAAACAGATACTAAACCTGAAGGTCGGCTCAACACGGAGTTGAGAAGAACATCTGACCTCGCCGTGAGGCATCTGTTAAACAAGCAAGCATCTATTAAACAAACAGGCATTGAACCCGAAGGCCGGCTCAACACGAAGTTGAGAGGAACATCTGACCTCGTCGTGAGGCATCTGTTAAACAAGCAGGCATCGAACCCGAAGGGCGGGTCCACCAAAAGTTGATAAGAACATCAGATCTTGCCGTCAGGCATCTACTAAACAAACAGGAATCTAACCCGAAGGCTGGCTCAACCTGAAGTTGAGTAAAACATCTGACGTCGCCGTCAGGTATCTGTTAAACAAACAGGCATTGAACCCGAAGGGCGGCTCATGACGAAGTTGAGAGGAACATCTGACCTCGCCGTGAGGCATCTGTTAAATAAGAAAGCATCGAACCCAAATGGCGGCTCAACCAGAAGTTGATAAGAACATCAGACCTTGCCGTCAGGCATCTATTAAACAAACAGACATCGAACCCGAAGGCCGGCTCAACACCAAGTTGAGAGGAACATTTCACCTCGCCGTCAGGCATCTGTTAAACAAACATCCATCGAAACTGAAGGCGGCTCAACAGGAAGTTGAGAAGAACATCTGACCTCGCCGTCAGGTATTTGTAAAACAAACAAGCATCGAACCCGAAGGCCGGCCCAACCAGATGTTGAGAAGAACATCTGACCTCGCCGTCAAGTATCTGTTAAACAAACAGGCATTGAACCCAAAGGTCGGCTCAACACCAAGTTGAGAGGAACATCTGACCTCACCGTGAGGCATCTGTTAAACATGCAGGCATAGAACCCGAAGGGCGGCTCAACCAGAAGTAGATAAGAACATCAAACCTTGTCGTCAGCCATCTATTAAACAAACATGCATCGAACCCAAAGGCCGGCTCAACACCAAGTTGAGAGGAACATTTCACCTCGCCGTCAGGCATCTGTAAAACAAACAGACATCAAAACTGAAGGCGACTCAACAGGAAGTTGAGAAGAACATCTGACCTCGCCGTCAGGTATCTGTAAAACAAACAGGCATCGAACCCGAAGGGCGGCTCAACCAGATGTTGAGAAGAACATCTGACCTCGCCGTCAGGTATCTGTTAAACAAACAGGCATTGAATCCGAAGGTCGGCTCAACACCAAGTTGAGAGGAACATCTGACCTCACCGTGAGGCATCTGTCAAACAAACAGGCATAGAACCCGAACGCCGGCTAAACCAGAAGTAGATAAGAACATCTGACCTTGTCGTCAGCCATCTATTAAACAAACATGCATTGAACCCGAAGGCCGGATCAACACCAAGTTGAGAGGAACATTTCACCACGCCGTCAGGCATCTGTTAAACAAACAGGCATCGAAACTGAAGGCGGCTCAACAGGAAGTTGAGAAGAACATCTGACCTTGCCGTTAGGTATCTGTGAAACAAACAGGCATCGAACCCGAAGGCCGGCACAGCCCAAAGTTGAGAAGAACATCTGACCTCGTTGTCAGGCCTGTGTTAAAAAAAAAGGCATCGAACCCGAAGGCCGGCTCAACCTGAAGTTGAGAAGAACATCTGACCTCGCCGTGAGGCATCTGTTAAACAAGCAGGCATCGAACCCGAAGGGCGGCTCAACCAGAAGTTGATAAGAACATTAGACCTTGCCGTCAGGTATCTGTTAAACAAACAGGCATTGAACCCGAAGGCCGGCTCAACACGAAGTTGAGAGGAACATCTGACCTCGCCGTGAGGCATCTGTTAAACAAGCAGGCATCGAACCCGAAGGGCAGCTCCACCAAAAGTTGATAAGAACATCAGATCTTGCCGTCAGGCATCTATTAAACAAAATGGAATCGAACCCGAAGGCCGGCTCAACACCAAGTTGAGAGGAACATTTGACCTCGCTGTCAGGCATTTGTTAAAAAAGCAGGCATCGAACCCGAAGGGCGGCTCAACCAGAAGTTGATAAGAACATCAGACCTTGCCGTTAGAAATCTATTAAAAAATCAGGCATCGAACCCGAAGGCCGGCTCAACACCAAGTTGAGAGGAACATTTGACCTCGCTGTCAGGCATCTAATAAACAAGCAGGCATCGAAACCGAAGGCGGCTCAATCGAAAGTTGAGAAGAAAATCTGACCTTGCCGTCAGGTATCTGTTAAACAAACAGGCATCGAACCCGAAGGCCGACTCAACCGGAAGTTGAGAAGAACATTTGACCTCGCTGTCAGGCATCTGTTAAACAAAAAAGCATCGAACCCGAAGGCCGGCTCAACCTGAAGTTGAGAAGAACATCCGACCTCGTCGTCAGGTATCTGTTAAACAAACAGGCATTGAACCCGAAGGCCGGCTCATCACGAAGTAAAGAGTAACATCTGACCTTGCCGTATGGCATCTGTTAAAGAAGCAGGAATCGAACCCGAAGGGCGGCTCAACCACAAATTGATAATAACATTAGACCTTGCCGTCAGGCATCTATTAAACAAACAGGCATCGAACCCGAAGGCCGAATCAACACCAAGTTGAGAGGAACATTTGACCTTGCCGTCAGGCATCTGTCAAAGAAACAGGCATCGAACCCGAAGGCCGGCTCAACCCGAAGTTGAGAAGAACATGTGACCTCGCTATCAGGTATCTGTTAAACAAACAGGCATCGAACCCAAAGGCCGGCTCAACCTGAAGTTGAGAAGAACATCTGACCTCGTTGTCAGGTATCTGATAAATGAACGGGCATTGAACCCGAACGCCGGCTCAACACGAAGTTAAGAGGAACATCTAACCTCGCCGTGAGGCATCTGTTAAACAAGCAGGCATCGAACCTGAAGGGCGGCTCAACCAGAAGTTGATAAGAACATCAGACCGTGCCGTCAGGCAACTATTAAACAAACAGGCATCGAACCCGAAGGCCGACTCAACACCAAGTTGAGAGGAATATTTCACCTCGCCGTCAGGCATCTGTTAAACAAACAGGCATCGAAACTGAAGGCGGCTCAACAGGAAGTTGAGAAGAACATCTGATGTCGCCGTCACGTATCTGTCAACAAACAGGCATCGAACTCGAAGGCCGACTCAACCCGAAGTTGAGAAGAACATCTGACCTCGCTATCAGGCATCTGTTAAACAAACAGGCATCGAAACCGAAGGCGGCTCAATCGGAAGTTGAAAAGAAAATATGACTTTGCCGTCAGGTATCTGTTAAATAAACAGGTATCGAACCCGAAGGCCGGCTCAACACGAAGTTGAGAAGAACATCTGACCTCGCTGTCAGGCATCTGTTATACAAACAGGCATCGAACCCGAAGGCCGGCTCAACCTGAAGTTGAGAAGAACATCTGACCTCGTCGTCAGGTATCTGTTAAACAAATAGGCATTGAACCCGAAGGCCGGCTCAACACGAAGTTGAGAGGAACATCTAACCTCGCCATGAGGCATCTGTTAAACAAGCAGGCATCGAACCCGAAGGGCGGCTCAACCAGAAGTTGATAAGAACATTAGACCTTGTCGTCATGCATCTATTAAACAAACAGGCATCGAACCCGAAGGCCGGCCCAACACCAAGTTGAGAGGAACATTTCACCTCGCCGTCAGGCATCTGCTAAACAAACAGGCATCGAAACTGAAGGCGGCTCAATAGTAAGTTGAGAAGAACATCTGACGTTGCCATCACGTATCTGTGAAACAAACAGGCATCGAACCCGAAGGCCGACTCAACCCGAAGTTGAGAAGAACATCTGACCTCGCTGTCAGGCATTTGTTAAACAAACAGGTATCGAATCCGAAGGCCGGCTCAACCTAAAGTTGAGTAGAACATCTGACCTCGCCGTCAGGTATCTGTTAAACAAAGAGGCATTGAACCCGAAGGCCGGCTCATGACGAAGTTGAGAGGAACATCTGACCTCGCCATGAGGCATCTGTTAAACAAGTAGGAATTAAACCCGAAGGGAGGCTCAACCAGAAGTTGATAAGAACATCAGACCTTGCCGCCAGGCATCTATTAAACAAACAGGCATCGAACCTGAAGGCCGGCAAAACACCAAGTTGAGAGGAACATTTCACCTCGCCGTCAGGCATCTGTTAAACAAACAGGCATCGAAACTGAAGGCGGCTCAACAGGAAGTTGGGAAGAACATCTGACCTCTCCGTCAGGTATTTGTGAAACAAACAAGCATCGAACCCGAAGGCCGGCCAAACCCGAAGTTGAGAAGAACATCTGACCTCGCCGTCAGGTATCTGTTAAACAAACAGGCGTTGAATTTGAAGGCCGCTCAACACCAATTTAAGAGGAACATTTCACCTCGCCGTCAGGCATCTGTTAAACAAACAGGTATCGAAACTGAAGGCGGCTCAACAGGAAGTTGAGAAGAACATCTGACATCGCCGTCACGTATCTATCAACAAATAGGCATCGAACCCGAAGGCCGACTCAACCCGAAGTTGAGAAGAACATCTGACTTCGCTGTCAGGCATCTGTTAAACAAACAGGCATCGAACCCGAAGGCCGGCTCAACCTGAAGTTGAGTAGAACATCTGACCTCGCTGTCAGGTATCTGTTAAACAAATAGGCATCGAAACCGAAGGCGGCTCAATCGGAAGTTGAGAAGAAAATCTGACCTTGCCGTCAGGTATCTGTTAAATAAACAGGCATCGAACCCGAAGGCCGGCACAACCCGAAGTTGAGAAGAACAGATGACCTTGCTGTCAGGCATCTGTTATACAAACAGGCATCGAACCCGAAGGCCGGCTCAACCTGAAGTTGAGAAGAACATCCGACCTCGTCGTCAGGTATCTGCTAAGCAAACAGGCATTAAACTCGAATGCCGGCTCATCGTGAAGTAAAGAGGAACATCTGACCTTTCTGTGAGGCATCTGTTAAACAAGCAGGCATCGAACCCGAAGGGCGGCTCAACCAGATGTTGATAAGAACATTAGACCTTGCCGTCAGGCATCTATTAAACAAACAGGCATCGAACCCGAAGGCCGGATCAACACCAAGTTGAGAGGAACATTTGACCTTGCCGTCAGGCATCTGTCAAAGAAACAATCATCGAACCCGAAGGGCGGCTCAACCCGAAGTTGAGAAGAGCATGTGACCTCGCTGTCAGGTATCTGTTAAACAAACAGGCATCGAACCCGAAGGCCGGCTCAACCTGAAGTTGAGAAGAACATCTGACCTCGTCGTCAGGCATCTGTTAAACCAACAGGCATTGAACCCGAAGGCCGGCTCAACACGAAGTTGAGAGGAACATCTAACCTCGCCGTGAGGCATCTGTTAAACAAGCAAGCATCGAACCCGAAGGGCGGCTCAACCCGAAGTTGATAAGAACATCAGACTTTGCCGTCAGGCATCTATTAAACAAATAGGCATCGAACCTGAAGGTCGGCTCAACAACAAGTTGAGAGGAACATTTTACCTCGCCGTCAGGCATCTGTTAAACAAACAGGCATCGAAACTGAAGGCGGCTCAACAGGAAGTTGAGAAGAACATCTAACCTCGCCGTCATGTATTTGTGAAACAAACAGGCATCGAACCCGAAGGTCGGCCCAACCCGAAGTTGAGAAGAACATCTGACCTCGTCGTCAGGTATCTGTTAAACAAACAGGCATTGAATTCGAAGGTCGACTCAACACCAATTTAAAAGGAACATTTCACCTCTCTGTCAGGAATCTGTTAAACAAACAGGCATCGAAACTGAAGGGGACTCAACAGGAAGTTGAGGAGAACACCTGACCTCGCTGTCAGGTATCTGTTAAACAAACAGGCATCGAACCCGAAGGCCGGCTCAACCTGAAATTGAGAAGAACATCTGACCTCGCCGTCAGGTATCTGTTAAACAAACAGGCATTTAAACGGAAGGTCGGCTCAACACTAAGTTGAGAGGAACATTTCACCTCGTCGTCAGGTATATGTTAAACAAACAGGCATCGAAACTGAAGGCAGCTCAAAAGGAAGTTGAGAAAAACATCTGACCTCGTCGTCAAGTATCTGTGAAAGAAACAGGCATCAAACCCGAAGGTCGGCTTAACACCAAGTTGAGAGGAACATTTCACCTTTCCGTCAGGCATCTGTTAAACAAACATGCATCGAACCCGAAGGACGGCTCAAACCGAAGTTGAGAAGAATATATGACCTCGCTGTCAGGTATCTGTTAAACAAACAGGCATCGAACCCGAAGGCCGGCTCAACCTGAAGTTGAGAAGAACATATGACCTCGCCGTCAGGTATCTGTTAAACAAACAGGCATTGAACCCGAAGGCCGGCTCAACACGAAGTTGAGAGGAACATCTGACCTTGCAGTCAGGCATCTATTAAACAAACAGGCATCAAACCCGAAGGCCGGCTCAACCAGAAGTTCATAAGAACATCAGACCTTGGTGTCAGGCATCTATTAAACAAACAGGCATCGAACCTGAAGGCCGGCTCAACACCAAGTTGAGAGGAACATTTCACCTTGCCGTCAGGCATTTCTTAAACAAACAGGCATCGAAACTGAAGGAGGCTCAACAGGAAGTTGAGCAGAACATCTGACCTCGCCATCAGGCATCTGTTAAACAAAAAGGAATCGAAACTTAAGGCGGCCCAGCAGGAAGTTGAGAAGAACATCTGACCTCGCCGTCAGGTATCTGTGAAACAAACAGGCATCGAACCCGAAGGCCGGCTCAACCCGAAGTTCAGAAGAGCATCTGACCTCGCAGTCAGGTATCTATTAAACAAACAGGCAATGAATCCGAAGGCTGGATCATCACGAAGTTGAGAGGAACATCTGACCTCGCCGTGAGGCATCTGTTAAACAAGCAGGCATCGAACCCGAAGGGCGGCTCAAACAGAAGTTGATAAGAACATCAGACCTTACCGTCAGGCATCTATTAAACAAACAGGCATCGAACCCGAAGGCTGGCTCAACACCAAGTTGAGAGGAACATTTCACCTCGCCGTCAGGCATCTGTTAAACAAAGAGGCATCGAAACTGAAGGGGGCTCAACAGGAAGTTGAGAAGAACACCTGACCTCGCTGTCACGTATCTGTTAAAAAAACAGGCATCAAACCCGAATGCCGGCTTAACCTGAAGTTGAGAAGAACATCTGACCTCGCCGTCAGGTATCTGTTAAACAAACAGGCATTGAACCCGAAGGCCGGCTCAACACGAAGTTGAGAGGAACATCTGACCTCGCCGTGAGGCATCTGTTAAACAAGAAGGCATCGAATCCGAAGGGCGGCTCAACCAGAAGTTAATAAGAACATCAGACCTTGCCGTCAGGCATCTATTAAACAAACAGGCATCGAACCCGAAAACCGAATCTACACCAAGTTGAGAGGAACATTTCACCTTGCCGTTAGGCATCTGTTAAACAAACAGGCATCGAAACTGAAGGCGGCTCAATAGGAAGTTGAGAAGAACATCTGACCTTGCTGTCGCTACTGCGAAAATCGGCGCCGGCTGAACAGAAGAGTCGCCACCGTGCGTTATTTATCCCAACGGAGGGAAAGGAAACGCTCAGAGTAAACCTCGCATAACACGGGAAAGGTATGGTCGTCGTAACCAAAACCTGGATTCGGGAGTCGGTTACGCAAGGGGAAGGTATTAGCACCCCTCACGTCTGTCGTACTCGACGGGATCCACGCTGGTTTTCGGGTATGGATTGTTATTCTATCTACTCTACAGGTCAGGGGTTAAAAGAAAAGAAAATAACTCGGCAAAGTATCGCACTTTATGCCTACGTATTCCCGTCTGGAACGAGAAATCAGAGTCAACGTAGTTCGCCTACCTACGGGAAAGGAGGGGAAGGTTGCTCGCTAGGATATCGCATCCTATGCCTACGTACTTCCACACTGCATGGAAGATCAGAGCAAACGTAGTTCGGGCACGTACGACACAAGTCTGTCTTGATCGTTTTTATTCCTTCTGAAAAAGGTTTTTCTGATTAACAGTCCAAGCGGACAAAAATGACGTCATGATGAGTTCACATTCTTTTACGGGAGAAGTGTCTTTTATTGTGTTTGAAATCTTTATTGTGTTTTTCTGTTTGTTTTGAGGAAGAAGAGACAGAACTCTAACCTACGGTTGCGAAGGGAATCAAACTAACCTAGTGTTATCATGCATGGGTTAAGACCTAGTGTCTATCATGCTCCTCTCTTGCGCAGAGAGAAACAGAGATCCTAAGGGAATAGACGGAAACAGAAACAATATCAGATATATACAGTAAAACAGTAAAATGCATGGATGCAGCAATACAAGCGAGGCAAGGGAGTCCCACTCAACCTCGAACCTAGAAAACAATAGGCAAAAGTGAACAGGATTCACTTTCAACCCAACAGGGTAAACAGCAAACAATACAGTCCAGAAAACCAATCAATACATCAAGAATGAAATACAGCAGAAAAATAAACAGCATCAGCAGCTCTGAAACAACATTTGACTTCAAGCTTCAGCAAGCATCAATCTCCATCTCCACAGCCTTCAAGCAAGGTCTTTGTCATCAATCTTCAGTCTACAATGGCTTTTCTTCAAGTCTTGTCCTCCAAGCTGAGGGATCAATCACAAGAGTGAATTGGGTGTTAAGCAATTAGTTGACTACCAAGGGTGGCAAACCAACTGCTACTAACACATAAGACATTTTCTCTCAAGAGTTCTATCCCTTAGACAGTAGCACCAAGCCTTCCAAAGGAAGGGGGTGAGTGTCTTAGAGAGACTCTGTATCATAGAGAGGAATGGAGGCATTCAAAACCTTCCATGTTTGAGAATCAAGTTTTCTAATCTAGAGCTCTGCCTAGCTCCTAAACCCTAATCTCCTCAACAGCTGCTAGCAGGAATCTCCTCTTCAACTCTGGAAGTTGGTCTTCAAACTCTGGATCTCCAATGGCTCCATCATCACAAGTCTTCAGCTCTCCCAATCCCCAAGCAATCCCAATACCCACACAGACAAATCAATAATCCCCAGAGGGCACACCATACCAGTCAATCAAATACAGTAATATACTAATAGCAGTAGGGGAATCCTAGTGATTTCTGAGGGATCTAATAACTACCCATAGTCCCTATAGTCCCATAGCTAAAATATTCAATCTCTAAGTCCTAAGGGAAATGAACTTATTCACCTATGTTGTCAATTAAACCCTAATTTTGTTCATGTTATTCACACCTAAACTAATCACCTGAAATTAATTTCTAAAAAATATGAATTAAAATGTATATACAAGCTAGCAATGTCTATTAATCAACCTAAAAAGAATGGACAAAAAATATTATAGCAACTATTAGAACAAAAATTATCAAATTCATGTATGAAATGAAACACCTAAAATAGGCATTTATTTGGAAAATATGGGAAAAATATCAAATAAAAAATAAAATGCAATTTTTATTTTTTATAATTTTCTAGACATCTTGAAGAAATTAATGCAAAACGAATCATTAAAAAATATGAAGTTTTCATTTTCTTATGATTTTTACAAAATGCATGAAAATGAAAAGAAAATAAAAAATGAAATATAGAAAAATAGATGGAGGAGGTGAGAATAGCAAGGCGCCCAGTTGTTTTTATTAAGTGGGCCAGATCAGGGGGGTGCGAATAGGAATTACCCTATGCCCAGCGCGCTTCAGAAAAAAACCAAATGAAAAATAAAAGAAAAAAAATAAATCCTCGGTGCGTTTAGCAATCACTCTACGTCTAAATTGAATTGGGCCAAACGAGGGGGTGTGGGTAGCGAAGTTTGCTGAGGCCCAGAGTTATTCACTTAATTAAACGCTGCGTTGCAGCTTCCAGTCTTCCCTCCGTTTCTCATTTGAATCGCAGCCGTTAGATTGGATTAAAGGGTCAACTAAGCAGAACGATCCAACGGCAGATAACCCGTCTTCTCCAAATTTCCATTAGGGTTTCAGTAAAACAGCACTCATGCGTGATTCTTCTCCAGCCTCGTGCTCCCTTAATATTCAATGAAAACTGAAAATTCCAAAGCCAAAGACGATATACTAATCACCAGGAACACAGCCATACGTGTAGTTTTCTTTGAACCATCGTGCATCCTCCAAACATAAAGCTTCAAGACTAGGGTTCCACCATTTTCTCCTGGTATCAACCTTAATATAACTCAATCCTAATGATCTAAACTTGCTCTATATGCTACCCTCATCATTCTATGCTATATCATAATCATTAAACCTCCATACACGGGTTGCCCTTGGAGATTAAAGAAATGGTACCCTGCCACGAAACCTCATAGAATCTCCTCTAAGTTTCAGAAAATGATCACCTAACCTAGCATGCTACTTCTACATCTAGAAATCCAACAGAAAGTACATAAATAAGGAGGTTTGATGATGAACACCAACCTGTTAAATGATGATGGTGAGTGATGCTAGAGATGGCTTCAAGGCTTGTAATGGCTTCCAGATGCTCCTCCAAGGGTGTGCTTTCTTCTGTTTGCAATGGTTGTGGCTCAAACTTCTTGAATCACCTTATCCCCTTCTTCATGCAACTTGGAGTGAAAACTTGGATCACACAAACCAGCCACGAGTTCCTCTCAATTTTCTTTGCCAGTTACTCTATGATGATGGTGGATGATGATGATAACAGAAATTAAGATGATTGATGAAGTTTCAATGGAGTTTGAAGAGAAAATGCAAATTGGATGAAGGAATTCAAACTATGGTATGCAAGCACAATCAGTCACCAACCCCTGCACAAATAACTTCACTTCATTATATAGGTGATTACTAACAGCTTGAGAAGTTTCTAGATTGATCCTAGAGGGATCTAGAAACTTGTGGAAATTTCATGAACTTATCATTTGATGGTATTTTGAATTCTCTTATCTCATGCTTGCACCTTTGTAAACTTGAGTTAAAATCTCCTTTCATGAGATATTGGGAGTGTATGTATGAAAAACCAAGCTTTCCCTTGCCTTGTGTTAAGTTTTACCATGTTGCCTTATGATGCAAGAAACAAATTTACAAAGGAAGTCCAATTTTTAAGCCTAAACTAAAAAATGTGGCTGAACCAATGTCTTTAAAATGATGTTGGGAATCAATTTGGTATATTGGATGACCCATATTGGATTTGTAGATCTCTCAAACCAATTTTTTATTTCAACTTTTTCAACTTATATGCCTTTTTTAGGTCATTTTTCACCAACTTTGGTCAAGTCTCATTCCATACATTTCCAAACTTTCATGACTTCTTTTCTAGACTTAAAATGGCATTTTGAGAAACTTTGATGTTGGGAAGTTTTTCATTTAAAGCTTCCTTGTATGAGTTTTAGGCATAGGCTAAGAATGACCTGTAATCCTCAGATGACCAAAATACCCTTGGCTTGCCAAGACCATAAGTAGAGTTCCACAAATCATATGAAGGCATACTATACTATTATAGAAAGCTACGACAATGAGGAACAATTCTTATGTTTACCAGAAATTCATTTGAAATCTCCTTGAGGGGTAAAAATTGCTTGGAAGTCAAGTCACTTTCACAGACAAAACTTCAGATACCTCAGATGACCTGTAACTTGCAAGGACCATAACTTGAGTTCTATAAATCTCCTTGATGTCTTCCACCACTCAAATTAAAGGTCTTGAGCTCCTCTATAAGTTTCATGTTGACCAAGGATCCATTTGAAGCTTGCATTTTGACTTATCTTGCTTGGAAATTTGACCTAAACTAGGGGATTTTACACAGAAACCCTAATTTAGAAACTCCTCTTCTCCTTGATTTCTCTTGATTTCTTCTTAGCATAACAACATATCCTTCTCTATATGTCAAATGATGAACCCCCATATCTCTCCAATAGCCTTTAATGCCTTTCAATCAGTCAATTGACCTAGAGTTGACCCAGGGTTGACCCAGATGAAACCCTAGTTGACTGTCTTCAACTACAATACTTGTGACCATACCAATGACTTGTCTCCTTCTCCAAATGACTTTCTAAGTCTCCCATGATGCCCACATACTCTCCATGCTCCATTCACAGCCCACAACTTACTTTGTTGATCCTCAGATACCCTCAGTTAGGAGATAGACTCAATGCTTGATCCACTAACTTCTCCAACTTTCAAATTCTTTTCTGATGACTTGAATGAGATTGAATCAGGATGATAACCTCTTGATAGGCCTATAGAGATGAGAATAATGATTGGTCCCCTGTTGGATGACTTGCTATGCTTGTGCTATGCAGATGGTTAGACTATGTACATGACTCTATATGCAAATGCTAAAACATAAACCAAGTGAATAAGGTTGGGCAAATTTTAGGGTGCAACAGCTGCCCCTATTCAAGCGACTTGGACCCGATTGGGTGAAGAGCCCGGAGCCTTCCGACATTCGCGGTACGAGACGGTTGAATACTAGGAACCCAGAAATTTGCCAACCGCAGAAATAAACTGCGCCACTGCTTGGGGAACGACATTCATCAGCTGAATCTGACTGTTACGGCAACCCACTGATCCATTAGCGACCGTGTTGGGGATTATTTGTCTGCGTTTCATCAGGAATAAATCGTCCACGTTAGGAATAAACTCTTCTACGCCAGGAATAACCATTGTCCACGTTAGGACTCATCTTTCCACGTAAGGAATAACACTGTCCACGTTAGGACTCAACTTTTCACGTAAGGAATCTCCATCTTTCCATGTTAGGAATCAAATCTTTCTTGATCTGTCCACGTAAGGACTACATCTTTTTTCCACGTAAGGAAACAACTTCTCTTTCCACGTAAGGAATAACTTTTTGTTCCACGTAAGGAATCACAATCTTTCCACGTTAGGGATCACCATCTTTTCCATGTAAGGAAACCAACCTGATCTGAATTTGTCCACGTCAGGACTAAACTTTCCACGTAAGGAATAACTCGTTCTTCCACGTAAGGAATACAAACTCAATCTGTCCACGTAAGGACTCAGACTTGATATGTCCACGTAAAGACTCCATCTTTCCACGTAAGGAATACAATCTCGTTCCACGTAAGGAATCACATTTTTCCCCGTAAGGAATACAATTCATCTTGATTTGTCCAAGTAAGGGCTCCAATCTCTCCGCGCGAGGAATGTCGTCTTTCCACGTAAGGAACACCTCTTTCTTTCCACGTCAGGAATACATCATCCACGTTAGGACCCGCCTTTCCACGTTAGGAACACAACCTCTTTTCCACGTAAGGAATTATTTTTCCACGTAAGGAACCAAATTTCTTTGATTTGTCCACGTAAGGACTCACATGTCGACTTGCTGAAGAATTGTCCACGTCAGGACTCATGCACCTTCGACCCGCTGGGGAAATAACTTGTCCACGTCAGGACTCACATCCTCATCTGATGAAATAATAGAACCTGTCCATGTTAGGACTTGCACGTCTTCTACTTGCTGGGGAAATACGACTGTGTCCACGTCAGGACTCATACTTTGCCAACAACACAAAGAAAGATAAATTTGTCCACGTCGGGACTCTCGCATCTTGTCATCACAAAGAACTACAAACTTGTCCTCGTCAGGACGCACATTTCACCACCACGAATAAAGCTATCGGCTGGAAATAACTGGTCCACGTCAGGACACCAATACGAAGAGTAACCAACTTTGTCCACGTCAGGACTCCACCTTCTATCGATACCAAGAAATCAAATCCGTCCACGTTAGGACTAACACATATCATCAAACTGAGGAAATGTCCACGTCAGGACCCCCACTTCTCTTAGCGTAAAAACCTGTCAATAAACTCGTCCACGTTAGGACTCATCCTTCCGTTGGTCCGCCAACTTCTTATCACTGACATTACAGCAACTTTGAGGTTGACTTTACTGGGGAGATTTGGAAATCAAACTACTGGATGCCTGCTCTAATAACCGGCGGTAGCCTCTGAAATTCTGGTTCACGAAACCTTTTAATGCTGACGTAACAACAACTTTGAAGGAAACAATCCGCTGGTCGGACTAGAGAAACTTCAACAAGAAACCCTGGCGGGGAAATAAGTAACTCTGCTTGGGGACAAAGAGAAACTTATCCTGCTGACTCTGTGGGGAGTAGTGCCAAAGCTGACACTTCGTTGAATGTCTCATACCGAGACTTTGAATGTTCATTGATTCACCTGAGCAAGGGCTCTCTCTACCTGCAAGAGAAACAATACTTGAAACAAAAGGTTAGCCATCCTGGTTTATGTTTCAACATGCATGCGCTTGACAATGATGCACTGCTCTATTTGACATGGAAATGCTACGCTTCTCATTTGGTGGATGCAAGTATGACACTATATGCCCATGCAAATGCAGACTCGAACTGCTGGGTACAGAAACTGCTTCAGCAAAATAAACGCTGAAGATAATGCCAACTCCGTTGGGGATAGCCAGGTGCTACAGAATTATTCCAGCAAAATAAATGCTGGGAGAGGGAAGTTGACTCAGCTGGTACATTGGGAACTTAAACCAAACACCTCGCTGAAGTAACACCCTGCTGGAGAATACCAGATGCGCTTCTGCTGGAAAGTGAACTGATATCACACGGTATTCTGACAAAATAAATGCCAGGACTCACACCAACTTTTCCGGGGAGAGCCTTAATCTTCGATTTTCACTGGGAGGAAAACACTTGTTGAAAAGAGAACTCCACTAGGGCTGGAACGATTCTCTTAGGGAAAATCAACTGCCTCCGCTGGGGGAGTAACTGACCCTGTAGAGAAAGGTGAACTTGTCTGAATACAGCTCACAAACATTAATCTTCTGCGGCTGAACCAACTCTGCTCGAGATAAGGGAATCCTTCTGGGGGACACCATACTGTCTGAATACAGCCTTACGATCTTGGAATCGTCAATTCTGCTGTGGATAGATGACTTTGCTGGAGCATGCCCTCTGGATAAGCTACGACCGGCTGGGGAATTCTATCCTTCTTCAGGAAGAACATGCATGACCTGCGTGGAGATCAAGTCTTTCGTTATTGCAATCTTTTAATCATCTTCTTCGTATGGCTATGAAACCTGCAACAATACAAACAAGACAAGACAAGCCTATGCAACCAAATCGATTCAGGTTAGTGACGTTATTTTCAGTTAATTCAAAGCTTTTGCAATTGTTGGCAAGGGCCAGTGATGTTATACACATGCTAGTTTCAATAAACTTAGGCGTTTTATCATGCACAACACAGTAAAGAACCAGCATAAAGTACTGAATATTATATTTTATTGATTGGGCCCCTGAACGGGCGGAGTTTTTGTACACGGGATGTAACTCCTGAAAAGAGGAAGCTACGCAAAGCAGATATACAAGTATGCACAAGAAGCATAAATATTTTGACACATTAAATTTTGTACACATGTCGGCAACGGGATGCAGACGAACACCACGAGCTGATCCTCCTATGACTCGCCCGACTCTAATGCTTCCCGGTATCCACACTTCCGAAGAGATTGTATCTGATAATCGACCCCTCAGGTATATTCTCCCGCACCAATGCTCAAATGCAGTATCAAATTCGGACCGCAGTCATTTGCTTTTCAAATCCCTAACTTTTGCGTGAACCGCCCTTTACGGGATTTTAGTTCACCGGGATACCCCTTTTTGCCGAAGCCGCCCAGTGTAGGTTTTCAACTTCGCGGGTGTAAATTTTTTCAATTTTATCCCTAACTTTTGCCCGAACCTTTTATTCTGTTTTTGGTTCGCCAGGATGCCCCATTTTTGCCTGGACTCTCTTTTTTCTGTCCAGCGGGTCAATTTTAAGCAAAGTATTTTTTAACTGCGTCCGAATTCACAGGCGACGTAAAGTCTTCACCGTCCATGGTGGACAACAATAACGCTCCTCCTGAAAAGACTTTTCTGACAACGTAGGGCCCTTCGTAGTTGGGGATCCACTTGCCCCTGTGATCTGCTTGCGGCGGGAGAATCCTTTTCAGCACAAGGTCGCCCGTCTGAAAGCTTCGCGGATGTATCTTCTTATCATATGCTTTCTTCATTCGGCTCTGGTACAAACGACCGTATGCTAGAGAAGCTAGCCTCTTCTCATCCATCAAGCTCAATTGGTTCAACCTGTCTTTCACCCATTCTGCCTCATCTAATTGAACATCTCGCAATACCCTCAGAGAAGGGATCTCAACTTCCAATGGTAATACCGCTTCCATTCCGTATACTAACGAGAACGGGGTTGCCCCGGTTGATGTGCGTACCGTCGTACGATAACCGTGCAAAGCGAAAGGTAGCATCTCATGCCAATCCTTATAGGTCACCACCATTTTCTGAACGATCTTCTTGATATTCTTATTGGCCGCTTCGACAGCGCCATTCATCTTGGGTCGGTAAGGGGAGGAATTGTGATGTTCGATCTTGAAATTCTGACAGAGCTCCTTCATCATTTTGTTGTTCAGGTTTGAACCGTTGTCCGTGATTATCCGCTCGGGAATCCCATATCGGCAAATGATATCTCTCTTGATGAATCTAGCCACCACTTGCTTCGTTACGTTTGCATATGACGCCGCTTCTACCCACTTGGTGAAATAATTGATTGCTACTAGGATGAACCGATGCCCGTTAGAAGCTGTCGGCTCGATCTTTCTAATCATATCGATCCCCCACATCGAGAATGGCCAAGGCGATGACATCACATTTAGAGGACTCAGAGGCACATGGATCTTATCAGCGTAGATTTGGCACTTATGGCACTTCCTCGCAAACTTGAAACAGTCAGTTTCCATAGTCAGCCAAAAATAACCTGCCCGCAGCAGCTTTCTCGTCATAGCGTGCCCACCAGCATGCGTACCAAAGGTACCTTTTTGTATTTCCTCCATGAGCAGCTTTGCCTCTCTTTCATCTACGCAACGCAATAGCACCAAATCGTGGTTTCTTCTGTATAAGACACCGTCCGGATTCAAATAGAAATTACCCGCTAATCTCCTGAGAGTCTTCTGATCTTGACTGGATGCCCCAGCCGGATACTCTTTGTTCTTCAGAAAATTAAGGATATCAAAATACCACGGTTTGTTGTCTGATGCTTCATCAATAGCAAATACGAAAGTTGGTCTGTCAAGCCGAGAGATAATGATTCTGGGAGCCTCGTTCCAGAAATTGACTTTGTACATGGAAGACAAAGTGGCGAGAGCGTCAGCCATTTGATTCTCTGCCCGCGGTACGTGATGCAATTCAACCTTGTCGAAGAAAGGCAACAATCTCCTTGCATAACTCATGTAATGTATCAAATTGGGCTGACGTGTCTCCCATTCCCCTTTGATTTGATTCACCACCAGAGCTGAGTCTCCGTATACGTCCAGATTCTTGATTCGCAAATCAATGGCTTCTTCAAGCCCCATTATACAAGCTTCGTATTCGGCCTCATTGTTGGTAACGGCAAAGGTCAATCGGGCAGTAAACGGGATGTGCAACCCGTGCGGCGTAGTGATGATTGCCCCTATGCCGCTACCGTAAGCGTTCACAGCTCCGTCAAATATCATCTTCCACTTGGAACCCAACTCTGGTCCTTCGTCTGACAACGGCTCTTCACAATCTTTCATCTTTAGGTACATGATATCCTCGTCAGGAAAATCAAACCTCATCGATTGGTAATATTCAATAGGCTGTTCCGCCAGATACTCAGACAGCACACTCCCCTTTATAGCCTTTTGCGAGACGTATTGGATGTCATATTCAGTCAAGACCATCTGCCAACGGGAAATTCTCCCTGACAACGCCTGCTTTTCGAATACATATTTGATAGGATCCATCTTCGAGATGAGCATGGTTGTATGATTCAGCATGTATTGTCTCAAACGCTAGGCGGCCCAGGCTAGCGCGCAACAAGTTTTCTCAAGCATTGAATATCGAGATTCACAATCTGTAAATTTCTTACTCAAGTAATAGATCGCATGCTCTTTTCTTCCTGTCTCGTCGTGTTGACCGAGAACACAACCCATGCTTCCCTCAAGAACCATCAAATACATGATCAAAGGTCTCCCTGCCACTGGGGGTATCAAAATAGGAGGCTCCTGCAAATACTGCTTTATTTTATCGAACGCCTTTTGACAATTTTCGTTCCACGTTACAGCTTGATCTTTCTTTAACAGCTTGAATAATGGTTCACACGTAGCAGTTAGGTGAGATATGAACCGGGCTATGTAGTTCAACCTCCCTAAAAACCCGCGCACCTCTTTCTCTGTTTTAGGCGTCGGCATTTCTTGAATCGCTTTTATCTTAGCAGGATCAACCTCTATTCCTCTTTCGCTTACGATAAACCCCAGCAGTTTACCCCATCTCATCCCAAAGGTGCATTTGTTAGGGTTCAGCCTTAGCCTGAACTTCCTAAGCCTTTTAAATAACTTCAGCAGATGCACCAGGTGCTCTTCCTCCGTCTGGGATTTGGCAATCATATCGTCAACATAAACTTCGATCTCTTTATGCATCATATCATGGAAAAGAGTCGTCATCGCACGCTGATATGTTGCCCCAGCATTTTTCAAACCAAAGGGCATCACTTTGTAGCAAAATGTTCCCCAAGGCGTTATGAAAGTGGTCTTCTCCATATCCTCTGGCGCCATTTTAATCTGATTATAGCCTGAAAAGCCATCCATGAAGGAGAATACGGAGTATTGAGCAGTATTATCAACTAGCACGTCAATATGAGGAAGCGGGAAATCGTCTTTTGGGCTTGCCTTATTCAAGTCCCTATAATCCACGCACATTCGAACCTTGCCGTCTTTCTTTGGCACTGGTACGATGTTTGCAACCCATGAGGGATATTTTGTTACAGCCAGGAAACCAGCGTCCCACTGTTTTTGAACTTCCTCTTTGATCTTCACTGCCATATCTGGTCGAGTTCTACGAAGTTTTTGTTTGACTGGCGGGCATTCTTCTTTTAGTGGTAGACGGTGCACAACCATATCTGTATCGATCCCTGGCATATCTTCATACGACCAAGCGAATACATCACTATACTCTCGGAGCATTTCAACCAGTCTTCGCTTGATATCGCTCTGCAGTGCGGCTCCGATACGAATATTCTTCTCAACCCCTTCCGACCCCAAGTTGATAATTTCGATGACCTCGTCGTGAGGCAGAATGGCTCTTTCCTCTTGCCTCACCAACCAAGACAGTTCTTCAGGAACGTCACTATCTTCGACAACCTCTTCTTCGGCCTGAAATACCGGGTGCTCAAAGTCGGGACGAGTCATAGGTAGTTCAAGGATGTCATCTGAAAATGTTATCCTGCAAAAGGAATGGTTAAGTGCTTCAAAATACGTATAAAGCGAATAGCCACGTTGCCATTTTATTGAAAAACACAAAACAAGAAAGACAGAGATTACAGTATTTGCACATAAAAAAACGCCATTTATTTAATGATTAACACGCAATGTTCATAACAACACAGCCCTAAGCAAATCATGATGCCCTGGGCAAGACATCAGATTATTCAACGATTAATAAAGCAAAGCATTACTGTTTAAGCGTCACAGGAACAAGCTCCTGAATGGACCAGTTGCACAGTCCCTGTCCTGGCGTGCTTGGCTGAATCCAGGCATCCATATCACAGTCGCTGTCTCCTTTGTCAGACTCCGAAGTAGCATTGACGGTCTCATGACATACTCCACTGGCAGAGATGGTTATTGGCCCTCTGAAACGGGGTGCCCCCACAGCAGGTGTTGACGACGACGGTTGGTATCCCAACCCGAACCGGTCCATCTTCACAGGAATATCCAGCACTTTACCCCAGCCCTTTGCTTCTCCTGTCTCTACCAGAGCTTGAGCTTCTTTATATGACGAGACGGCTATCTCCGGCACTTTGCTCGGCCCGGGACCTTTGTCCTTGATGCGCAGCCCTTCGAATGCCTGGCAAGGTGTTTCGTGAATCTCTCCATCAACCTCCACATACTTAAATGACGACAGATGGCTGACCAGGATGTCCTCTTCTCCGCATACAGTGACCACGCTGTCTCCGACCATATATTTCAACTTCTGATGCAGGGTAGACGTGACTGCCCCAGCCCCATGAATCCAGGGTCTTCCGAGCAGGCAGCTATACGCAGGCTGTATATCCATGACATAAAACTCAGTGGCAAACACCTCCGGCCCCACCTGTAGAGGCAATGTTATCGATCCAAAGACTGTTCTCCGCGTGCCATCAAATGCTCTAACTACCAAGTCACTGGGCGTGCACAGGATTCCTCTGACATCCAGCTTCATCATCGCTTTCTTAGGCATCACATTCAGAGACGATCCGGTGTCGACCAATATATGCGACATTACTGATCCTCTACATTCGACAGATATGTGCAGCGCCATATTATGATCCCTCCCTTTAGGGGTCAAATCAAAGTCAGTAAAGCCCAAGTTGTGGCCTGCATTCACATGTGCCAGCACTCCTTCCAGCTGATTCACGGAGACGTCTTGGGGTACAAAAGAAGTATCCAGGACTTTCAACAAAGCATTTCTGTGAGCTTCCGAACACAAGAGCAATGACAAGATGGATATTTTGGACGGCGTCTGTTGCAGATGCTCCACAATCTTATAATCACTTTTTCGAATCAAGCGCATGAACTCTTCTACATCCTTCGGTGCCGATGCTTTTTCGCTTGCCTGCACTGGGACATTTTCAACCGCTTTTCCTTTCCCCTTCGCCAGTCTTTCGGCCTCCACCTCAGGCGATATGAAGATCCTACCACTCCTTGTCATACCTCCAGAGCCAACAACGTTGTCTACAGTCTCGGCTGGCTGCTTATTAACATCAATCTTTATCCCGTCACAATACACCTCCAACCCATATGACCATGGGACTGCTTTTGTATTCTCGTACGGGATTGGCCCGACCTTAGTTATGGTGATCGGTGGTCGCTGGACCGGTGCTGCAATAGTGATTGTCTTCCGAGGAATCGTTACAGTGGCCACATCACTCTGATCATCTGCTGCCGCCCCTGCAGGCTCTTCATTTGCTGCTCGGTCAAACTGCAGTGTGCCTCCATCAATTAAAGTCTGAATGCCTTTCTTCAAATCATCACACCCCCCAGCTAGGGTCCAGCATTCTAAGCAATACTCGTCACATCCTGGATAAACACCCCCTTGCAACAATCTACTTTTTATCTCGTTCAGCGGCGTCTTTAAATCGTCGACATTCATAATCAGATTCAACCCTTCCTCAGTCAGAATGGCGTTCGCCCCATGATTAGGCATGGGTTTCTGCACTATATTCGGACCTGCCGTTCCGAAATTGATAGTCTTATTGTCCAAAAGATCCTGCACAACGTGCTTAAAAGCATGGCAACCCTCTACATCGTGGCCCGGAGCCCCAGAGTGGAACTCACAGTGCCTGCTTGCATCATAGCCATACGGAGGAGTTCCCGTTATCGGTGCCAGAGTTCTCTTCTCTACCAAATTTAGACCCAACAGCGTCTGCAACAAATCTGCATAGGTTGAGGGAGGCTTCTCAAACACTCTTCTTGGTTTACCACCCTGGAATCTTCACTGAGCCTGCTGCGCACCCTGCTATGGCTGTTGTTGTTGTTGCTGCTGTTGTTGCTGCATTGGTTGCTGCTGAAACGGTTGTTGTTGTTGAAGTGGTTGTTGCTGATACGGAATAGTAACACTCGCCACCTGCTGCGGCTGATGATATTGGTTTCGTCCCCTGCCTCGGCCTCCAAATACCGCGCTTGCCTCGCCCTGACGGCGGCCACCATAAGCCTTCCTATTACTGCCAGATGCGGTTGATTCCTCAGCTTGGAATTTTCCTTGCTTAATGTTACGTTCAATCTTTTCTCCCATCAGAATTAAGTCTGAGAAACTGGCCAGAGATGTATGAAACAGCATGTCATGAAACAAGCCTGTGAATGTGCCGACGAACATGTCATTCATTTCCTTGTCTTCTAAAGGAGGGCGGACCCTGGCAGCTATATCGCGCCACCTTTGCGCGTACTCTTTAAAGCTCTCACCCTTCTTCTGCGACAGCCCTATCAATTGGACCCGATTGGGCGCCAAGTCCCTGTTATACTTGTAGTGAGCCACAAATGCCTCTGCCAACTGCTTCCATGTCTTTATATTAGTTGGCTCCAATCCCATATACCATTCTAGGGAAGGGCCTGACAAACTATCTTGAAAGAAATGCATTAGCATTCTCTCATCAGTTGAGTATGCAGACATCTTTCTGTAATAAGCCCGTACGTGCACTTTCGGACAGGTGTCCCCTTTATACTTATCAAACGTAGGAGCTTTGAATTTGATTGGCACCCTCAAGCCAGGTACCAGACCCATTGTTGCCATGTCCAAGCCCACAGCACTTTGGTTCAGGACCCCCCTCATCTGCTCTTCTAGCATTCTGATCTTCTGGGAGTTATCCATCGGCCCTTCAAAGCCTCCGCCGGAGAAAGCGTCCTCCTGCTGATCTTCTTGCCACATACCATCCCCAGCTCCATACCCATCATATCCATTATTGCGGCCAGCTCTAATCTGATTCATCACCGGACCTCGGCCTCTGTTGTCGTACCCTTGAACACCTCCAGCAGGCCCAAAAGTCATTAACCCAGCGCCGTTTCCATTTCCGAAACCTCCATAACCCTGATTGGCCACACCATAACCATCTTGCCCAAAGCCTTGAGCATTGAAACCATATTTCCCAGCGTTATCGAATCCCTGATCGTTGAACCCGAATCCAGTATTACCGAAGCCATTGCCTCCCATATTATCACCCAAGTTGACATTACCAAGCCCAACGTTATGGACAACCGTCTCGTTCCCAACTCCGACGTTACCGTTCCCAGCGGCGGTAGCGTTGTTGACATTAGCAGCAGGTATATTGACTACAGGCGGAGCCACTGGCGTGGGAGTGCCATCTCCATGAACAGTGTCGACTCGTACAGACTGATGATCCTCATTACCGTGACCAGCATTTCTGGCCAACAGTGGCTGCACCATGGCTTGCAAATTCTCCTGACCTTTTGCAATAGCTTCCATGGTCTGCATAAAGAGAGCTAGCTTCTCGCGCACATCTTGCATCTCGTTCTGCATTTGATCCATGATTCTTCAACAGTTGGTGCGAGTGGAATAGCGGTGCGGGTGCTGATCTGCAATCCTGAAAATACCTGGTACAGAGCAAAAAACTAAGACACCATCCAAAGATTACCTGTAATGCAATATGAATATGAATGCAATGCAATGTGTGTGTCTGTGCATTAGGGAATTCATTCCCCGATTCTAGTGTGAAGGTGTCGGTGCAATGACAGTGCTAGCAATACAAAGATCGGAGTTGAATCATAGAAAGCCTCATATATTGCTGAGAAACCAATAAGCCAAGAATACAATGTCACTGAGAGTACAATAAGAAAGCATGACCTCAACCAACAATCCTGGTGATGGTCAGCACTATGCAAATAAAGCATACAAGCTACTACATGAAATGATCAAACACCCCCATAAGTCTGGTATTCTTCTAGCAACTTCTTGGTCTCCGGATGACTTGGTCGAGCAAGCAGCCCTTCAACAAGTTGGTTTCTTTTCTTAAGAACACGTCGCACGTCTTCAGCAGTTTCTTCCCATGCCCCCTCTCCGAAGCGATCCTCTAGTTTGCGCTTTTGAGACACAGCTTCATCTCTGCCTTTGATGGCCTTGTTTAGTGCATTCTGGAGACTATACCGGGTCATCACTTCTTCTTCACACTTCTTGATGCTGGACTTCAACTGCTCTTCGAGGTCGGAAATTTGCTGCTTCAACTTATCTTCCCTCTTCTTATTGTTGGTGAGCGTGGCATTCCAGGTCTTATTGCAAGAAGAGATCTCTCGGTGAGTGATGTCAAGTGCTTTCTTTTTGGATTCCAGCATGTCGTGGGAGCTTCTGAACTCTTGCCCCAGACGTTCGCGCTTCTTCTTTTCCTCAGTCAACTCAGCCCCTAATCTGTTCATTAGCTCAATCTGCTGTTGGAAAGCATGGACGGCCTTGTTTTTCTCACTGCGTATCTGGGCTAGCTCCTGCTCTAACCCTTCGTTGATCTTCATCAAGGCTTCTTTTTCTTTCACAACTTGCTCGTAGGCCTCCCTAGAAACAGTAGTTGGCTCTGCTACCGGAATGGGAACAAGAACTGGGGCATCTGGAAATGGCATCCGCAACTGACTTGCTCTCTCCTGGATCCAAACTCTGTAAGGTGCATAGGCCTGACAGTCATTCTTCCCTAACAACGGCTTCCTTCTTCGGTTAATACGCATCCAGGCATGCTGCAGCTTGGCTAATAACTCCCCCTTCAAATCTCTGGTGAAGTACAGAGATTCCTGTACTTCTTCCTCCTTTGGTGGGTTCTTCAGCGCATATCCGAACTGACGGACCAACAGGGATGGGTTGTAGTTGATACACCCTTTTCTTCCTATCAACGGCACATTAGGGTACCCAAAACAACTGAATATAAGCTCGGATCCCAGCAGGTCTCTATCAAACCATTCAACGTCTTCGGAAGACAGCCTCATCAGGCGTTCTGACCAGCTAGTTGTGGTTGCACTCTTCACAAAAGATCCCCTCATGGGGAGGTGGCTTTTAAACCACATATCCAGCAATGGTACACAGAAATGAACATTCTTTCCTCTTCCCTTCTCATTCTTGTAATGCAGTGAGTGGTAGAAATCTCCGAGCAAGGTAGGTACAGGATTACCAGCGGTAAACAAGTAGAAGGCATCGAAGTCCACAAAATCCGGTACATTGGGAAACGATATTATGCCGTAAATGCACAGAGCCAGCACAGCATTGAAGGCAATCCAGCACCCGCTCTTAGCGTACTCCTGGGATTTACCAATCAAGAACTGGAGTGAGAAGCCTGGAACTCCACGGGAAACAGTAGTCAACAGTTCAGAAGCATCCACATGCAAAGCTTTTGCCAAGTCTTCCGGCTTGGGCTTAATGCCAGAACGAATGAATGGAACCTGGTTCTGCACGGGTAACTCAGTAAACTCCACATACTCCTCAATGGTAGGCCCCATAATGAAATCAACAAACGTAAAACATCTCAATGCGGGATCATAGAATTGCATCAAAGCGTACAGCCCATCTAGCTCTGTCTCCGTGGGTTTGCGCACCAATCTCAATAGTCTTCCATAGCTCATTCTGAAACTCCTACGAACATCCTCATCAGCCAGAGAGATCAACCCAAGCAGGGGAACAACATCAGGAGTAGGCAATTTGTAAGCAACTGTCCTTCTTAAGCTGGCCATGACCAATCACTCAGAAATCCGGACACTAGAACTAGGGAAATGCAAATGCACCTGCAGCACAGACACACGTTAGTGGGATGCAATGATGATGAGTATGCAAACAAATGCAATGCAAGTAACATGCAACGGGGACCAATTGCCGTAGCTGAATAGCCTGAACCATATCAAGAGGTCTCAAACAGATTCTTTAGAAGTCCTCAACCCTGGTCTCAGATAGACCTAAAACAAAGCTCCAACAATGGTCTCTGACAGACCTTAGAACTCTCCAACTGGTCTCTGGTAGACCTCAAAACTCTCAAAATGGTCTCTGACAGACCTCAGAACTCTCCCACTGGTCTCTGACAGACCTCAGAACTCTCCAACTGGTCTCTGACAGACCTCAGAACTCTCCAACTGGTCTCTGACAGACCTCAGAACTCTCCAACTGGTCTCTGACAGACCTCAGAACTCTCCATAAATACTCCCGATCTCTGATCAAGAAATAACCGGTGTCTGAAGGTTTAGTTACCTGTATAACCCCAAACCCTCTCACAGGTGGATGTCCTAGTAACTGACAAAGGTATGGCATCCTATGCGGTCGTCGGCGTCACAGACTTTCAGGATTGATGATACGATTCCCAGAAGGAGTGGCATCATCAAATCCTGAAGAGGCCTCACTTAGCCAACTTCCAAATGATCGGTCCCCAGAGTCGACAATTCAACTAACCAGCAACCCACGCCAACCAAAGGAAGGGGCAGGAGGCCAACCAGAGGAACCTCGTCTGAGTGTAGATTTCGCGGGACACCAAGGCAAGCAAAGCAAGCGGGCGCCAACTAATCTCTACTCTAATTCTAGGTGCACTCAAGCCCAGGTCCGGCTTCTCACTCAATATCAGAACACCCGTCACACCCCAATACAGCAATAATAATCAATATATATAATGCTGAAAATAAAGGTCAGAAATATAAATCCATACAAAATCCTCGACGGGAAAACAAGCGTTAGGATTGACTCTCTTAAGGGACGTTGGATCCCAGATGCATAAGAACTATTGCAGTCCTTAGCAGCCAGGGGACGTTGGATCCCCAGCAGAGTCGCCAGCTGTCGCTACTGCGAAAATCGGCGCCGGCTGAACAGAAGAGTCGCCACCGTGCGTTATTTATCCCAACGGAGGGAAAGGAAACGCTCAGAGTAAACATCACACAACACGGGAAAGGTATGGTCGTCGTAACCAAAACCTGGATTCGGGAGTCGGTTACGCAAGGGGAAGGTATTAGCACCCCTCACGTCCGTCGTACTCGACGGGATCTACGCTGGTTTTCGGGTATGGATTGTTATTCTATCTACTCTATAGGTCAGGGGTTAAAAGAAAAGAAAATGACTCGGCAAAGTATCGCACTTTATGCCTACGTATTCCCGTCTGTAACGAGAAATCAGAGTCAACGTAGTTCGCCTACCTACGGGAAAGGAGGGGAAGGTTGCTCGCTAGGATATCGCATCCTATGCCTACGTACTTCCACACTGCATGGAAGATCAGAGCAAACGTAGTTCGGGCACGTACGACACAAGTCTGTCTTGATCGTTTTTATTCCTTCTGAAAAAGGTTTTTCTGATTAACAGTCCAAGCGGACAAAAATGACGTCATGATGAGTTCACATTCTTTTACGGGAGAAGTGTCTTTTATTGTGTTTGAAATCTTTATTGTGTTTTTCTGTTTGTTTTGAGGAAGAAGAGACAGAACTCTAACCTACGGTTGCGAAGGGAATCAAACTAACCTAGTGTTATCATGCATGGGTTAAGACCTAGTGTCTATCATGCTCCTCTCTTGTGTAGAGAGAAATAGAGATCCTAAGGGAATAGACGGAAACAGAAACAATATCAGATATATACAGTAAAACAGTAAAATGCATGGATGCAGCAATACAAGCGAGGCAAGGGAGTCCCACTCAACCTCGAACCTAGAAAACAATAGGCAAAAGTGAACAGGATTCACTTTCAACCCAACAGGGTAAACAGCAAACAATACAGTCCAGAAAACCAATCAATACATCAAGAATGAAATACAGCAGAAAAATAAACAGCATCAGCAGCTCTGAAACAACATTTGACTTCAAGCTTCAGCAAGCATCAATCTCCATCTCCACAGCCTTCAAGCAAGGTCTTTGTCATCAATCTTCAGTCTACAATGGCTTTTCTTCAAGTCCTGTCCTCCAAGCTGAGGGATCAATCACAAGAGTGAATTGGGTGTTAAGCAATTAGTTGACTACCAAGGGTGGCAAACCAACTGCTACTAACACATAAGACATTTTCTCTCAAGAGTTCTATCCCTTAGACAGTAGCACCAAGCCTTCCAAAGGAAGGGGTGAGTGTCTTAGAGAGACTCTGTATCACAGAGAGGAATGGAGGCAGTCAAAACCTTCCATGTTTGAGAATCAAGTTTTCTAATCTAGAGCTCTGCCTAGCTCCTAAACCCTAATCTCCTCAACAGCTGCTAGCAGGAATCTCCTCTTCAACTCTGGAAGTTGGTCTTCAAACTCTGGATCTCCAATGGCTCCATCATCACAAGTCTTCAGCTCTCCCAATCCCCAAGCAATCCCAATACCCACACAGACAAATCAATAATCCCCAGAGGGCACACCATACCAGTCAATCAAATACAGTAATATACTAATAGCAGTAGGGGAATCCTAGTGATTTCTGAGGGATCTAATAACTACCCATAGTCCCTATAGTCCCATAGCTAAAATATTCAATCTCTAAGTCCTAAGGGAAATGAACTTATTCACCTATGTTGTCAATTAAACCCTAATTTTGTTCATGTTATTCACACCTAAACTAATCACCTGAAATTAATTTCTAAAAAATATGAATTAAAATGTATATACAAGCTAGCAATGTCTATTAATCAACCTAAAAAGAATGGACAAAAAATATTATAGCAACTGTTAGAACAAAAATTATCAAATTCATGTATGAAATGAAACACCTAAAATAGGCATTTATTTGGAAAATATGGGGAAAATATCAAATAAAAAATAAAATGCAATTTTTATTTTTTATAATTTTCTAGACATCTTGAAGAAATTAATGCAAAAAGAATCATTAAAAAATATGAAGTTTTCATTTTCTTATGATTTTTACAAAATGCATGAAAATGAAAAGAAAATAAAAAATGAAATATAGAAAAATAGATGGAGGAGGTGAGAATAGAAAGGCGCCCAGTTGTTTTTATTAAGTGGGCCAGATCAGGGGGGTGCGAATAGAAATTACCCTAAGCCCAGCGCGCTTCAGAAAAAAAACCAAATGAAAAATAAAAGAAAAAAAATAAATCCTCGGTGCGTTTAGCAATCACTCTACGTCTAAATTGAATTGGGCCAAACGAGGGGGTGTGGGTAGCGAAGTTTGCTGAGGCCCAGAGTTATTCACTTAATTTAACGCCGCGTTGCAGCTTCCAGTCTTCCCTCCGTTTCTCATTTGAATCGCAGCCGTTAGATTGGATTAAAGGGTCAACTAAGCAGAACGATCCAACGGCAGATAACCCGTCTTCTCCAAATTTCCATTAGGGTTTCAGTAAAACAACACTCATGTGTGATTCTTCTCCAGCCTCGTGCTCCCTTAATATTCAATGAAAACTGAAAATTCCAAAGCCAAAGACGATATACTAATCACCAGGAACACATCCATGCGTGTAGTTTTCTTTGAACCATCGTGCATCCTCCAAACATAAAGCTTCAAGACTAGGGTTCCACCATTTTCTCCTGGTATCAACCTTAATATAACTCAATCCTAATGATCTAAACTTGCTCTATATGCTACCCTCATCATTCTATGCTATATCATAATCATTAAACCTCCATACACGGGTTGCCCTTGGAGATTAAAGAAATGGTACCCTGCCACGAAACCTCATAAAATCTCCTCTAAGTTTCAGAAAATGATCACCTAACCTAGCATGCTACTTCTACATCTAGAAATCCAACAGAAAGTACATAAATAAGGAGGTTTGATGATGAACACCAACCTGTTAAATGATGATGGTGAGTGATGCTAGAGATGGCTTCAAGGCTTGTAATGGCTTCCAGATGCTCCTCCAAGGGTGTGCTTTCTTCTGTTTGCAATGGTTGTGGCTCAAACTTCTTGAATCACCTTATCCCCTTCTTCATGCAACTTGGAGTGAAAACTTGGATCACACAAACCAGCCACGAGTTCCTCTCAATTTTCTTTTCCAATTACTCTATGATGATGGTGGATGATGATGATAACAAAAATTAAGATGATTGATGAAGTTTCAATGGAGTTTGAAGAGAAAATGCAAATTGGATGAAGGAATTCAAACTATGGTATGCAAGCACAATCAGTCACCAACCCCTGCACAAATGAATTCACTTCATTATATAGGTGATTACTAACAGCTTGAGAAGTTTCTGGATTGATCCTAGAGGGATCTAGAAACTTATGGAAATTTCATGAACTTATCATTTGATGGTATTTTGAATTCTCTTATCTCATGCTTGCACCTTTGTAAACTTGAGTTAAAATCTCCTTTCATGAGATATTGGGAGTGTATGTATGAAAAACCAAGCTTTCCCTTGCCTTGTGTTAAGTTTTACCATGTTGCCTTATGATGCAAGAAACAAATTTACAAAGGAAGTCCAACTTTTAAGCCTAAACTCAAAAATGTGGCTGAACCAATGTCTTTAAAATGATGTTGGGAATCAATTTGGTATATTGGATGACCCATATTGGATTTGTAGATCTCTCAAACCAATTTTTTATTTCAACTTTTTCAACTTATATGCCTTTTTTAGGTCATTTTTCACCAACTTTGGTCAAGTCTCATTCCATACATTTCCAAACTTTCATGACTTCTTTCCTAGACTTAAAATGGCATTTTGAGCAACTTTGATGTTGGGAAGTTTTTCATTTGAAGCTTCCTTGTATGAGTTTTAGGCATAGGCTAAGAATGACCTGTAATCCTCAGATGACCAAAATACCCTTGGCTTGCAAAGACCATAAGTAGAGTTCCACAAATCATATGAATGCATACTATACCATTATAGAAATCTAAGACAATGAGGAACAATTCTTATGTTTACCAGAAATTCATTTGAAATCTCCTTGAGGGGTAAAAATTGCTTGGAAGTCAAGTCACTTTCACAGACAAAACTTCAGATACCTCAGATGACCTGTAACTTGCAAGGACCATAACTTGAGTTCTATATATCTCCTTGATGTCTTCCACCACTAAAATTAAAGGTCTTGAGCTCCTATACAAGTTTCATATTGACCAAGGATCCATTTGAAGCTTGCATTTTGACTTATCTTGCTTGGAAATTTGACCTAAACTAGGGGATTTTACACAGAAACCCTAATTTAGAAACTCCTCTTCTCCTTGATTTCTCTTGATTTATTCTTAGCATAACAACATATACTTCTCTATATGTCAAATGATGAACCCCACATCTCTCCAATAGCCTTTAATGCCTTTCAATCAGTCAATTGACCTAGAGTTGACCCAGGGTTGACCCAGATGAAACCCTAGTTGACTGTCTTCAACTGCAATACTTGTGACCATACCAATGACTTGTCTCCTTCTCCAAATGACTTTCTAAATCTCCCATGATGCCCACATACTCTCCATGCTCCATTCACAGACCACAACTTACTTTGTTGATCCTCAGATACCCTCAGTTAGGAGATAGACTCAATGCTTGATCCACTGACTTCTCCAACTTTCAAATTCTTTTCTGATGACTTGAATGAGATTGAATCAGGATGATAACCTCTTGATAGGCCTCTAGAGATGAGAATAATGATTGGTCCCCTGTTGGATGACTTTCTATGCTTGTGCTATGCAGATGGTTAGACTATGTACATGACTCTATATGCAAATGCTAAAACATAAACCAAGTGAATAAGGTTGGGCAAATTTTAGGGTGCAACACTTGCCGACAGGTATCTATGAAACAAACAGGCATCGATCCCGAAGGCCGGCTCAACCCGAAGTTGAGAAGAACATCTGACCTCGTTTTTAGGCATCTGTTAAACAAACAAGGATCGAACCCGAAGGCCGGCTCAACCTGAAGTTGAGAAGAACATCTGACCACGCCGTCAGGTATCTGTTAAACAAACAGACATTAAACCCGAAGGCCGGCTCAACACGAAGTTGAGAAGAACATCTGACCTCGCCATGAGGCATCTGTTAAACAAGCAAGCATCGTACCCGAAGGGCAGCTCAACCAGAAGTTGATAAGAACATTAGACCTTGCCGTCAGGCATCTATTAAACAAACATGCATTGAACCCGAAGGTCGGATCAACACGAAGTTGAGGGGAACATCTGACCTCACCGTGAGGCATCTGTTAAACAAGCAGGCATCGAACCCGAAGGGAGGCTCCACCAAAAGTTGATAAGAACATCAGATCTTGCTGTCAGGCATGTATTAAACAAACAAGCATCGAACCCGAAGGCCGGCTCAGCACGAAGTTGATAAGAACATTTGACCTCGCTGTCAGGCATCTGTTAAACAAGCAGGCATCGAACCCGAAGGGCGGCTCAACCAGAAGTTGATAAGAACATCAGACCTTGCCGTCAGGCATCTATTAAACAAACAGGCATCGAACCCGAAGGCCGGCTCAACAACAAGTTGAGAGGAACATTTGACCATGCTGTCAGGCATCTGTTAAACAAACAGGCATCGAAACTGAAGGCGGCTCAATCGGAAGTTGAGAAGAACATTTGACCTTGCTGTCAGGTATCTGTAAAACAAACAGGCATCGAACCCGAAGGCCGACTCAACCCGAAGTTGAGAAGAACATCTGACCTCGTTTTTAGGCATCTGTTAAACAAACAAGCATCGAACCCGAATGCCGGCTCAACCTGAAATTGAGAAGAACATCTGACCTCGCCGTCAGGTATCTGTTAAACAAACAGACATTAAACCCGAAGGCCGGCTCAACACGAAGTAAACAGGAACATCTGACCTTGCCGTGAGGCATCTGTTAAACAAGCAGGCATCAAACCCAAAGGGTGGCTCAACCAGAAGTTGAGAAGAACATTAGACATTTCCGTCAGGCATCTATTAAACAAACAGGCATCGAACCCGAAGGCCGGCTCAACACCAAGTTGAGAGAAACATTTGACCTCGCCGTCAGGCACCTGTTAAACAAACAGGCATCGAACCCGAAGGCCGGCTCAACCCGAAGTTGAGAAGAACATGTGACCTCGCTGTCAGGTATCTGTTAATCAAACAGGCATCGAACCCGACAGCCGGCTCAACCTGAAGTTGAGAAGAACATCTGACCTCGCCGTCAGGTATCTGTTAAACAAACAGGCATTGAACCCGAAGGCCGGCTCAACAGGAAGTTGAGAGGAACATCTGACCTCACCGTGAGGCATCTGTTAAACAAGCAGGCATCGAACCCGAAGGGCGACTCAACCAGAAGTTGATAAGAACATCAGACCTTGCCGTCAGGCATCTATTAAAAAAAATGGCATCGAACCCGAAGGCCAGCTCAACACCTAGTTGAGAGGAACATTAGACCTCACCGTCAGGCATCTATTAAACAAACAGACATCGAAACTGAAGGCGGCTCAACAGGAAGTTGAGAAGAACATCTGACCTCACCGTCAGGTATCTGTTAAACAAACAGGTATCGAACCCGAAGGCCAGCTCAACCCGAAGTTGAGAAGAATATCTGACCTTGCTGTCAGGCATCTGTTAAACAAACAAGCATCGAACCCGAAGGCCGGCTCAACCTGAAGTTGAGAAGAACATCTGACGACGTCGTCAGGTATCTGTTAAACAAATAGACATTAAGTCCAAAGGCCAGCTCAACACGAAGTTGAGAGGAACATCTGGCCTCGTCGTGAGGCATCTGTTAAACAAGTAGGCATTGAACCCGAAGGGCGGCTCAACCAAAAGTTGATAAGAACATTAGACCTTGCCGTCAGGCATCTATTAAACAAACAGGCATTGAACCCGAAGGCCGGCTCAACACGAAGTTGAGAGGAACATCTAACCTCACCGTGAGGAATCGGTTAAACAAGCAGGCATCGAACCCAAAGGGCGGCTCAACCAGAAGTTGATAAGAACATCAGACCTTGCCGCCAGGTATCTATTAAACAAATAGGCATCGAACCTGAAGGTCGGCTCAACACCAAGTTGGAGGAACATTTGACCTCGCCGTCAGGCATCTGTTAAACAAGCAGGCATCGAACCCGAAGGGCGGCTCAACCAGAAGTTGATAAGAACATTAGACCTTGCCGTCAGGTATCTATTAAACAAACGGGCATCGAACCTGAAGGTCGGCTCAACACCAAGTTGGAGGAACATTTGACCTCGCCGTCAGGCATCTGTTAAACAAGCAGGCATCGAACCCGAAGGGCGGCTCAACCAGAAGTTGATAAGAACATTAGACCTTGCCACCAGGCATCTGTTAAACAAACAGGCTTCGAACCCGAAGGCCGGCTCAACCTGAAGTTGAGAAGAACATCTGACCTCGTTGTCAGGTATCTGTTAAACAAACAGGCATTGAACCCGAAGGCCGGCTCAACACGAAGTAAACAGGAACATATGACCCTGCCGTGAGGCATATGTTAAACAAGCAGGCATCAAACCCGAAGGGTGGCTCAACCAGAAGTTGATAAGAACATTAGACATTGCCGTCAGGCATCTATTAAACAAACAGGCATCGAACCCGAAGGCCGGCTCAACACCAAGTTGAGAGAAACATTTGACCTCGCCGTCAGGCACCTGTTAAACAAACAGGCATCGAACCCGAAGGCCGGTTTAACCCGAAGTTGAGAAGAACATGTGACCTCGTTGTCAGGTATTTGTTAATCAAACAGGCATCGAACCCGACAGCCGGCTCAACCTGAAGTTGAGAAGAACATCTGACCTCGCCGTCAGGTATCTGTTAAACAAACAGGCATTGAACCCAAAGGCCGGCTCAACAGGAAGTTGAGAGGAACATCTGACCTCACCGTGAGGCATCTGTTAAACAAGCAGGCATCGAACCCGAAGGGCGGCTCAACCAGAAGTTGATAAGAACATCAAACCTTTCCATCAAGCATCTATTAAAAAAAATGGCATCGAACCCGAAGGCCAGCTCAACACCTAGTTGAGAGGAACATTAGACCTCACCGTCAGGCATCTATTAAACAAACAGACATCGAAACTGAAGGCGGCTCAACAAGAAGTTGAGAAGAACATCTGACCTCACCGTCAGGTATCTGTTAAACAAACAGGTATCGAACCCGAAGGCCAGCTCAACCCGAAGTTGAGAAGAATATCTGACCTCGCTGTCAGGCATCGGTTAAACAAACAAGCATCGAACCCGAAGGCCGGCTCAACCTGAAGTTGAGAAGAACATCTGACGACGCCGTCAGGTATCTGTTAAACAAATAGACATTAAGTCCGAAGGCCAGCTCAACACGAAGTTGAGAGGAACATCTGGCCTCGTCGTGAGGCATCTGTTAAACAAGCAGGCATCGAACCCGAAGGGCGGCTCAACCAAAAGTTGATAAGAACATTAGACCTTGCCGTCAGGCATCTATTAAACAAACAGGCATTGAACCCGAAGGCCGGCTCAACACGAAGTTGAGAGGAACATCTGACCTCACCGCGAGGAATCGGTTAAACAAGCAGGCATCGAACCCAAAGGGCGGCTCAACCAGAAGTTGATAAGAACATCAGACCTTGCCATCAGGTATCTATTAAACAAACAGGCATCGAACCTGAAGGTCGGCTCAACACCAAGTTGGAGGAACATTTGACCTCGCCGTCAGGCATCTGTTAAACAAGCAGGCATCGAACCCGAAGGGCGGCTCAACCAGAAGTTGATAAGAACATTAGACCTTGCCGCCAGGCATCTGTTAAACAAACAGGCTTCGAACCCGAAGGCCGGCTCAACCTGAAGTTGAGAAGAACATCTGACCTCGTTGTCAGGTATCTGTTAAACAAACAGGCATTGAACCCGAAGGCCAGCTCAACACGAAGTAAACAGGAACATCTGACCTTGCCGTGAGGCATCTGTTAAACAAGCAGGCATCAAACCCGAAGGGTGGCTCAACCAGAAGTTGATAAGAACATTAGACATTGCCGTCAGGCATCTATTAAACAAACAGGCATCGAACCCGAAGGCCGGCTCAACACCAAGTTGAGAGAAACATTTGACCTCGCCGTCAGGCACCTGTTAAACAAACAGGCATCGAACCCGAAGGCCGGCTCAACCCGAAGTTGAGAAGAACATGTGACCTCGCTGTCAGGTATCTGTTAATCAAACAGGCATCGAACCCGACAGCCGGCTCAACCTGAAGTTGAGAAGAACATCTGACCTCGCCGTCAGGTATCTGTTAAACAAACAGGCATTGAACCCAAAGGCCGGCTCAACAGGAGGTTGAGAGGAACATCTGACCTCACCGTGAGGCATCTGTTAAATAAGCAGGCATCGAACCTGAAGGGCGGCTCAACCAGAAGTTGATAAGAACATCAAACCTTGCCGTCAGGCATCTATTAAAAAAAATGGCATCGAACCCGAAGGTCAGCTCAACACCTAGTTGAGAGGAATATTAGACCTCACCGTCAGGCATCTATTAAACAAACAGACATCGAAACTGAAGGCGGCTCAACAAGAAGTTGAGAAGAACATCTGACCTCACCGTCAGGTATCTGTTAAACAAACAGGTATCGAACCCGAAGGCCAACTCAACCCGAAGTTGAGAAGAATATCTGATCTCGCTGTCAGGCATCGGTTAAACAAACAAGCATCGAACCCGAAGGCCGGCTCAACCTGAAGTTGAGAAGACAATCTGACGATGCCGTCAGGTATCTGTTAAACAAATAGACATTAAGTCCGAAGGCCAGCTCAACACGAAGTTGAGAGGAACATCTGGCCTCGTCGTGAGGCATCTGTTAAACAAGCAGGCATCGAACCCGAAGGGCGGCTCAACCAAAAGTTGATAAGAACATTAGACCTTGCCGTCAGGCATCTATTAAACAAACAGGCATTGAACCCGAATGCCGGCTCAACACGAAGTTGAGAGGAACATCTGACCTCACCGCGAGGAATCGGTTAAACAAGCAGGCATCAAACCCAAAGGGCGGCTCAACCAGAAGTTGATAAGAACATCAGACCTTGCCGTCAGGTATCTATTAAACAAACAGGCATCGAACCTGAAGGTCGGCTCAACACCAAGTTGAGAGGAACATTTGACCTCACCGTCAGGCATCTGTTAAACAAGCAGGCATCGAACCCGAAGGGCGGCTCAACCAGTAGTTTATAAGAACATTAGACCTTGCCGTCAGGTATCTATTAAACAAATAGGCATCGAACCCGAAGGTCGGCTCAACACCAAGTTGAAAGGAACATTTGACCTCGCTGTCAGGCATCTGTTAAACAAGCAAGCATCGAACCCAACGGGCGGCTCAACCAGAAGTTGATAAGAACATCAGACCTTGCTGTCAGGCATCTATTAAACAAACAGGCATCGAACCCGAAGGCCGCCTCAACACCAAGTAGAGAGGAACATTTGACCTCGATGTCAGGCATTTCTTAAACAAACAAGCATCAAAACTGAAAGCGGCTCAACCAGAAGTTGAGATGAAAATCTGACCTCGTCGTCCGGTATCTGTTAAACAAACTGGCATTGAACCCGAAAGCCGGCTCAACACGAAGTTAAGAGGAACATCTAACCTCGCCGTGAGGAATCGGTTAAACAAGCAGGCATCGAACCCGAAGGGTGGCTCAACCAGAAGTTGATAAGAACATCAGACCTTGCCGTCAGGCATCTATTAAAAAAAATGGCATCGAACCCGAAGGCCAGCTCAACACCTAGTTGAGAGGAACATTAAACCTCACCGTCAGGCATCTATTAAACAAACAGACATCGAAACTGAAGGCGGCTCAACAAGAAGTTGAGAAGAACATCTGACCTCACCGTCAGGTATCTGTTAAACAAACAGGTATCGAACCCGAAGGCCAGCTCAACCCGAAGTTGAGAAGAATATCTGACCTCGCTGTCAGGCATCTGTTAAACAAACAAGCATCGAACCCGAAGGCCGGCTCAACCTGAAGTTGAGAAGAACATCTGACGACGCTGTCAGGTATCTGTTAAACAAATAGACATTAAGTCCGAAGGCCAGCTCAACACGAAGTCGAGAGGAACATCTGGCCTCGTCGTGAGGCATCTGTTAAACAAGACGGCATCGAACCCGAAGGGCGGCTCAACCAAAAGTTGATAAGAACATTAGACCTTGCCGTCAGGCATCTATTAAACAAACAAGCATTGAACCCGAAGGCCGGCTCAACATGAATTTGAGAGGAACATCTGACCTCACCGCGAGGAATCGGTTAAACAAGCAGGCATCGAACCCAAAGGGCGGCTCAACCAGAAGTTGATAAGAACATCAGACCTTGCCGTCAGGTATCTATTAAACAAACAGGCATCGAACCTGAAGGTCGGCTCAACACCAAGTTGGAGGAACATTTGACCTCGCTGTCAGGCATCTGTTAAACAAGCAGGCATCGAACCCGAAGGGCGGCTCAACCAGAAGTTGATAAGAACATTAGACCTTGCCGCCAGGCATCTGTTAAACAAACAGGCTTCGAACCCGAAGGCTGGCTCAACCTGAAGTTGAGAAGAACATCTGACCTCGTTGTCAGGTATCTGTTAAACAAACAGGCATTGAACCCGAAGGCCGGCTCAACACGAAGTAAACAGGAACATCTGACCTTGCCGTGAGGCATCTGTTAAACAAGCAGGCATCAAACCCGAAGGGTGGCTCAACCAGAAGTTGATAAGAACATTAGACATTGCCGTCAGGAATCTATTAAACAAACAGGCATCGAACCCGAAGGCCGGCTCAACACCAAGTTGAGAGAAACATTTGACCTCGCCGTCAGGCACCTGTTAAACAAACAGGCATCGAACCCGAAGGCCGGCTCAACCCGAAGTTGAGAAGAACATGTGACCTTGCTGTCAGGTATCTGTTAATCAAACAGGCATCGAACCCGACAGCCGGCTCAACCTGAAGTTGAGAAGAACATCTGACCTCGCCGTCAGGTATCTGTTAAACAAACAGGCATTGAACCCAAAGGTCGGCTCAACAGGAAGTTGAGAGGAACATCTGACCTCACCGTGAGGCATCTGTTAAATAAGCAGGCATCGAACCCGAAGGGCGGCTCAACCAGAAGTTGATTAGAACATCAAACCTTGCCGTCAGGCATCTATTAAAAAAAATGGCATCGAACCCGAAGGCCAGCTCAACACCTAGTTGAGAGGAATATTAGACCTCACCGTCAGGCATCTATTAAACAAACAGACATCGAAACTGAAGGCGGCTCAACAAGAAGTTGAGAAGAACATCTGACCTCACCGTCAGGTATCTGTTAAACAAACAGGTATCGAACCCGAAGGCCAGCTCAACCCGAAGTTGAGAAGAATATCTGACCTCACTGTCAGGCATCGGTTAAACAAACAAGCATCGAACCCGAAGGCCGGCTCAACCTGAAGTTGAGAAGAACATTTGACGACACCGTCAGGTATCTGTTAAACAAATAAACATTAAGTCCGAAGGCCAGCTCAACACGAAGTTGAGAGGAACATCTGGCCTCGTCGTGAGGCATCTGTTAAACAAGCAGGCATCGAACCCGAAGGGCGGCTCAACCAAAAGTTGATAAGAACATTAGACCTTGCCGTCAGGCATCTATTAAACAAACAGGCATTGAACCCGAATGCCGGCTCAACACGAAGTTGAGAGAAACATCTGACCTCACCGCGAGGAATCGGTTAAACAAGCAGGCATCGAACCCAAAGGGCGGCTCAACCAGAAGTTGATAAGAACATCAGACCTTGCCGTCAGGTATCTATTAAACAAACAGGCATCGAACCTGAAGGTCGGCTCAACACCTAGTTGAGAGGAACATTTGACCTCGCCGTCAGGCATCTGTTAAACAAGCAGGCATCGAACCCGAAGGGCGGCTCAACCAGAAGTTTATAAGAACATTAGACCTTGCCGTCAGGTATCTATTAAACAAATAGGCATCGAACCCGAAGGTCGGATCAACACCAAGTTGAAAGGAACATTTGACCTCGCTGTCAGGCATCTGTTAAACAAGCAGGCATCGAACCCAAAGGGGGGCTCAACCAGAAGTTGATAAGAACATCAGACCTTGCTGTCAGGCATCTATTAAACAAACAGGCATCGAACCCGAAGGCCGCCTCAACACCAAGTAGAGAGGAACATTTGACCTCGATGTCAGGCATTTCTTAAACAAACAAGCATCAAAACTGAAAGCGACTCAACCAGAAGTTGAGATGAAAATCTGACCTCGTCGTCCGGTATCTGTTAAACAAACTGGCATTGAACCCGAAAGCCGGCTCAACACGAAGTTAAGAGGAACATCTAACCTCGTCGTGAGGAATCGGTTAAACAAGCAGGCATCGAACCCGAAGGGCGGCTCAACCAGAAGTTGATTAGAACATCAGACCTTGCCGTCAGGCATCTATTAAAAAAAATGGCATCGAACCCGAAGGCAAGCTCAACACCTAGTTGAGAGGAACATTAGACCTCACCGTCAGGCATCTATTAAACAAACAGACATCGAAACTGAAGGCGGCTCAACAAGAAGTTGAGAAGAACATTTGACCTCACCGTCAGGTATCTGTTAAACAAACAGGTATCGAACCCGAAGGCCAGCTCAACCCGAAGTTGAGAAGAATATCTGACCTCGCTGTCAGGCATCTGTTAAACAAACAAGCATCGAACCCGAAGGCCGGCTCAACCTGAAGTTGAGAAGAACATCTGACGACGCTGTCAGGTATCTGTTAAACAAATAGACATTAAGTCCGAAGGCCAGCTCAACACGAAGTCGAGAGGAACATCTAGCCTCGTCGTGAGGCATCTGTTAAACAAGACAGCATCGAACCTGAAGGGCGGCTCAACCAAAAGTTGATAAGAACATTAGACCTTGCCGTCAGGCATCTATTAAACAAACAAGCATTGAACCCGAAGGCCGGCTCAACACGAAGTTGAGAGGAACATCTGACTTCGCCGTGAGGAATCGGTTAAACAAGCAGGCATCGAACCCAAAGGGCGGCTCAACCAGAAGTTGATAAGAACATTAGACCTTGCCGTCAGGTATCTATTAAACAAACAGGCATCGAACCTGAAGGTCGGCTCAACACCAAGTTGAGAGGAACATTTGACCTCGCCGTCAGGCATCTGTTAAACAAGCAGGCATCGAACCCGAAGGGCGGCTCAACCAGAAGTTTATAAGAACATTAGACCTTGCCGTCAGGCATCTATTAAACAAATAGGCATCGAACCCGAAGGTCGGCTCAACACCTAGTTGAGAGGAACATTTGACCTCGCCGTCAGGCATCTGTTAAACAAGCAGGCATCGAACCCGAAGGGCGGCTCAACCAGAAGTTTATAAGAACATTAGACCTTGCCGTCAGGTATCTATTAAACAAATAGGCATCGAACCCGAAGGTCGGATCAACACCAAGTTGAAAGGAACATTTGACCTCGCTGTCAGGCATCTGTTAAACAAGCAGGCATCGAACCCAAAGGGGGGCTCAACCAGAAGTTGATAAGAACATCAGACCTTGCTGTCAGGCATCTATTAAACAAACAGGTATCGAACCCGAAGGCCGCCTCAACACCAAGTAGAGAGGAACATTTGACCTCGATGTCAGGCATTTCTTAAACAAACAAGCATCAAAACTGAAAGCGACTCAACCAGAAGTTGAGATGAAAATCTGACCTCGTCGTCCGGTATCTGTTAAACAAACTGGCATTGAACCCGAAAGCCGGCTCAACACGAAGTTAAGAGGAACATCTAACCTCGTCGTGAGGAATCGGTTAAACAAGCAGGCATCGAACCCGAAGGGCGGCTCAACCAGAAGTTGATTAGAACATCAGACCTTGCCGTCAGGCATCTATTAAAAAAAATGGCATCGAACCCGAAGGCAAGCTCAACACCTAGTTGAGAGGAACATTAGACCTCACCGTCAGGCATCTATTAAACAAACAGACATCGAAACTGAAGGCGGCTCAACAAGAAGTTGAGAAGAACATTTGACCTCACCGTCAGGTATCTGTTAAACAAACAGGTATCGAACCCGAAGGCCAGCTCAACCCGAAGTTGAGAAGAATATCTGACCTCGCTGTCAGGCATCTGTTAAACAAACAAGCATCGAACCCGAAGGCCGGCTCAACCTGAAGTTGAGAAGAACATCTGACGACGCTGTCAGGTATCTGTTAAACAAATAGACATTAAGTCCGAAGGCCAGCTCAACACGAAGTCGAGAGGAACATCTAGCCTCGTCGTGAGGCATCTGTTAAACAAGACAGCATCGAACCTGAAGGGCGGCTCAACCAAAAGTTGATAAGAACATTAGACCTTGCCGTCAGGCATCTATTAAACAAACAAGCATTGAACCCGAAGGCCGGCTCAACACGAAGTTGAGAGGAACATCTGACTTCGCCGTGAGGAATCGGTTAAACAAGCAGGCATCGAACCCAAAGGGCGGCTCAACCAGAAGTTGATAAGAACATTAGACCTTGCCGTCAGGTATCTATTAAACAAACAGGCATCGAACCTGAAGGTCGGCTCAACACCAAGTTGAGAGGAACATTTGACCTCGCCGTCAGGCATCTGTTAAACAAGCAGGCATCGAACCCAAAGGGCGGCTCAACCAGAAGTTTATAAGAACATTAGACCTTGCCGTCAGGCATCTATTAAACAAATAGGCATCGAACCCGAAGGTCGGCTCAACACCAAGTTGAAAGGAACATTTGACCTCGCTGTCAGGCATCTGTTAAACAAGCAGGCATCGAACCCAAAGGGCGGCTCAACCAAAAGTTGATAAGAACATCAGACCTTGCTGTCAGGCATCTATTAAACAAACAGGCATCGAACCCGAAGGCCGCCTCAACACCAAGTAGAGAGGAACATTTGACCTCGATGTCAGGCATTTCTTAAACAAACAAGCATCAAAACTGAAAGCGGCTCAACCAGAAGTTGAGATGAAAATATGACCTCGTCGTCAGGTATCTGTTAAACAAACTGGCATTGAACCCGAAAGCCGGCTCAACACGAAGTTAAGAGGAACATCTAACCTCGCCGTGAGGAATCGGTTAAACAAGCAGGCATCGAACCCGAAGGGCGGCTCAACCAGAAGTTGATAAGAACATCAGACCTTGCCGTCAGGCATCTATTAAACAAACAAGCATCGAACCCGAAGCCCAGCTCAACACGAAGTTGAGAGGAACATCTGACTTCGCCGTGAGGAAACGGTTAAACAAGCAGGCATCGAACCCGAAGGGTGGCTCAACCAGAAGTTGATAAAAACATCAGACCTTACCGTCAGGCATCTATTAAAAAAAATGGCATCGAACCCGAAGGCCAGCTCAACACCTAGTTGAGAGGAACATTAGACCTCACCGTCAGGCATCTATTAAACAAACAGACATCGAAACTGAAGGCGGCTCAACAGGAAGTTGAGAAGAACATCTGACCTCACCGTCAGGTATCTGTTAAACAAACAGGCATCGAACCCGAAGGCCAGCTCAACCCGAAGTTGAGAACAATATTTGACCTCGCTGTCAGGCATCTGTTAAACAAACAAGCATCGAACCCGAAGGCCGGCTCAACCTGAAGTTGAGAAGAACATCTGACGACGCCGTCAGGTATCTGTTAAACAAATAGACATTAAATCCGAAGGCCAGCTCAACACGAAGTTGAGAGGAACATCTAGCCTCGTCGTGAGGCATCTGTTAAACAAGCAGGCATCGAACCCGAAGGGCGGCTCAACCAAAAGTTGATAAGAACATTAGACCTTGTCGTCAGGCATCTATTAAACAAACAGGCATTGAACCCAAAGGCCGGCTCAACACGAAGTTGAGAGGAACATCTGACCTCACCGTGAGGAATCGGTTAAACAAGCAGGCATCGAACCCAAAGGGCGGCTCAACCAGAAGTTGATAAGAACATCAGACCTTGCCGTCAGGTATCTATTAAAAAAAATGGCATCGAACCCGAAGGCCAGCTCAACACCTAGTTGAGAGGAACATTAGACCTTACCGTCAGGCATCTATTAAACAAACAGACATCGAAACTGAAGGCGGCTCAACAGGAAGTTGAGAAGAACATCTGACCTCACCGTCAGGTATCAGTTAAACAAACAGGCATCGAACCCGAAAGCCAGCTCAACCCGAAGTTGAGAAGAATATCTGACCTCGCTGTCAGGCATCTGTTAAACAAACAAGCATCGAACCCGAAGGCCGGCTCAACCTGAAGTTGAGAAGAACATATGACGACGCCGTCAGATATCTGTTAAACAAATAGACATTAAATCTGAAGGCCAGCTCAACACGAAGTTGAGAGGAACATCTGGCCTCGTCGTGAGGCATCTGTTAAACAAGCAGGCATCAAACCCGAAGGGCGGCTCAACCAAAAGTTGATAAGAACATTAGACCTTGCCGTCAGGCATCTATTAAACAAACAGGCATTGAACCCGAAGGCCGGCTCAACACGAAGTTGAGAGGAACATCTGACCTCACCGTGAGGAATCGGTTAAACAAGCAGGTATCGAACCCAAAGGGCGGCTCAACCAGAAGTTGATAAGAGCATCGGACCTTGTCGTCAGGTATCTATTAAACAAACAGGCATCGAACCCGAAGGTCGGCTCAACACCAAGTTGAGAGGAACATCTGACCTCGCCGTGAGGCATCTGTTAAACAAGCAGGCATCGAACCCGAAGGGCGGCTCAACCAGAAGCTGATAAGAACATTAGACCTTGTTGTCAGGCATCTATTAAACAAATAGGCATCGAACCCGAAGGTCGGATCAATACCAAGTTGAAAGGAACATTTGACCTCGCTGTCAGGCATCTGTTAAACAAGCAGGCGTCGAACCCAAAGGGCGGCTCAACCAGAAGTTGATAAGAACATCAGACCTTGCTGTCAGCCATCTATTAAACAAACAGACATCGAACCCGAAGGCCGCCTCAACACCAAGTTGAAAGGAACATTTGACCTCGATGTCAGGCATTTCTTAAACAACCAAGCATCGAAACTGAAAGCGGCTCAACCAGAAGTTGAGATGAACATCTGACCTCGTCGTCCGGTATCTTTTAAACAAACTGGCATTGAACCCGAAAGCCGGCTCAACACGAAGTTAAGAGGAACATCTAACCTCGTCGTGAGGAATCGGTTAAACAAGCAGGCATCGAACCCGAAGGGCGGCTCAACCAGAAGTTGATAAGAACATCAGACCTTGCCGTCAGGCATCTATTAAAAAAAATGGCATCGAACCCGAAGGCAAGCTCAACACCTAGTTGAGAGGAACATTAGACCTCACCGTCAGGCATCTATTAAACAAACAGACATCGAAACTGAAGGCGGCTCAACAAGAAGTTGAGAAGAACATTTGACCTCACCGTCAGGTATCTGTTAAACAAACAGGTATCGAACCCGAAGGCCAGCTCAACCCGAAGTTGAGAAGAATATCTGACCTCGCTGTCAGGCATCTGTTAAACAAACAAGCATCGAACCCGAAGGCCGGCTCAACCTGAAGTTGAGAAGAACATCTGACGACGCTGTCAGGTATCTATTAAACAAATAGACATTAAGTCCGAAGGCCAGCTCAACACGAAGTCGAGAGGAACATCTGGCCTCGTCGTGAGGCATCTGTTAAACAAGACAGCATCGAACCCGAAGGGCGGCTCAACCAAAAGTTGATAAGAACATTAGACCTTGCCGTCAGGCATCTATTAAACAAACAAGCATTGAACCCGAAGGCCGGCTCAACACGAAGTTGAGAGGAACATCTGACTTCGCCGTGAGGAATCGGTTAAACAAGCAGGCATCGAACCCAAAGGGCGGCTCAACCAGAAGTTGATAAGAACATTAGACCTTGCCGTCAGGTATCTATTAAACAAACAGGCATCGAACCTGAAGGTCGGCTCAACACCAAGTTGAGAGGAACATTTGACCTCGCCGTCAGGCATCTGTTAAACAAGCAGGCATCGAACCCGATGGGCGGCTCAACCAGAAGTTTATAAGAACATTAGACCTTGCCGTCAGGCATCTATTAAACAAATAGGCATCGAACCCGAAGGTCGGCTCAACACCAAGTTGAAAGGAACATTTGACCTCGCTGTCAGGCATCTGTTAAACAAGCAGGCATCGAACCCAAAGGGCGGCTCAACCAAAAGTTGATAAGAACATCAGACCTTGCTGTCAGGCATCTATTAAACAAACAGGCATCGAACCCGAAGGCCGCCTCAACACCAAGTAGAGAGGAACATTTGACCTCGATGTCAGGCATTTCTTAAACAAACAAGCATCAAAATTGAAAGCGGCTCAACCAGAAGTTGAGATGAAAATATGACCTCGTCGTCAGGTATCTGTTAAACAAACTGGCATTGAACCCGAAAGCCGGCTCAACACGAAGTTAAGAGGAACATCTAACCTCGCCGTGAGGAATCGGTTAAACAAGCAGGCATCGAACCCGAAGGGCGGCTCAACCAGAAGTTGATAAGAACATCAGACCTTGCCGTCAGGCATCTATTAAACAAACAAGCATCGAACCCGAAGCCCAGCTCAACACGAAGTTGAGAGGAACATCTGACTTCGCCGTGAGGAAACGGTTAAACAAGCAGGCATCGAACCCGAAGGGTGGCTCAACCAGAAGTTGATAAAAACATCAGACCTTGCCGTCAGGCATCTATTAAAAAAAATGGCATCGAACCCGAAGGCCAGCTCAACACCTAGTTGAGAGGAACATTAGACCTCACCGTCAGGCATCTATTAAACAAACAGACATCGAAACTGAAGGCGGCTCAACAGGAAGTTGAGAAGAACATCTGACCTCACCGTCAGGTATCTGTTAAACAAACAGGCATCGAACCCGAAGGCCCGCTCAACCCGAAGTTGAGAACAATATTTGACCTCGCTGTCAGGCATCTGTTAAACAAACAAGCATCGAACCCGAAGGCCGGCTCAACCTGAAGTTGAGAAGAACATCTGACGACGCCGTCAGGTATCTGTTAAACAAATAGACATTAAATCCGAAGGCCAGCTCAACACGAAGTTGAGAGGAACATCTAGCCTCGTCGTGAGGCATCTGTTAAACAAGCAGGCATCGAACCCGAAGGGCGGCTCAACCAAAAGTTGATAAGAACATTAGACCTTGTCGTCAGGCATCTATTAAACAAACAGGCATTGAACCCAAAGGCCGGCTCAACACGAAGTTGAGAGGAACATCTGACCTCACCGTGAGGAATCGGTTAAACAAGCAGGCATCGAACCCAAAGGGCGGCTCAACCAGAAGTTGATAAGAACATCAGACCTTGCCGTCAGGTATCTATTAAAAAAAATGGCATCGAACCCGAAGGCCAGCTCAACACCTAGTTGAGAGGAACATTAGACCTTACCGTCAGGCATCTATTAAACAAACAGACATCGAAACTGAAGGCGGCTCAACAGGAAGTTGAGAAGAACATCTGACCTCACCGTCAGGTATCAGTTAAACAAACAGGCATCGAACCCGAAAGCCAGCTCAACCCGAAGTTGAGAAGAATATCTGACCTCGCTGTCAGGCATCTGTTAAACAAACAAGCATCGAACCCGAAGGCCGGCTCAACCTGAAGTTGAGAAGAACATATGACGACGCCGTCAGATATCTGTTAAACAAATAGACATTAAATCCGAAGGCCAGCTCAACACGAAGTTGAGAGGAACATCTGGCCTCGTCGTGAGGCATCTGTTAAACAAGCAGGCATCAAACCCGAAGGGCGGCTCAACCAAAAGTTGATAAGAACATTAGACCTTGCCGTCAGGCATCTATTAAACAAACAGGCATTGAACCCGAAGGCCGGCTCAACACGAAGTTGAGAGGAACATCTGACCTCACCGTGAGGAATCGGTTAAACAAGCAGGTATCGAACCCAAAGGGCGGCTCAACCAGAAGTTGATAAGAGCATCGGACCTTGTCGTCAGGTATCTATTAAACAAACAGGCATCGAACCCGAAGGTCGGCTCAACACCAAGTTGAGAGGAACATCTGACCTCGCCGTGAGGCATCTGTTAAATAAGCAGGCATCGAACCCGAAGGGCGGCTCAACCAGAAGCTGATAAGAACATTAGACCTTGTTATCAGGCATCTATTAAACAAATAGGCATCGAACCCGAAGGTCGGATCAATACCAAGTTGAAAGGAACATTTGACCTCGCTGTCAGGCATCTGTTAAACAAGCAGGCGTCGAACCCAAAGGGCGGCTCAACCAGAAGTTGATAAGAACATCAGACCTTGCTGTCAGCCATCTATTAAACAAACAGACATCGAACCCGAAGGCCGCCTCAACACCAAGTTGAAAGGAACATTTGACCTCGATGTCAGGCATTTCTTAAACAACCAAGCATCGAAACTGAAAGCGGCTCAACCAGAAGTTGAGATGAACATCTGACCTCGTCGTCAGGTATCTGTTAAACAAACTATCATTGAACCCGAAAGCCGGCTCAACACGAAGTTAAGAGGAACATCTAACCTCGCCGTGAGGAATCGGTTAAACAAGCAGGCATCGAACCCGAAGGACGGCTCAACCAGAAGTTGATAAGAACATCAGACCTTGCCGTTAGGCATCTATTAAACAAACAGGCATCGAACCCGAAGTTCGGCTCAACACGAAGTTGAGAGGAACATCTGACTTCGCCGTGAGGAATTGGTTAAACAAGCAGGTATCGAACCCAAAGGGCGGCTCAACTAGAAGTTGATAAGAACGTCAGACATTACCGTCAGGCATCTATTAAACAAACAGGCATCGAACTCGAAGGCCGGCTCAACACCAAGTTGAGAGGAACATTTGACCTCGCTGTCAGGCATCTGTTAAACAAGAAGGCATCGAACCCGAAGGGCGGCTCAACCAGAAGATGATAAGAACATCAGACCTTGCCGTCAGGAATCTATTAAACAAACAGGCATCGAACCCGAAGGCCGGCTCAACACCAAGTTGAGAGGAACATTTGACCTTGATGTCAGGCATTTCTTAAACAAACAAGCATCGAAACTGAAGGCGGCTCAACCGGAAGTTGAGAAGAACATCCGACCTCGTCGTCAGGTATCTGTTAAACAAAGTGGCATTGAACCCGAAAGCCGGCTCAACACCAAGTTAAGAGGAACATCTAACCTCGCCGTGAGGAATCGGTTAAACAAGCAGGCATCGAACCCGAAGGGCGGCTCAACCAGAAGTTGATAAGAACATCAGACCTTATTGTCAGGCATCTATTAAACAAACAAGCATCGAACCCGAAGCCCGGCTCAACACGAAGTTAAGAGGAACATCTAACTTCGCCGTGAGGAATCGGTTAAACAAGCAGGCATCGAACCCAAAGGGCGGCTCAAACAGAAGTTGATAAGAACACCAGACCTTGCCGTCAGGCATCTATTAAACAAATAGGCATCGAACCCGAAGGCCGTCTCAACACCAAGTTGAGAGGAACATTTGACCTTGCTGTCAGGCATCTGTTAAACAAGCAGGCATCGAACCCGAAGGGCGGCTCAACCAGAAGTTGATAAGAACATCAGACCTTGTCGTCAGGCACCTATTAAACAAACAGGCATCGAACCCGAAGGCCGGCTCAACCCGAAGTTGAGAAGAACATGTGACCTTGCTGTCAGGTATCTGTTAAACAAGCAGGCATCGAACACGAAGGCCAGCTCAATCAGAAGTTGATAAGAACATTAGACCTTGCCGTCAGGAATCTATTAACCAAACACGCATTGAACCCGAAGGCCGGTTCAACACGAAGTTAAGAGGAACATCTAACCTCGCCGTGAGGAGTCAGTTAAACAAGCAGGCATCGAAACCGAAGGGCGGCTCAACCAGAAGTTGATAAGAACATCAGACCTTGCCGTCAGGCGTCTATTAAACAAATAGGCATCGATCCTGAAGGCCGGCTCAACCAGAAGTTGATAAGAACATCAGACCTTGCCGTCAGGCATCTATTAAACAAACAGGCGTTGAATCCGAAGGCCGGCTCAACACCAAGTTGAGAGGAACATTTGACCTCGCCGTCAGGCATTTGTTAAACAAGCAGGCATCGAACCCAAAGGGCGGCTCAACCAGAAGTTGATAAGAACATTAGACCTTGCTGTCAGGCATCTATTAAACAAACAGGCATTGAACTCGAAGTCCGGCTCAACACGAAGTTAAGAGGAACATCTAACCTCGCCGTGAGGAATCGGTTAAACAAGCAGGCATCGAACCCGAAGGGCGGCTCAACTAGAATTTGATAAGAACATCAGACCTTGCCGTCAGGCATCTATTAAACAAATAGGAATCGAACCCAAAGGCCGGCTCAACAACAAGTTGAGAGGAACATTTGACCTCGCTGTCAGGCATCTGTTAAACAAGAAGGCATCGAACCCAAAGGGCGGCTCAACCAGAAGTTGAAAAGAACATCAGACCTTGCTGTCAGGCATCTATTAAACAAACAGGCATCGAACCCGAAGGCCGCCTCAACACCAAGTTGAGAGGAACATTTGACCTCGATGTAAGGCATTTCTTAAACAAACAAGCATCGAAACTGAAAGCGGCTCAACCAGAAGTTGAAATGAACATCTGACCTCGTCGTCAGGTATCTGTTAAACAAACTGGCATTGAACCCGAAAGCCGGCTCAACACGAAGTTAAGAGGAACATCTAACCTCGCCGTGAGGAATCAGTTAAACAAGCAGGCATCGATCCCGAAGGCCGGCTCAACCAGAAGTTGATAAGAACATCAGACCTTGCCGTCAGGCATCTATTAAACAAACAGGCATCGAACCCGAAGGTTGGCTCAACACGAAGTTGAGAGGAACATCTGACTTCGCCGTGAGGAATTGGTTAAACAAGCAGGCATCGAACCCAAAGGGCGGCTCAACCAGAAGTTGATAAGAACATCAAACATTACCGTCAGGCATCTATTAAACAAACAGGCATCGAACCCGAAGGCCGGCTCAACACCAAGTTGAGAGGAACATTTGACCTCACTGTCAGGCATCTGTTAAACAAGCAGGCAACGAACCCGAAGGACGGCTCAACCAGAAGTTGATAAGAACATCAGACCTTGCCGTCAGGAATCTATTAAACAAACAGGCATCGAACCCGAAGGCCAGCTCAACACCAAGTTGAGAGGAACATTTGACCTCGATGTCAGGCATTTCTTAAACAAACAAGCATCGAAACTGAAGGCGGTTCAACCGGAAGTTGAGAAGAACATCTGACCTCGTCGTCAGGTATCTGTTAAACAAAGTGGCATTGAACCCGAAAACCGGCTCAACACCAAGTTAAGAGGAACATCTAACCTTGCCGTGAGGAATCGGTTAAACAAGCAAGCATCGAACCCGAAGGGCGGCTCAACCAGAAGTGTATAAGAACATCAGACCTTGCTGTCTGGCATCTATTAAACAAACAAGTATCGAACCCGAAGCCCGGCTGAACACGAAGTTGAGAGGAACATCTGATTTCGCCGTGAGGAATCGGTTAAACAAGCAGGCATCGAACCCAAAGGGCGGCTCAACCAGAAGTTGATAAGAACATCAGACCTTGCCGTCAGGCATCTATTAAACAAACAGGCATCGAACCCGAAGGCCGGCTCAACACCAAGTTGAGAGGAACATTTGACCTCACTGTCAGGCATCTGTTAAACAAGCAGGCATCGAACCCGAAGGGCGGCTCAACCAGAAGTTGATAAGAACATCAGACCTTGCCGTCAGGCATCTATTAAACAAACAGGCATCGAACCCGAAGGTTGGCTCAACCCGAAGTTGAGAAGAACATGTGACCTTGCTGTCAGGTATCTGTTAAACAAGCAGGCATCGAACACGAAGGCCGGCTCAACCAGAAGTTGATAAGAACATTAGAACTTGCCGTCAGGCATCTATTAACCAAACACGCATTGAACCCGAAGGCCGGTTCAACACAAAGTTAAGAGGAACATCTAATCTCGCCGTGAGGAGTCAGTTAAACAAGCAGGCATCGAAACCGAAGGGCGACTCAACCAGAAGTTGATAAGAACATCAGACCTTGCCGTCAGGCGTCTATTAAACAAATAGGCATCGAACCCGAAGGCCGGCTCAACCAGAAGTTGATAAGAACATCAGACCTTGCCGTCAGGCATCTGTTAAACAAACAGGAGTCGAACCCGAAGGCCGACTCAACACCAAGTTGAGAGGAACATTTGACCTAGATGTCAGGCATTTGTTAAACAAACAAGCATCGAAACTGAAGGCGGCTCAACCGGAAGTTTAGAAGAACATCTGACCTCGTCGTCAGGTATCTGTTAAACAAACAGGCATTGAACCTGAAGGTCAGCTCAACACGAAGTTGAGAGGAACATCTGACCTCGCCGTGACGCATCTGTTAAACAAGCAGGAATCGAACCCGAAGGGCGGCTCAACCAAAAGTTTATAAGAACATTAAACCTTGTCGTCAGGCATCTATTAAACAAACAGGCATCGAACCCGAAGGATGGCTCAACATATAGTTGAGAGGAACATTTGACCTCGCTGTCAGGCATCTGTTAAACAAACAGGCATCGAAACCGAAGGCGGCTCAACCAGAACTTGAGAAGAACATCTAATCTTCCCGTCAGGTATCTGATAAATAAACAGTCATCGAACGCGAAGGCCGGCTCAACCCGAAGTTGAGAAGAACATCTGAACTCGTTGTCAAGCATCTGTTAAACAAACAGGCATCGAACCCGAAGGCCGACTCAACCTGAAGTCGAGAAGAACATCTGACCTCGCCGTCAGGTATATGCTAAACAAACATACATTGAACCCGAAGGTCAGCTCAACACAAAGTTGAGAGGAACATCAGACTTCGCCGTGAGGCATCTGTTAAACAAACAGGCATCGAACCCGAAGGACGGCTCAACCAGAAGTTGATAAGAACATCAGACCTTGCCGTCAGGCATCTATTAAACAAACAAGCATCGAACCGGAAGGTTGGCTCAACACGAAGTTGAGAGGAACATCTGACTTCGCCGTGAGGAATTGATTAAACAAGCATGCATCGAACCCAAAGGGCGGCTCAACCAGAAGTTGATAAGAACATCAAACATTACCGTCAGGCATCTATTAAACAAACAGGCATCGAACCTGAAGGCCGGATCAACACCAAGTTGAGAGGAACATTTGACCTCGCTGTCAGGCATCTGTTAAACAAGCAGGCATCGAACCCGAAGGGCGGCTCAACCAGAAGTTGATAAGAACATCAGACCTTGCCGTCAGGAATCTATTAAACAAATAGGCATCGAACCCGAAGGCCAGCTCAACACCAAGTTGAGAGGAACATTTGACCTCGATGTCAGGCATTTGTTAAACAAACAAGCATCGAAACTGAAGGCGGCTCAACCGGAAGTTTAGAAGAACATCTGACCTCGTCGTCAGGTATCTGTTAAACAAACAGGCATTGAACCTGAAGGTCAGCTCAACACGAAGTTGAGAGGAACATCTGACCTCGCCGTGAGGCATCTGTTAAACAAGCAGGAATCGAACCCGAAGGGCGGCTCAACCAAAAGTTTATAAGAACATTAAACCTTGTCGTCAGGCATCTATTAAACAAACAGGCATCGAACCCGAAGGCTGGCTCAACATATAGTTGAGAGGAACATTTGACCTCGCTGTCAGGCATCTGTTAAACAAACAGGCATCGAAACCGAAGGCGGCTCAACCAGAACTTGAGAAGAACATCTAATCTTCCCGTCAGGTATCTGATAAATAAACAGTCATCGAACGCGAAGGCCGGCTCAACCCGAAGTTGAGAAGAACATCTGAACTCATGGTCAAGCATCTGTTAAACAAACAGGCATCGAACCCGAAGGCTGGCTCAACCTGAAGTCGAGAAGAACATCTGACCTCGCCGTCAGGTATCTGCTAAACAAACATACATTGAACCCGAAGGTCAGCTCAACATAAAGTTGAGAGGAACATCAGACTTCGCCGTGAGGCATCTGTTAAACAAACAGGCATCGAACCCGAAGGACGGCTCAACCAGAAGTTGATAAGAACATCAGACCTTGCCGTCAGGCATCTATTATACAAACAAGCATCGAACCCAAAGGTTGGCTCAACACGAAGTTGAGAGGAACATCTGACTTCGCCGTGAGGAATTGATTAAACAAGCAGGCATCGAACCCAAAGGGCGGCTCAACCAGAAGTTGATAAGAACATCAAACATTACCGTCAGGCATCTATTAAACAAACAGGCATCGAACCTGAAGGCCTGCTCAACACCAAGTTGAGAGGAACATTTGACCTCGCTGTCAGGCATCTGTTAAACAAGCAGGCATCGAACCCGAAGGGCGGCTCAACCAGAAGTTGATAAGAACATCAGACCTTCCCATCAGGAATTTATTAAATAAACAGGCATCGAACCCGAAGGCCAGCTCAACACCAAGTTGAGAGGAACATTTGACCTCGATGTCAGACATTTATTAAACAAACAAGCATCGAAACTGAAGGCGGCTGAACCGGAAGTTGAGAAGAACATCTGACCTCGTCGTCAGGTATCTGTTAAACAAAGTGGCATTGAACCCGAAAGCCGGCTCAACACCAAGATAAGAGGAACATCTAACCTCGCCGTGAGGAATCGGTCAAACAAGCAGGCATCGAACCCAAAGGGCGGCTCAACCAGAAGTTGATAAGAAAATCAGACCTTGCTGTCAGGCATCTATTAAACAAACAAGCATCTAACCCGAAGCCCGGCTTAACACGAAGTTGAGAGGAACATATGACTTCGCCGTGAGGAATCGTTTAAACAAGCAGGCATCGAACCCAAAGGGCGGCTCAACCAGAAGTTGATAAGAACATCAGACCTTGCCGTCAGGCATCTAATAAACAAACAGGCATCTAACCCGAAGGCCGGCTCAACACCAAGTTGAGAGGAACATTTGACCTCGCTGTCAGGCATCTGTTAAACAAGCAGGCATCGAACCCGAAGGGCGGCTCAACCAGAAGTTGATAAGAACATCAGACCTTGCCGCCAGGCATCTATTAAACAAACAGGCATCGAACCCGAAGGCCGGCTCAACCCGAAGTTGAGAAGAACATGTGACCTTGCTGTCAGGTATCTGTTAAACAAGCAGGTATCGAACACGAAGGCCGGCTCAACCAGAAGTTGATAAGAAAATTAGACCTTGCCGTCAGGCATCTATTAACCAAACACGCATTGAACCCGAAGGCCGGTTCAACACGAAGTTAAGAGGAACATCTAACCTCGCCGTGAGGAGTCAGTTAAACAAGCAGGCATCGAAACCGAAGGGCGGCTCAACCAGAAGTTGATAAGAACATCAGACCTTGCCGTTAGGCGTCTATTAAACAAATAGGCATCGAACCCGAAGGCCGGCTCAACCAGAAGTTGATAAGAACATCAGACCTTGCCGTCAGGCATCTATTAAACAAACAGGCGTCGAACCCGAAGGCCGACTCAACACCAAGTTGAGAGGAACATTTGACCTCGATGTCAGGCATTTGTTAAACAAACAAGCATCGAAACTGAAGGCGGCTCAACCGGAAGTTTAGAAGAACATTTGACCTCGTCTTCAGGTATCTGTTAAACAAACAGGCATTGAACCTGAAGGTCGGCTCAACACGAAGTTGAGAGGAACATCTGACCTCGCCGTGAGGCATCTATTAAACAAGCAGGAATCGAACCCGAAGGGCGGCTCAACCAAAAGTTTATAAGAACATTAAACCTTGTCGTCAGGCATCTATTAAACAAAAAGGCATCGAACCCGAAGGCTGGCTCAACATATAGTTGAGAGGAACATTTGACCTCGCTGTCAGGCATCTGTTAAACAAACAGGCATCGAAACCGAAGGCGGCTCAACCAGAACTTGAGAAGAACATCTAATCTTCCCGTCAGGTATCTGATAAATAAACAGTCATCGAACGCGAAGGCCGGCTCAACCCGAAGTTGAGAAGAACATATGAACTCATTGTCAAGCATCTGTTAAACAAACAGGCATCGAACCCGAAGGCTGGCTCAACCTGAAGTCGAGAAGAACATCTGACCTCGCCGTCAGGTATCTGCTAAACAAACATACATTGAACCCGAAGGTCAGCTCAACATAAAGTTGAGAGGAACATCAGACATCGCCGTGAGGCATCTGTTAAACAAACAGGCATCGAACCCGAAGGACGGCTCAACCAGAAGTTGATAAGAACATCAGACCTTGCCGTCAGGCATCTATTAAACAAACAAGCATCAAACCCGAAGGTTGGCTCAACACGAAGTTGAGAGGAACATCTGACTTCGCCGTGAGGAATTGATTAAACAAGCAGGCATCGAACCCAAAGGGCGGCTCAACCAGAAGTTGATAAGAACATCAAACATTACCGTCAGGCATCTATTAAACAAACAGGCATCGAACCTGAAGGCCGGATCAACACCATGTTGAGAGGAACATTTGACCTCGCTGTCAGGCATCTGTTAAACATGCAGGCATCGAACCCGAAGGGCGGCTCAACCAGAAGTTGATAAGAACATCAGACCTTGCCGTCAGGAATTTATTAAATAAACAGGCATCGAACCCGAAGGCCAGCTCAACACCAAGTTGAGAGGAACATTTGACCTCGATGTCAGGCATTTATTAAACAAACAAGCATCGAAACTGAAGGCGGCTGAACCGGAAGTTGAGAAGAACATCTGACCTCGTCGTCAGGTATCTGTTAAACAAAGTGGCATTGAACCCGAAAGCCGGCTCAACACCAAGTTAAGAGGAACATCTAACCTCACCGTGAGGAATCGGTCAAACAAGCAGGCATCGAACCCAAAGGGTGGCTCAACCAGAAGTTGATAAGAAAATCAGACCTTGCTGTCAGGCATCTATTAAACAAACAAGCATCGAACCCGAAGCCCGGCTTAACACGAAGTTGAGAGGAACATATGACTTCGCCGTGAGGAATCGGTTAAACAAGCAGGCATCGAACCCAAAGGGCGGCTCAACCAGAAGTTGATAAGAACATCAGACCTTGCCGTCAGGCATCTAATAAACAAACAGGCATCTAACCCGAAGGCCGGCTCAACACCAAGTTGAGAGGAACATTTGACCTCGCTGTCAGGCATCTGTTAAACAAGCAGGCATCGAACCCGAAGGGCGGCTCAACCAGAAGTTGATAAGAACATCAGACCTTGCCGCCAGGCATCTATTAAACAAACAGGCATCGAACCCGAAAGCCGGCTCAACCCGAAGTTGAGAAGAACATGTGACCTTGCTGTCAGGTATCTGTTAAACAAGCAGGTATCGAACACGAAGGCCGGCTCAACCAGAAGTTGATAAGAAAATTAGACCTTGCCGTCAGGCATCTATTAACCAAACACGCATTGAACCCGAAGGCCGGTTCAACACGAAGTTAAGAGGAACATCTAACCTCGCCGTGAGGAGTCAGTTAAACAAGCAGGCATCGAAACCGAAGGGCGGCTCAACCAGAAGTTGATAAGAACATCAGACCTTGCCGTTAGGCGTCTATTAAACAAATAGGCATGGAACCCGAAGGCCGACTCAACCAGAAGTTGATAAGAACATCAGACCTTGCCGTCAGGCATCTATTAAACAAACAGGCGTCGAACCCGAAGGCCGACTCAACACCAAGTTGAGAGGAACATTTGACCTCGATGTCAGGCATTTGTTAAACAAACAAGCATCGAAACTGAAGGCGGCTCAACCGGAAGTTTAGAAGAACATTTGACCTCGTCTTCAGGTATCTGTTAAACAAACAGGCATTGAACCTGAAGGTCGGCTCAACACGAAGTTGAGAGGAACATCTGACCTCGCCGTGAGGCATCTATTAAACAAGCAGGAATCGAACCCGAAGGGCGGCTCAACCAAAAGTTTATAAGAACATTAAACCTTGTCGTCAGGCATCTATTAAACAAACAGGCATCGAACCCGAAGGCTGGCTCAACACATAGTTGAGAGGAACATTTGACCTCTCCGTCAGGCATCTGTTAAACAAACAGGCATCGAAACCGAAGGCGGCTCAACCAGAACTTGAGAAGAACATCTAATCTTCCCGTCAGGTATCTGATAAATAAACAGTCATCGAACGCGAAGGCCGGCTTAACCCGAAGTTGAGAAGAACATCTGAACTGGTTGTCAGGCATCTGTTAAACAAACAGGCATCGAACCCGAAGGCCGGCTCAACCTGAAGTTGAGAAGAACATCTGACCTCGCCGTCAGGTATCTGCTAACCAAACATACATTGAACCCGAAGGTCGGCTCAACACAAAGTTGAGAGGAACATCTAACATCGCCGTGAGGCATCTGTTAAATAATTAGGCATCGAACCCAAAGGGCGGCTCAACCAGAAGTTGATAAGAACATCAGACATTACAGTCAGGCATCTATTAAACAAACAGGCATTGAACCCGAATGCCGGCTCAACACCAAGTTAAGAGGAACATTAGACCTCGTTGTCAGGCATCTGTTAAACAAGCGGGCATCGAACCCGAAAGGCGGCTCAACCAGAAGTTGATAAGAACATCAGACCTTGCCGTCAGGAATCTATTAAACAAACAGGCATCGAACCCGAAGGTCGGCTCAACACCAAGTTGAGAGGAACATCTGACCTCGATGTCAGGCATTTCTTAAACAAACAAGCATCGAAACTGAAGGCGGCTCAATCGGAAGTTGAGAAGAACATCTGACCTCGTCGTCAGGTATCTGTTAAACAAAGTGGCATTGAACCCGAAAGCCGGCTCAACACCAAGTTAAGAGGAACATCTAACCTCGCTGTGAGGAATCGGTTAAACAAGCAGGCATCGAACCCGAAGGGCGGCTCAACCAGAAGTTGATAAGAACGTCAGACCTTGCCGTCAGGCATCTATTAAACAAACAAGCATCGAACCTGAAGCCCGGCTCAACACGAAGTTGAGAGGAACATCTGACTTCGCCGTGAGGAATCGGTTAAACAAGCAGGCATCGAACCCAAAGGGCGGCTCAACCAGAAGTTGATAAGAATATCAGACCTTGCCGTCAGGCATCTATTAAACAAACAGGCATCGAACCCGAAGGCCGGCTTAACACCAAGTTGAGAGGAACATTTGACCTCGCTGTCAGGCATCTGTTAAACAAGCAGGCATCGAACACGAAAGGCGGCTCAACCAGAAGTTGATAAGAACATCAGACCTTGCCATCAGACATCTATTAAACAAACAGGCATCGAACCCGAAGGCCGGCTCAACCCGAAGTTGAGAAGAACATGTGACCTTGCTGTCAGGTATCTGTTAAACATGCAGGCATCGAACATGAAGGCCGGCTCAACCAGAAGTGTATAAGAACATTAGACCTTGCCGTCAGGCATCAATTAACCAAACACGCATTGAACCCGAAGGCCGGTTCAACACGAAGTTAAGAGGAACATCTAACCTCGCCGTGAGGACTCAGTTAAACAAGCAGGCATCGAAACCGAAGGGCGGCTCAACCAGAAGTTGATAAGAACATCAGACCTTGCCGTCAGGCGTCTATTAAACAAATAGGCATCGAACCCGAAGGCCTTCTCAACCAGAAGTTGATAAGAACATCAGACCTTGCCGTCAGGCATCTATTAAACAAAGAGGCGTCGAACCCGAAGGCCGGCTCAACACCAAATTGAGAGGAACAATTGACCTCGACGTCAGGCATCTGTTAAACAAGCAGGCATCGAACCCGAAGGGCGGCTCAACCAGAAGTTGAGATGAACATCTAACCTTGCTGTCAGGCATCTATTAAATAAACAGGCATTGAACCCGAAGTCCGGCTAAACACGAAGTTAAGAGGAACATCTAACCTAGCCGTGAGGAATCGGTTAAACAAGCAGGCATCGGACCCGAAGGACGGCTCAACCAGAAGTTGATAAGAACATCAGACCTTGCCGTCAGGCATCTATTAAACAAACAGGCATCGAACCCGAAGGTCGGCTCAACACGAAGTTGAGAGGAACATCTGACTTCGACGTGAGGAATTGGTTAAACAAGCAGGCATCGAACCCAAAGGGCGGCTCAACCTGAAGTTGATAAGAACATCAGACATTACCGTCAGGCATCTATTAAACAAAAAGGCATCGAACCCGAAGGCCGGCTCAACACCAAGTTGAGAGGAACATTTGACCTCGCTGTCAGGCATCTGTTAAACAAGCAGGCATCGAACCCGAAGGGCGGCTCAACCACAAGTTGATAAGAACATCATACCTTGCCGTCAGGAATTTATTAAACAAACAGGCATCGAACCCGAAGGCCGGCTCAACACCAAGTTGAGAGGAGCATTTGACCTTGATGTCAGGCATTTCTTAAACAAACAAGCATCGAAACTGAAGGCGGCTCAACCGGAAGTTGAGAAGAACATCTGACCTCGTCGTCAGGTATCTGTTAAACAAAGTGGCATTGAACCCGAAAGCCGACTCAACACCAAGTTAAGAGGAACATCTAACCTCACCGTGAGGAATCGGTTAAACAAGCAGGCATCGAACCCGAAGGGCGGCTCAACCAGAAGTTGATAAGAACATCAGACCTTGCCGTCAGGCATCTATTAAACAAACAAGCATCGAACCCGAAGCACGGCTCAACACGAAGTTGAGAGGAACATCTGACTTCGCCGTGATGAATCGGTTAAACAAGCAGGCATCGAACCCAAAGGGCGGCTCAACCAGAAGTTGATAAGAACATCAGACCTTGTCGTCAGGCATCTATTAAAGAAACAGGCATCGAACCCGAAGGTCGGCTCAACACCAAGTTGAGAGGAACATTTGACCTTGCTGCCAGGCATCTGTTAAACAAGCAGGCATCGAACCCGAAGGGCAGCTTAACCAGAAGTTGATAAGAACATCAGACCTTGCCGTCAGGCATCTATTAAACAAACAGGCATCGAACCCGAAGGCCGGCTCAACCCGAAGTTAAGAAGAACATGTGACCTTGCTGTCAGCTATCTGTTAAACAAGCAGGCATCGAACACGAAGGCTGGCTCAACCAGAAGTTGATAAGAACATTAGACCTTGCCGTCAGGCATCTATTAACCAAACACGCATTGATACCGAAGGCCGGTTCAACACGAAGTTAAGAGGAACATCTTACCTCGCCGTGAGGAGTCAGTTAAACAAGCAGGCATCGAAACCGAAGGGCGGCTCAACCAGAAGTTGATAAGAACATCAGACCTTGCCGTCAGGCGTCTATTAAACAAATAGGCATCGAACCCGAAGGCCGGCTCAACCAGAAGTTGATAAGAACATCAGACCTTACCGTCAGGCATCTGTTAAACAAACAGGCGTCGAACCCGAAGGCCGACTCAACACCAAGTTGAGAGGAACAATTGACCTCGACGTCAGGCATCTGTTAAACAAGCAGGCATCGAACCCGAAGGGCGGCTCAACCAGAAGTTGAGATGAACATCTGACCTTGCTGTCAGGCATCTATTAAATAAACAGGCATTGAACCCGAAGTCCGGCTAAACACGAAGTTAAGAGGAACATCTAACCTAGCCGTGAGGAATCGGTTAAACAAGCAGGCATCGGACCCGAAGGACGGCTCAACCAGAAGTTGATAAGAACATCAGACCTTGCCGTCAGGCATCTATTAAACAAACAGGCATCGAACCCGAAGGTCGGCTCAACACGAAGTTGAGAGGAACATCTGACTTCGACGTGAGGAATTGGTTAAACAAGCAGGCATCGAACCCAAAGGGCGGCTCAACCTGAAGTTGATAAGAACATCAGAAATTACCGTCAGGCATCTATTAAACAAAAAGGCATCGAACCCGAAGGCCGGCTCAACACCAAGTTGAGAGGAACATTTGACCTCGCTGTCAGGCATCTGTTAAACAAGCAGGCATCGAACCCGAAGGGCGGCTCAAGCAGAAGTTGATAAGAACATCATACCTTGCCGTCAGGAATTTATTAAACAAACAGGCATCGAACCCGAAGGCCGGCTTAACACCAAGTTGAGAGGAACATTTGACCTTGATGTCAGGCATTTCTTAAACAAACAAGCATCGAAACTGAAGGCGGCTCAACCGGAAGTTGAGAAGAACATCTGACCTCGTCGTCAGGTATCTGTTAAACAAAGTGGCATTGAACCCGAAAGCCGACTCAACACCAAGTTAAGAGGAACATCTAACCTCACCGTGAGGAATCGGTTAAACAAGCAGGCATCGAACCCGAAGGGCGGCTCAACCAGAAGTTGATAAGAACATCAGACCTTGCCGTCAGGCATCTATTAAACAAACAAGCATCGAACCCGAAGCACGGCTCAACACGAAGTTGAGAGGAACATCTGACTTCGCCGTGATGAATCGGTTAAACAAGCAGGCATCGAGCCCAAAGGGCGGCTCAACCAGAAGTTGATAAGAACATCAGACCTTGTCGTCAGGCATCTATTAAAGAAACAGGCATCGAACCCGAAGGTCGGCTCAACACCAAGTTGAGAGGAACATTTGACCTCGCTGTCAGGCATCTGTTAAACAAGCAGGCATCGAACCCGAAGGGCAGCTTAACCATAAGTTGATAAGAACATCAGACCTTGCCGTCAGGCATCTATTAAACAAACAGGCATCGAACCCGAAGGCCGGCTCAACCCGAAGTTAAGAAGAACATGTGACCTTGCTGTCAGCTATCTGTTAAACAAGCAGGCATCGAACACGAAGGTTGGCTCAACCAGAAGTTGATAAGAACATTAGACCTTGCCGTCAGGCATCTATTAACCAAACACGCATTGATACCGAAGGCCGGTTCAACACGAAGTTAAGAGGAACATCTTACCTCGCCGTGAGGAGTCAGTTAAACAAGCAGGCATCGAAACCGAAGGGCGGCTCAACCAGAAGTTGATAAGAACATCAGACCTTGCCGTCAGGCGTCTATTAAACAAATAGGCATCGAACTCGAAGGCCGGCTCAACCAGAAGTTGATAAGAACATCAGACCTTACCGTCAGGCATCTGTTAAACAAACAGGCGTCGAACCCGAAGGCCGACTCAACACCAAGTTGAGAGGAACATTTGACCTCGATGTCAGGCATTTGTTAAACAAACAAGCATCGAAACTGAAGGCGGCTCAACCGGAAGTTTAGAAGAACATCTGACCTCGTCGTCAGGTATCTTTTAAACAAACAGGCATTGAACCTGAAGGTCGGCTCAACACGAAGTTGAGAGGAACATCTGGCCTCGCCGTGAGGCATCTGTTAAACAAACAGGAATCGAACCCGAAGGGCGGCTCAACCAAAAGTTTATAAGAACATTAAACCTTGTCGTCAGGCATCTAATAAACAAACAGGCATCGAACCCGAAGGCTGGCTCAACACATAGTTGAGAGGAATATTTGACCTCGCCGTCAGGCATCTGTTAAACAAACAGGCATCGAAACCGAAGGCGGCTCAACCAGAATTTGAGAAGATCATCTGATCTTCCCGTCAGGCATCTGTTAAACAAACAGGCATCGAACCCGAAGGCCGGCTCAACCTGAAGTTGAGAAGAACATCTGAACTCGCCGTCAGGTATCTGCTAAACAAACATACATTGAACCCAAAGGCCGGCTCAACACAAAGTTGAGATGAACATCTGACTTCGCCGTGAGGCATCTGTTAAACAAACAGGCATCGAACCCGAAGTGCGGCTCAACCAGAAGTTGATAAAACATTAAACCTTGCTATCAGGAATCTATTAAACAAATAGGCATCGAACCCGAAGGCCGGCTCAACACCAAGTTGAGAGGAACATTTGAACTCGCCGTCAGGCATCTATTAAACAAACAGGCATCGAAATCGAAAGAGGCTCAACCGGAAGTTGAGAAGAACATATAACCTCGCCGCCAGGTAACTGTTAAACAAACAGGCATCGAACCCGAAGGCCGGCTCAACCAGAAGTTGAGAAGAACACGTGACCCCGTTGTCAGGCATCTGTTAAACAAAGAGGCATCGAACCTGAAGGTCGGCTCAACACCAAGTTGAGAGGAACATTTGACCTCGCTGTCAGGCATTTGTTAAACAAACAGGCATTAAACTCGAAGGCCGGCTCAACACGAAGTTGAGAGGAACATCTGACCTCGCCGTGAGGCATCTTTTCAACAAGCAGGCATCGAACCCGAAGGGCGGCTCAACCAGAAGTTGATAAGAACATCAGACCTTACCGTCAGTCATATATTAAACAAATAGGCGTCGAACCCGAAGGCCAGCTCAACACCAAGTTGAGAGGAACATTTGACCTCGCTGTCAGGCATCTGTTAAACAAGCAGGCATCGAACCCGAAGGGCAGCTCAAACAGAAGTTTATAAGAACATCAGACCTTGCCGTCAGGAATTTATTAAACAAACAGGCATCGAACCCGAAGGCCGGCTCAACACCAAGTTGAGAGGAACATTTGACCTCGATGTCAGGCATTTCTTAAACAAACAAGCATCGAAACTGAAGGCGGCTCAACCGGAAGTTGAGAAGAACATCTGACCTCGTCGTCAGGTATCTGTTAAACAAAGTGGCATTGAACCCGAAAGCCGGCTCAACACCAAGTTAAGAGGAACATCTAACCTCACCCTGAGGAATCGGTTAAACAAGCAGGCATCGAACCCGAAGGGCGGCTCAACCAGAAGTTGATAAGAACATCAGACCTTGCCGTAAGCATCTATTAAACAAACAAGCATCGAACCCGAAGCACGGCTCAACACGAAGTTGAGAGGAACATCTGACTTCGCCGTGAGGAATCAGTTGAATAAGCAGGCATCGAACCCAAAGGGCGGCTCAACCAGAAGTTGATAAGAACATCAGACCTTGCTGTCAGGCATCTATTAAAGAAACAGGCATCGAACCCGAAGGCCGACTCAACACCAAGTTGAGAGGAACATTTGACCTCGCTGTCAGGCATCTGTTAAACAAGCAGGCATCGAACCCGAAGGGCAGCTCAACCAGAAGTTGATAAGAACATCAGACCTTGCCGTCAGGCATCTATTAAACAAACAGGCATCGAACCCGAAGGCCGGCTCAACCCGATGTTGAGAAGAACATGTGACCTTGCTGTCAGCTATCTGTTAAACAAGCAGGCATCGAACACGAAGGCTGGCTCAACCAGAATTTGATAAGAACATTAGACCTTGCCGTCAGGCATCTATTAACCAAACACGCATTGATACCGAAGGCCGGTTCAACACGAAGTTAAGAGGAACATCTAACCTCGCCGTGAGGAGTCAGTTAAACAAGCAGGCATCGAAACCGAAGGGCGGCTCAACCAGAAGTTGATAAGAACATCAGACCTTGCCGTCAGGCGTCTATTAAACAAATAGGCATCGAACCCGAAGGCCGGCTCAACTAGAAGTTGATAAGAACATCAGACCTTGCCGTCAGGCATCTATTAAACAAACAGGCGTCGAACCCGAAGGCCGACTCAAGACCAAGTTGAGAGGAACATTTGACCTCGATGTCAGGCATTTGTTAAACAAACAAGCATCGAAACTGAAGGCGGCTCAACCGGATGTTTAGAAGAGCATCTGACCTCGTCGTCAGGTATCTGTTAAACAAACAGGCATTGAACATGAAGGTCGGCTCAACACGAAGTTGAGAGGAACATCTGGCCTCGCCGTGAAACATCTGTTAAACAAACAGGAATCGAACCCGAAGGGCGGCTCAACCAAAAGTTTATAATAACATTAAACCTTGTCGTCAGGCATCTATTAAACAAACAGGCATCGAACCCGAAGGCTGGCTCAACACATAGTTGAGAGGAATATTTGACCTCGCCGTCAGGCATCTGTTAAACAAACAGGCATCGAAACCGAAGGCGGCTCAACCAAAATTTGAGAAGATCATCTGATCTTCCCGTCAGGCATCTGTTAAAGAAACAGGCATCGAACCCGAAGGCCGGCTCAACCTGAAGTTGAGAAGAACATCTGACCTCGCCGTCAGGTATCTGCTAAACAAACATACATTGAACCCGAAGGCCGGCTCAACACAAAGTTGAGATGAACATCTGACTTCGCCGTGAGGCATCTGTTAAACAAACAGGCATCGAACCCGAAGTGCGGCTCAACCAGAAGTTGATAAAACATTAAACCTTGCTGTCAGGAATCTATTAAACAAATAGGCATCGAACCCGAAGGCCGGCTCAACACCAAGTTGAGAGGAACATTTGAACTCGCCGTCAGGCATCTATTAAACAAACAGGCATCGAAATCGAAAGTGGCTCAACCGGAAGTTGAGAAGAACATATAACCTCGCCGCCAGGTATCTGTAAAACAAACAGGCATCGAACCCGAAGGCCGGCTCAACCAGAAGTTCAGAAGAACACGTGACCCCGTTGTCAGGCATCTGTTAAACAAAGAGGCATCGAACCTGAATGCCGGCTCAACACCAAGTTGAGAGGAACATTTGACCTCGCTGTCAGGCATTTGTTAAACAAACAGGCATTAAACTCGAAGGCCGGCTCAACACGAAGTTGAGAGGAACATCTGACCTCGCCGTGAGGCATCTTTTAAACAAGCAGGCATCAAACCCGAAGGGCGGCTCAACCAGAAGTTGATAAGAACATCAGACCTTACCGTCAGTCATATATTAAACAAATAGGCGTCGAACCCGAAGGCCGGCTCAACACCAAGTTGAGAGGAACATTTGACCTCGCTGTCAGGCATCTGTTAAACAAGCAGGCATCGAACCCGAAGGGCGGCTCAAACAGAAGTTTATAAGAACATCAGACCTTGCCGTCAGGAATTTATTAAACAAACAGGCATCGAACCCGAAGGCCGGCTCAACACCAAGTTGAGAGGAACATTTGACCTCGATGTCAGGAATTTCTTAAACAAACAAGCATCGAAACTGAAGGCGGCTCAACCGGAAGTTGAGAAGAACATCTGACCTCGTCGTCAGGTATCTGTTAAACAAAGTGGCATTGAACCCGAAAGCCGGCTCAACACCAAGTTAAGAGGAACATCTAACCTCACCGTGAGGAATCGGTTAAACAAGCAGGCATCGAACCCGAAGGGCGACTCAACCAGAAGTTGATAAGAACATCAGACCTTGTCGTAAGCATCTATTAAACAAACAAGCATCGAACCCGAAGCACGGCTCAACACGAAGTTGAGAGGAACATCTGACTTCGCCGTGAGGAATCAGTTAAATAAGCAGGCATCGAACCCAAAGGGCGGCTCAATCAGAAGCTGATAAGAACATCAGACCTTGCTGTCGGGCATCTATTAAAGAAACAGGCATCGAACCCGAAGGCCGGCTCAACACCAAGTTGAGAGGAACATTTGACCTCGCTGTCAGGCATCTGTTAAACAAGCAGGCATCGAACCCGAAGGGCAGCTCAACCAGAAGTTGATAAGAACATCAGACCTTGCCGTCAGGCATCTATTAAACAAACAGGCATCGAACCCGAAGGCCGGCTCAACCCGAAGTTGAGAAGAACATGTGACCTTGCTGTCAGCTATCTGTTAAACAAGCAGGCATTGAACACGAAGGCTGGCTCAACCAGAATTTGATAAGAACATTAGACCTTGCCGTCAGGCATCTATTAACCAAACACGCATTGATACCGAAGGCCGGTTCAACACGAAGTTAAGAGGAACATCTAACCTCGCCGTGAGGAGTCAGTTAAACAAGCAGGCATCGAAACCGAAGGGCGGCTCAACCAGAAGTTGATAAGAACATCAGACCTTGCCGTCAGGCGTCTATTAAACAAATAGGCATCGAACCCGAAGGCCGGCTCAACTAGAAGTTGATAAGAACATCAGACCTTGCCGTCAGGCATCTATTAAACAAACAGGCGTCGAACCCGAAGGCCGACTCAAGACCAAGTTGAGAGGAACATTTGACCTCGATGTCAGGCATTTGTTAAACAAACAAGCATCGAAACTGAAGGCGGCTCAACCGGATGTTTAGAAGAGCATCTGACCTCGTCGTCAGGTATCTGTTAAACAAACAGGCATTGAACATGAAGGTCGGCTCAACACGAAGTTGAGAGGAACATCTGGCCTCGCCGTGAAACATCTGTTAAACAAACAGGAATCGAACCCGAAGGGCGGCTCAACCAAAAGTTTATAATAACATTAAACCTTGTCGTCAGGCATCTATTAAACAAACAGGCATCGAACCCGAAGGCTGGCTCAACACATAGTTGAGAGGAATATTTGACCTCGCCGTCAGGCATCTGTTAAACAAACAGGCATCGAAACCGAAGGCGGCTCAACCAAAATTTGAGAAGATCATCTGATCTTCCCGTCAGGCATCTGTTAAAGAAACAGGCATCGAACCCGAAGGCCGGCTCAACCTGAAGTTGAGAAGAACATCTGACCTCGCCGTCAGGTATCTGCTAAACAAACATACATTGAACCCGAAGGCCGGCTCAACACAAAGTTGAGATGAACATCTGACTTCGCCGTGAGGCATCTGTTAAACAAACAGGCATCGAACCCGAAGTGCGGCTCAACCAGAAGTTGATAAAACATTAAACCTTGCTGTCAGGAATCTATTAAACAAATAGGCATCGAACCCGAAGGCCGGCTCAACACCAAGTTGAGAGGAACATTTGAACTCGCCGTCAGGCATCTATTAAACAAACAGGCATCGAAATCGAAAGTGGCTCAACCGGAAGTTGAGAAGAACATATAACCTCGCCGCCAGGTATCTGTTAAACAAACAGGCATCGAACCCGAAGGCCGGCTCAACCATAAGTTGAGAAGAACACGTGACCCCGTTGTCAGGCATCTGTTAAACAAAGAGGCATCGAACCTGAAGGTCGGCTCAACACCAAGTTGAGAGGAACATTTGACCTCGCTGTCAGGCATTTGTTAAACAAACAGGCATTAAACTCGAAGGCCGGCTCAACACGAAGTTGAGAGGAACATCTGACCTCGCCGTGAGGCATCTTTTAAACAAGCAGGCATCGAACCCGAAGGCCGGCTCAACCAGAAGTTGATAAGAACATCAGACCTTACCGTCAGTCATATATTAAACAAACAGGCGTCGAACCCGAAGTGCGGCTCAACCAGAAGTTGATAAAACATTAAACCTTACTATCAGGAATCTATTAAACAAATAGGCATCGAACCCGAAGGCCGGCTCAACACCAAGTTGAGAGGAACATTTGAACTCGCCGTCAGGCATCTATTAAACAAACAGGCATCGAAATCGAAAGTGGCTCAACCGGAAGTTGAGAAGAACATATAACCTCGCCGCCAGGTATCTGTTAAACAAACAGGCATCGAACCCGAAGGCCGGCTCAACCAGAAGTTGAGAAGAACACGTGACCCCGTTGTCAGGCATCTGTTAAACAAAGAGGCATCGAACCTGAAGGTCGGCTCAACACCAAGTTGAGAGGAACATTTGACCTCGCTGTCAGGCATTTGTTAAACAAACAGGCATTAAACTCGAAGGCCGGCTCAACACGAAGTTGAGAGGAACATCTGACCTCGCCGTGAGGCATCTTTTAAACAAGCAGGCATCGAACCCGAAGGGCGGCTCAACCAGAAGTTGATAAGAACATCAGACCTTACCGTCAGTCATATATTAAACAAATAGGCGTCGAACCCGAAGGCCGGCTCAACACCAAGTTGAGAGGAACATTTGACCTCGCTGTCAGGCATCTGTTAAACAAGCAGGCATCGAACCCGAAGGGCGGCTCAAACAGAAGTTTATAAGAACATCAGACCTTGCCGTCAGGAATTTATTAAACAAACAGGCATCGAACCCGAAGGCCGGCTCAACACCAAGTTGAGAGGAACATTTGACCTCGATGTCAGGCATTTCTTAAACAAACAAGCATCGAAACTGAAGGCGGCTCAACCGGAAGTTGAGAAGAACATCTGACCTCGTCGTCAGGTATCTGTTAAACAAAGTGGCATTGAACCCGAAAGCCGGCTCAACACCAAGTTAAGAGGAACATCGAACCTCACCGTGAGGAATCGGTTAAACAAGCAGGCATCGAACCCGAAGGGCGGCTCAACCAGAAGTTGATAAGAACATCAGACCTTGCCGTAAGCATCTATTAAACAAACAAGCATCGAACCCGAAGCACGGCTCAACACGAAGTTGAGAGGAACATCTGACTTCGCCGTAAGGAATCATTTAAATAAGCAGGCATCGAACCCAAAGGGCGGCTCAACCAGAAGTTGATAAGAACATCAGACCTTGCTGTCAGGCATCTATTAAAGAAACAGGCATCGAACCCGAAGGCCGGCTCAACACCAAGTTGAGAGGAACATTTGACCTCGCTGTCAGGCATCTGTTAAACAAGCAGGCATCGAACCCGAAGGGCAGCTCAACCAGAAGTTGATAAGAACATCAGACCTTGCCGTCAGGCATCTATTAAACAAACAGGCATCGAACCCGAAGGCCGGCTCAACCCGAAGTTGAGAAGAACATGTGACCTTGCTGTCAGCTATCTGTTAAACAAGCAGGCATCGAACACGAAGGCTGGCTCAACCAGAATTTGATAAGAACATTAGACCTTGCCGTCAGGCATCTATTAACCAAACACGCATTGATACCGAAGGCCGGTTCAACACGAAGTTAAGAGGAACATCTAACCTCGCCGTGAGGAGTCAGTTAAACAAGCAGGCATCGAAACCGAAGGGCGGCTCAACCAGAAGTTGATAAGAACATCAGACCTTGCCGTCAGGCGTCTATTAAACAAATAGGCATCGAACCCGAAGGCCGGCTCAACTAGAAGTTGATAAGAACATCAGACCTTTCCATCAGGCATCTATTAAACAAACAGGCGTCGAACCCGAAGGCCGACTCAAGACCAAGTTGAGAGGAACATTTGACCTCGATGTCAGGCATTTGTTAAACAAACAAGCATCGAAACTGAAGGCGGCTCAACCGGATGTTTAGAAGAGCATCTGACCTCGTCGTCAGGTATCTGTTAAACAAACAGGCATTGAACATGAAGGTCGGCTCAACACGAAGTTGAGAGGAACATCTGGCCTCGCCGTGAAACATCTCTTAAACAAACAGGAATCGAACCCGAAGGGCGGCTCAACCAAAAGTTTATAATAACATTAAACCTTGTCGTCAGGCATCTATTAAACAAACAGGCATCGAACCCGAAGGCTGGCTCAACACATAGTTGAGAGGAATATTTGACCTCGCCGTCAGGCATCTGTTAAACAAACAGGCATCGAAACCGAAGGCGGCTCAACCAGAATTTGAGAAGATCATCTGATCTTCCCGTCAGGCATCTGTTAAAGAAACAGGCATCGAACCCGAAGGCCGGCTCAACCTGAAGTTGAGAAGAACATCTGACCTCGCCGTCAGGTATCTGCTAAACAAACATACATTGAACCCGAAGGCCGGCTCAACACAAAGTTGAGATGAACATCTGACTTCGCCGTGAGGCATCTGTTAAACAAACAGGCATCGAACCCGAAGTGCGGCTCAACCAGAAGTTGATAAAACATTAAACCTTGCTGTCAGGAATCTATTAAACAAATAGGCATCGAACCCGAAGGCCGGCTCAACACCAAGTTGAGAGGAACATTTGAACTCGCCGTCAGGCATCTATTAAACAAACAGGCATCGAAATCGAAAGTGGCTCAACCGGAAGTTGAGAAGAACATATAACCTCGCCGCCAGGTATCTGTTAAACAAACAGGCATCGAACCCGAAGGCCGGCTCAACCAGAAGTTCAGAAGAACACGTGACCCCGTTGTCAGGCATCTGTTAAACAAAGAGGCATCGAACCTGAAGGCCGGCTCAACACCAAGTTGAGAGGAACATTTGACCTCGCTGTCAGGCATTTGTTAAACAAACAGGCATTAAACTCGAAGGCCGACTCAACACGAAGTTGAGAGGAACATCTGACCTCGCCGTGAGGCATCTTTTAAACAAGCAGGCATCGAACCCGAAGGGCGGCTCAACCAGATGTTGATAAGAACATCAGACCTTACCGTCAGTCATATATTAAACAAATAGGCGTCGAACCCAAAGGCCGGCTCAACACCAAGTTGAGAGGAACATTTGACCTCGCTGTCAGGCATCTGTTAAACAAGCAGGCATCGAACCCGAAGGGCGGCTCAAACAGAAGTTTATAAGAACATCAGACCTTGCCGTCAGGAATTTATTAAACAAACAGGCATCGAACTCGAAGGCCGGCTCAACACCAAGTCGAGAGGAACATTTGACCTCGATGTCAGGCATTTCTTAAACAAACAAGCATCGAAACTGAAGGCGGCTCAACCGGAAGTTGAGAAGAACATCTGACCTCGTCGTCAGGTATCTGTTAAACAAAGTGGCATTGAACCCGAAAGCCGGCTCAACACCAAGTTAAGAGGAACATCTAACCTCACCGTGAGGAATCGGTTAAACAAGCAGGCATCGAACCCGAAGGGCGGCTCAACCAGAAGTTGATAAGAACATCAGACCTTGCCGTAAGCATCTATTAAACAAACAAGCATCGAACCCGAAGCACGGCTCAACACGAAGTTGAGAGGAACATCTGACTTCGCCGTGAGGAATCAGTTAAACAAGCAGGCATCGAACCCAAAGGGCGGCTCAACCAGAAGTTGATAAGAACATCAGACCTTGCTGTCAGGCATCTATTAAAGAAACAGGCATCGAACCCGAAGGCCGGCTCAACACCAAGTTGAGAGGAACATTTGACCTCGCTGTCAGGCATCTGTTAAACAAGCAGTCATCCAACCCGAAGGGTAGCTCAACCAGAAGTTGATAAGACCATCAGACCTTGCCGTCAGGCATCTATTAAACAAACAGGCATCGAACCCGAAGGCCGGCTCAACCCGAAGTTGAGAAGAACATGTGACCTTGCTGTCAGCTATCTGTTAAACAAGCAGGCATCGAACACGAAGGCTGGCTCAACCAGAAGTTGATAAGAACATTAGACCTTGCCGTCAGGCATCTATTAACCAAACACGCATTGATACCGAAGGCCGGTTCAACACGAAGTTAAGAGGAACATCTAACCTCGTCGTGAGGAGTCAGTTAAACAAGCAGGCATCGAAACCGAAGGGCGGCTCAACCAGAAGTTGATAAGAACATCAGACCTTGCCGTCAGGCGTCTATTAAACAAATAGGCATCGAACCCGAAGGCCGGCTCAACCAGAAGTTGATAAGAACATCAGACCTTGCCGTCAGGCATCTATTAAACAAACAGGCGTCGAACCCGAAGGCCGACTCAAGACCAAGTTGAGAGGAACATTTGACCTCGATGTCAGGCATTTGTTAAACAAACAAGCATCGAAACTGAAGGCGGCTCAACCGGAAGTTTAGAAGAACATCTGACCTCGTCGTCAGGTATTTGTTAAACAAACAGGCATTGAACCTGAAGGTCGGCTCAACACGAAGTTGAGAGGAACATCTGACCTCGCCGTGAGGCATCTGTTAATAAAGCAGGAATCGAACCCGAAGGGGCGCTCAACCAAAAGTTTATAAGAACATTAAACCTTGTCGTCAGGCATCTATTAAACAAACAGGCATCGAACCCGAAGGCTGGCTCAACACATAGTTGAGAGGAATATTTGACCTCGCCGTCAGGCATCTGTTAAACAAACAAGCATCGAAACCGAAGGCGGCTCAACCAGAATTTGAGAAGATCATCTGATCTTCCCTTCAGGCATCTGTTAAACAAACAGGCATCGAACCCGAAGGCCGGCTCAACCTGAAGTTGAGAAGAACATCTGACCTCGCCGTCAGGTATCTGCTAAACAAACATACATTGAACCCGAAGGCCGGCTCAACACAAAGTTGAGAGGAACATCTGACTTCGCCGTGAGGCATCTGTTAAACAAACAGGCATTGAACCCGAAGTGAGGCTCAACCAGAAGTTGATAAAACATTAAACCTTGTTGTCAGGAATCTATTAAACAAATAGGCATCGAACCCGAAGGCCGGCTCAACACCAAGTTGAGAGGAACATTTGAACTCGCCGTCAGGCATCTATTAAACAAACAGGCATCGAAACCGAAAGTGGCTCAACCGGAAGTTGAGAAGAACATATAACCTCGCCGTCAGGTATCTGTTAAACAAACAGGCATCGAACCCGAAGGCCGGCTCAACCAGAAGTTGAGAAGAACACGTGACCTCGCTGTCAGGCATCTGTTAAACAAAGAGGCATCGAACCTGAAGGCCGGCTCAACACCAAGTTGAGAGGAACATTTGACCTTGCTGTCAGGCATTTGTTAAACAAACAGGCATTAAACTCGAAGGCCGGCTCAACACGAAGTTGAGAGGAACATCTGACCTCGCCGTGAGGCATCTTTTAAACAAGCAGGCATCGAACCCGAAGGGCGGCACAACCAGATGTTGATAAGAACATCAGACCTTACCGTCAGTGATATATTAAACAAATAGGCGTCGAACCCGAAGGTCGGCTCAACACCATGTTGAGAGGAGCATTTTACCTCGCCGCCAGGCATCTGTTAAACAAACAGGCATCGAACCCGAAGGCCGGCTCAACCCGAAGTTGAGAAGAACATGTGACCTCGCTGTCAGGTATCAGTTAAACAAATAGGCATCTAACCTGAAGGCTGGCTCAACTAGAAGTAGAGGGGAACATCTGACCTTGCCGTGAGGTATCTGTTAAACAAACAGGCATTGAAACCCGAAGGCCGGCTCAACAAGAAGTAGATAGGAACATCAGACCTCGCCGTGAGGTATCTGTTAAATAAGCAGGCATCGAACCCGAAGGTCGGCTCAACCAGAAGTTGATAAGAAAATCAAACCTTGCCGTCAGGCATCTATTAAACAAACAGGCATCGAACCCCGAAGGCTGGCTCAACACCAAGTTGAAAGGAACATTGGACCTCGCCGTCAGGCATCTGTTAAACAAACAGGCTTCGAAACTGAAGGCGGCTCAACCGGAACTTGAGAAGAACATCTGACCTTGCCGTCAGGTATCTGTTAAACAAACAGGCATCGAACCCGAAGGTTGGCTCAACCCGAAATTGAGAAGAACATCTAACCTCGTTCTCAGGCATCTGTTAAACAAGCAGGCATCGAACTCGAAGGGCGGATCAACCAGACATTGATAAGAACATTAGACCTTGCCGTCAGGCATCTATTAAACAAAAAGGCATCGAACCCGAAGGCCGGATCAACACCAAGTTGAGAGGAACATTTGACCTCGCCGTCAGGCATCTGTTAAACAAATAGGCATCGAACCAGAAGGCCGGTGCAACCCGAAGTTGAGAAGAACATGTGACCTCGCTGTCAGGTATCTGCTAAACAAACAGGCATCGAACCTGAAGGCCGGCTCAACCTGAAGTTGAGAAGAACATCTGACCTCGCCGTCAGGTATTTGTTTAACAAACAGGCATTGAACCCGAAGGCCGGCTCAACACGAAGTTGAGAGGAACATCTGACCTCGCCGTGAGGCATCTGTTAAACAAGCAGGCATTGAACCCGAAGGGCGGCTCAACCAGAAGTTGATAAGAACATCAGACCTTGCCGTCAGGCATCTATTAAACAAACAGGCATCGAACCCGAAGGCCGGCTCAACACCAAGTTGAGAGGAACATTTGACCTCGCCGTCAGGCATCTGTTAAACAAACAGGCATCGAAACTGAAGGCGGCTCAACCGGAAGTTGAGAAGAACATATGACCTTGCTGTCATGTATCTGTTAAACAAACAGTCATCGAACCCGAAGGCCGGCTCAACCTAAAGTTTAGAAGAACATCTGACCACGCCGTCAAGTATCTGTTAAACAAACAAGTATTAAACCCGAAGGCCGGCTCAACACGAAGTTGAGAGGAACATCTGACCTAGCTGTGAGGCAGGTGTTAAACAAGCAGGCATCGAACCCGAAGGGCGGCTCAACTAGAAGTTTATAAGAACATTAGACCTTGCCGTCAGGCATCTATTAAACAAACAAGCGTTGAACCCGAAGGCCGGCTCAACACGAAGTTGAGAGGAACATCTGACCTCGCCGTGAGGCATCTGTTAAACAAACAGGCATCGAACCCGAAGGGCGGCTCAACTAGATGTTGATAACAACAACAGACCTTGCCGTCAGGCATCTATTAAACAAACAGGCATCGAACCCGAAGGCCGGCTCAACACCAAGTTGAGAGGAACATTTGACCTCGCTCTTAGGCATTTGTTAAACAAACAAGCATCGAAACTGAAGGCGGCTAAACCGGATGTTGAGAAGAACATCTGACCTCGCCCTCAGGTATCTGTTAAACAAACAGGCCTCGAACCCGAAGGGCGGCTCAACCCGAAGTTGAGAAGAACATCTGACCTCGCTGTCAAGCATCTGTAAACAAACAGGCATCGAACCCGAAGGCCGGCTCAACCTGAAGTTGAGAAGAACAACTAACCACGCCGTCAGGTATCTGTTAAACAAATAGACATTGAACCCGATGGCCGGATCAACACCAAGTTGAGAGGAACATCTGACCTCGCCGTGAGGCATCTGTTAAACAAGCAGGCATCAAACGCGAAGGGCGGCTCAACCAGAAGTTGATAAGAACATTAGACCTTGATGTCAAGTATCTATTAAACAAACAGGCATCGAACCCGAAGGCCGGCTCAACACCAAGTTTAGAGGAACATTTGACCTCGTTGTCAGGCATTTGTTAAACAAACAGGCATCAAAACCGACGGCCGGCTCAACCGGAAGTTGAGAAGAACATCTGACCTCGCCGTCAGGTATCTGTTAAACAAACAGGCATCGAACCCCACGGCCGGCTCAACCAGAAGTTGAGAAGAACATGTGACCTCGCTGTCAGGCATCTGTTAAACAAACAGGCATCGAACCCGAAGGCCAGCTCAACCTAAAGTTGAGAAGAACATCTGACCACGCCATCAGGTATTTGTTAAACAAACAAGTATTAAACCCGAATGCCGGCTCAAAACGAAGTTGAGAGGAACATCTGACCTCGCTGTGAGGCAGGTGTTAAACAAGCAGGCATCGAACCCGAAGGGCGGCTCAACTAGAAGTTGATAAGAACATTAGACCTTGCCGTCAGGCATCTATTAAACAAACAGGAATTGAACCCGAAGGCCGGCTCAACACGAAGTTGAGAGGAACATATGACCTCGCCATGAGGCATTTGTTAAACAAGCAAACATCGAACCCGAAGGGCGGCTCAACTAGAAGTTGATAACAACAACAGACCTTGCCGTCAGACATCTATTAAACAAAGAGGCATCGAACCTGAAGGCCAGCTCAACACCAAGTTGAGAGGAACATTTGACCTCGCCGTCAGGTATCTGTTAAACAAACAGGCATCGAACCCGAAGGTCGGCTCAACCTAAAGTTGAGAAGAACATCTAACCACGTCGTCAGGTATCTGTTAAACAAACAAGTATTAAACCCGAAGGGCGGCTCAACTCGAAGTTGAGAGGAACATCTGACCTCGCTGTGAGGCATCTGTTAAACAAACAGGCTCAAACCCGAAGGCCGGCTCAACCTGAAGTTGAGAAGAATATCTGACCTCGCCGTTAGCTATCTGTTAAACAAACAGGCATTGAACCCGAAGGCCGGCTCAACACGAAGTTGAGAGGAACATCTAACCTCGCCGTGAGGCATCTGTTAAACAAGCTGGCATCGAACCCGAAGGGCGGCTCAACCAGAAGTTGATAAGAACATCAGACCTTGCCGTCAGGCATCTATTAAACAAACAGGCATCGAACCCGAAGGCCGGCTCAACACCAAGTTGAGAGGAACATTTGACCTCGCCGTCAGGCATCTGTTAAACAAACAGGCATCAAAACTGAAGTCGGCTCAACCAGAAGTTGAGAAGAACATCTGACCTCGCCGTCAGGCATCTGTTAAACAAACAGGCATCGAACCCGAAGGCCGGCTCAACCTGAAGTTGAGAAGAACATCTGACCTCTCCGTCCGGTATCTGTTAAACAAACAGATATTAAACCTGAAGCCGGCTCAACACGAAGTTGAGAGGAACATCTGACCTTGCCGTGAGGCATCTGTTAAACAAGCAGGCATCCAACCCGAAGGGCGGCTCAACCAGAAGTTGAGAAGAACATCTGACCTTGCCGACAGGTATCTGTTAAACAAACATGCATCGAACCCGAAGGCCGGCTCAACCAGAAGTTGCAAAGAACATGTGACCTCGTTGTCAGGCATCTGTTAAACAAACAGGCATCGAACCCAAAAGCCAGCTCAACACCAAGTTGAGAGGAACATTTGACCTCGCCGTCAGGGATTTGTTAAACAAACAGGCATCGAAATCGAAAGCGGCTCAAACGGAAGTTGAGAAGAATATCTAACCTCGCCATCAGGTATCTGTTAAACAAACAGGCATCGAACCCGACGGCCGGCTCAACCAGAAGTTGAGAAGAACACGTGACCTCGCTGTTAGGCATCTGTTAAACAAACATGCTCGAACCCGAAGGTCGGCTCAACCTAAAGTTGTGAAGAACATCTGACCTCGCCGGAAGGTATCTGTTAAACAAACAGGCATTGAACCCGAAAGCCGGCTCAACACGAAGTTGAGAGGAACATCTGACCTCACCATGAGGCATCTGTTAAACAAGCAGGCATCAAACCCGAAGGGCGCCTCAACCAGAAGTTGATAAGAACATCAGACCTTTCCGTCAGGCATCTATTAAACAAACAGGCATCGAACCCGAAGGCCGGCTCAATAGCAAGTTGAGAGGAACATTTGACCTTGCCGTTAGGCATCTGTTAAACAAACAGGCATCGAAACTGAAGGCGGCTCAACCGGATGTTAAGAAGAACATCTGACCTTGCCGTCAGGTATCTGTTAAACAAACAGGCATCGAACCTGAAGGTCGGCTCAACTCGAAGTTGAGAAGAACATCTGACCTCGCTGTCAAGCATCTATTAAACAAACAGGCATTGAACCCGAAGGCCGGCTCAACCTGAAGTTGAGAAGAACATCTGACCACGCCGTCAAGTATCTGTTAAACAAACAGACATTGAACCCGAAGTCCGGCTAAACACGAAGTTGAGAGGAATATTTGACCTCGCCGTAAGGCATCTTTTAAACAAGCAGACATCAAACCCGAAGGGCAGCTCAACCAGAAGTTGATAAGAACATTAAACCTTGCCGTCAGGCATCTATTAGACAAACAGGCATCGAAACCTAAGGCCGACTCAACACTAAGTTGAGAGGAACATTTGACCTCGCCGTCAGGCATCTCTTAAACAAACAGGCATCGAACCCGAAGGCCGGCTCAACCCGAAGTTGAGAAGAACATGTGACCTCGCTGTCAGGTATCTGTTAAACAAACAGGCATCAAACCCGAAGGCCGGCTCAACCTATAGTTGAGAAGAACATCTGACCACGCCGTCAGGTATCTGTTAAACAAACAGACATTGAACCCGAAGGCCGGCTCAACACGAAGTTGAGAGGAACATCTGACCTCGCCATGAGGCATCTGTTAAACAAGAAGGCATCGAATCCGAAGGGCGGCTCAACCAGAAGTTGATAAGAACATTATACCTTGCCGTCAGGCATCTATTAAACAAACAGGCATCGACCCCGAAGGCCGGCTCAACACCAAGTTGAGAGGAAAAGTTGACCTCGCCGTCAGGCATCTGTTAAAGAAACAGGCATCAAAACTGAAAGCGGATCAACCAGAAGTTGAGAAGAACATCTGACCTCACCGTCATGTATCTTTCAAACAAACAAGCATCAAACCTGAAGGCCGGCTCAACCCTAAGTTGAGAAGAACATGTAACCTTGCTGTCAGGCATCTGTTAAACAAACAGGCATCGAACCCGAAGGCCGGCTCAACCTGAAGTTGAGAAGAACATCTGACCTCGTCGTTAGGTATCTATTAAATAAACATGCATTGAACCCGAAGGACGGCTTAACACGAAGTTGAGAGGAACATCTGACCTCGTCGTGATGCATCTGTTAAACAAGCATGCAACAAACCCGAAGGGCGGCACAACCAGAAGTTGATAAGAACATCAGACCTTGCCTTCAGGTATCTATTAAACAAACAGGCATTGATCCCGAAGTCCGGCTCAACACCAAGTTGACAGAAACATTTGACCTCGCCGTGAGGCATATGTTAAACAAACAGGCATCGAATTTGAAATCGGCTCAATTGGAAGTTGAGAAGAACATCTGACCTCGCTGTCAGGTATCTGTTAAATAAACAGGCATCGAACCCGAAGGCCGGTCAACCCGAAGTTGAGAAGAACATCTGACCATGCCGTCAGGTATCTGGTAAACAAACAGACACTGAACCCGAAGGCCGTATCAACACGAAGTTGAGAGGAACATCTGACCTCGCCGTGAGGCATCTGTTAAACAAGCAGGCATCGAACCCGAAGGGCGGCTCAACCAGAAGTTGATAAGAACATCAGACCTTGTCATCAGGCATCTATTAAACAAACAGGCATCGAACCCGAAGGCCGGCTCAACACCAAATTGAGAGGAACATTTGATCTTGCCGTCAGGCATCTGTTAAACAAACAGGCATCGAAACCGAAATCGACTCAACCGGAAGTTGAGAAGAACATCTGACCTTGCCGTCATGTATCTGTTAAACAAACAGGCATCAAACTCGAAGGCCAGCTCAACCTGAGGTTGAGAAGAACACAGGACCTCGCCGTCAGGTATCTGTTAAATAAACAGGCATTGAACCCGAAGGCCGGCTCAACACGAAGTTGAGAGGAACATCTGACCTCGCCATGAGGCATCTGTTAAACAAGCAGGCATCAAATCCGAAGGGCGGCTCATTCAGAAGTTGATAAGAACATTATACCTTGTCGTCAGGCATCTATTAAACAAACAGGCATTGACCCCGAAGGCCGGCTCAACACCAAGTTGAGAGGAAAAGTTGACCTCGCCGTCAGGCATCTGTTAAAGAAACAGGCATCAAAACCGAAAGCGGATCAACCAGAAGTTGAGAAGAACATCTGACCTCACCGTCATGTATATGTCAAACAAACAAGCATCAAACCCGAAGGCCGGCTCAACCCTAAGTTGAGAAGAACATGTGACCTTGCTGTCAGGCATCTGTTAAACAAACAGGCATCGAGCCCGAAGGCCGGCTCAACCTGAAGTTGAGAAGAACATCTGACCTCGTCGTTAGGTATCTATTAAATAAACATGCATTGAACCCGAAGGCCGGCTTAACACGAAGTTGAGAGGAACATCTGACCTCGTCGTGAGGCATCTGTTAAACAAGCAGGCAACAAACCCGAAGGGCGCCACAACCAGAAGTTGATAAGAACATCAGACATTGCCTTCAGGTATCTATTAAACAAACAGGCATTGATCCCGAAGTCCGGCTCAACACCAAGTTGAGAGGAACATTTGACCTCGCCGTGAGGCATATGTTAAACAAACAGGCATCGAATTTGAAATCGGCTCAATTGGAAGTTGAGAAGAACATCTGACCTCGCTGTCAGGTATCTGTTAAATAAACAGGCATCGAACCCGAAGGCCGGTCAACCCGAAGTTGAGAAGAACATCTGACCTCGCTGTCAGGCATCTGTTAAACAAACAGGCATCGAACCCGAAGGCCAGCTCAACCTATAGTTGAGAAGAACATCTGACCACGCCGTCAGGTATCTAGTAAACAAACAGACATTGAACCCGAAGGCCGTCTCAACACGAAGTTGAGAGGAACATCTGACCTCGCCGTGAGGCATCTGTTAAACAAGCAGGCATCGAACCCGAAGGGCGGCTCAACCAGAAGTTGATAAGAACATTAGACCTTGCCATCAGGCATCTATTAAACAAACAGGCATCGAACCCGAAGACCGGCTCAATACCAAGTTGGGAGGAACATTTGACTTCGCTGTCAGGCATCTGTTAAATTAACAGGCATCAAAACCAAAAGTGGATCAACCAGAAGTTGAGAAGAACATCTGACCTCGCCGTCATGTATTTGTTAAACAAACAGGCATCAAACCCGAAGGCCGGCTCAACCCTAAGTTGAGAAGAACATGTGACCTCGCTGCCTGGCATCTGTTAAACAAACAGGCATCGAACCCGAAGGCCGGCTCAACCTGAAGTTGAGAAGAACATCTGACTTCGCCGTCAGGTATCTGTTAAACAAACATGCATTGAACCCGAAGGCCGGCTCAACACGAAGTTGAGAGGAACATCTGACCTCGCCGTAAGGCATCTATTAAAAAAGCAGGCATCCAATCCGAAGGGCGGCTCTACCAGAAGTTGATAAGAACATCAGACCTTGTCATCAGGCATCTATTAAACAAACAGGCATTGAACCCGAAGGTCGGCTCAACACGAAGTTGAGAGGAACATCTGACCTCGCCATGAGGCATCTGTTAAACAAATAGGCATCGAAACCGAAATCGACTCAACTGGAAGTTGAGAAGAACATCTGACCTTGCCGTCATGTATCTGTTAAACAAACAGGCATCGAATTTGAAGGCGGCTCAACCGGAAGTTGAGAAGAACATCTGACCTCGATGTCAGGTATCTGTTAAATAAACAGGCATCGAACCTGAACGCCGACTCAACCCGAAGTTGAGAGGAACATCTGACCTCGCCGTGAGGCATCTGTTAAACAAGCAGGCATTGAACCCGAAGGGCGGCTCAACCAGAAGTTGATAAGAACATTAGACCTTGCCGTCATGCATCTATTAAACAAACAGGCATTGACCCCGAAGGCCGGCTCAACACCAAGTTGAGAGGAACATTTGACCTCGCCGTCAGGCATCTGTTAAACAAACAGACATCAAAATCGAAAGCGGATCAACCAGAAGTTGAGAAGAACATCTGACCTCACCGTCATGTATCTGTTAAACAAACAGGCATCAAACTCGAAGGCCGGCTAAACCCTAAGTTGAGAAGAACATCTGACCTCGCTGTCAGGCATCTGTTAAAGAAACAGGCATCGAACCCGAAGGCCGGCTCAACCTGAAGTTCAGAAGAACATCTGACCTCGCCGTCAGGTATCTGTTAAACAAACATGCATTGAACCCGAAGGCCGGCTCAACCCGAAGTTGAGAGGGACATCTGACTTCGCCGTGAGGCATCTGTTAAAAAAGCAGGCATCGAATCCGAAGGGCGGCTCAACCAGAAGTTGATAAGAACATCAGACCTTGCCGTCAGGCATCTATTAAACAAACAGGCATCGAACCCGAAGGCCGGCTCAACACCAAATTGAGAGGAACATTTGATCTTGCCGTCAGGCATCTGTTAAACAAACAGGCATCGAAACCAATATCGACTCAACCGGAAGTTGGGAAGAACATCTGACCTTGCCGTCATGTATCGGTTAAACAAACAGGCATCAAACTCGAAGGCCGGCTCAACCTGAGGTTGAGAAGAACACATGACCTCGCCGTCAGGTATCTGTTAAATAAACAGGCATTGAACCCGAAGGCCGGCTCAACACGAAGTTGAGAGGAACATCTGACCTCGCCATGAGGCATCTGTTAAACAAGCAGGCATCGAATCCGAAGGGCGGCTCAACCAGAAGTTGATAAGAACATTATACCTTGCCGCCAGGCATCTATTAAACAAACAGGCATTGACCCCGAAGGCCGGCTCAACACCAAGTTGAGAGGAAAAGTTGACCTCGCCGTCAGGCATGTGTTAAAGAAACAGGCATCAAAACCGAAAGCGGATCAACCAGAAGTTGAGAAGAACATCTGACCTCACAGTCATGTATCTGTCAAACAAACAAGCATCAAACCCGAAGGCCGGCTCAACCCTAAGTTGAGAAGAACATGTGACCTTGCTGTCAGGCATCTGTTAAACAAACAGGCATCGAACCCGAAGGCCGGCTCAACCTGAAGTTGAGAAGAACACTGACCTCGTCGTTAGGTATCTATTAAATAAACATGCATTGAACCCGAAGGCCGGCTTAACACGAAGTTGAGAGGAACATCTGACCTCGTCGTGAGGCATCTGTTAAACAAGCAGGCAACAAACCCGAAGGGCGCCACAACCAGAAGTTGATAAGAACATCAGACCTTGCCTTCAGGTATCTATTAAACAAACAGGCATCGATCTCGAAGTCCGACTCAACACTAAGTTGAGAGGAACATTTGACCTCGCCGTGAGGCATATGTTAAACAAACAGGCATCGAATTTGAAATCGGCTCAATTGGAAGTTGAGAAGAACATCTGACCTCGCTGTCAAGTATCTATTAAATAAACAGGCATCGAACCTGAACGCCGACTCAACCCGAAGTTGAGAAGAACATCTGACCTCGCTGTCAGGCATCTGTTAAACAAACAGGCATCGAACCCGAAGGCCAGCTCAACCTATAGTTGAGAAGAACATCTGACCACGCCGTCAGGTATCTAGTAAACAAACAGACATTGAACCCGAAGGCCGGCTCAACACGAAGTTGAGAGGAACATCTGACCTCGCCGTGAGGCATCTATTAAACAAGCAGGCATCGAACCCGAAGGGCGGCTCAACCAGAAGTTGATAAGAACATTAGACCTTGTCGTCATGCATCTATTAAACAAACAGGCATTGACCCCGAAGGCCGGCTCAACACCAAGTTGAGAGGAACATTTGACCTCGCCGTCAGGCATCTGTTAAACAAACAGACATCAAAACCGAAAGCGGATCAACCAGAAGTTGAGAAGAACATCTGACTTCACCGTCATGTATCTGTTTAACAAACAGGCATCAAACTCGAAGGCCGGCTAAACCCTAAGTTGAGAAGAACATCTGACCTCGCTGTCAGGCATCTGTTAAACAAACATGCATCGAACCCGAAGGCCGGCTCAACCTGAAGTTCAGAAGAACATCTGACCTCGCCGTCAGGTATCTGTTAAACAAACATGCATTGAACCCGAAGGCCGGCTCAACCCGAAGTTGAGAGGGAGATCTGACTTCGCCGTGAGGCATCTATTAAAAAAGCAGGCATCAAATCCGAAGGGCGGCTCTACCAGAAGTTGATAAGAACATCAGACCTTGCCGTCAGGCATCGAACACGAAGGCCGGCTCAACACCAAGTTGAAAGGAATATTTGACCTCGCCGTCAGGCATCTGTTAAATAAACAGGCATCGAAACCGAAAGCGGCTCAACCGGAAGTTGAGAAAAACATCTGACCTCGCCGTCATGTATTTGTTAAACAAACAGGCATCAAACTTGAAGGCCGGCTCAACCCGAAGCTGAGAAGAACATGTGACCTCGCTGTCAGGAGTCTGTTAAACAAATAGGCATAGAACCCGAAGGCCGGCTCAACCTGAAGTTGAGAAGAACATTTGACCTCACCCTCACGTATCTGTTAAACAAATAGGCATCGAACCCGAAGGCCGGCTCAACCAGAAGTTGTGAAGAACATCTGACCTCGTCGTCAGGTATCTGTTAAACAAACAGGCATCAAACCCGAAGGCCTGCTCAACCCGAAGTTGAGAAGAACATCTGACCTCACCGTCAGGCATCTGTTAAACAAACAGGCATCGAACCCGAAGACCGGCTCAACGTGAAGTTGAGAAGAACTTCTGACCTCACCGTCGGGTATCTGTTAAACAAACTGGAATTGAACCCGAAGGTCGGCTCAACACGAAGTTGAGAGGAACATCTGACCTCGCCGTGAGGCATCTGTTAAACAAGAAGGCATCGAACCCAAAGGACGGCTCAACCAGACGTTGATAAGAACATCAGACCTTGCCGTCAGGCATATATTAAACAAACAGGCGACGAACCCGAAGGCCAGCTCAACACCAACTTGAGAGGAACATTTAACCTCGCCATCAGGCATCTGTTAAACAAACAGGCATCGAACCCGAAGGCCGGCTCAACCCGAAGATGAGAAGAACATGTGACCTCGCTGTCAGGCATCTGTTAAACAAACAGGCATTGAACCCGGAGGCTGGCTCAACCTGAAGTGGAGAAGAAAATCTGACCTCGCCGTCAGGTATCTATTAAACAAATAGGCATCGAACCCGAAGGTTGGCTCAACCAGAAGTTGTGAAGAACATCTGACCTCGCCGTCAGGTATCTGTTAAACAAACATGCATCAAACCCGAAGGCCGGCTCAACCCGAAGTTGAGAAGAACTTCTGACCTTACCGTCAGGTATCTGTTAAACAAACTCGCATTGAACCCGAAAGCCGGCTCAACACGAAGTTGAGAATAACATCTGACCTCGCCGTGAGGCATCTGTTAAACAAGAAGGCATCGAACCCAAAGGGCGGCTCAACCAGACATTGATAAGAACATCAAACCTTGCCGTCAGGCATATATTAAACAAACAGGCATCGAATCCGAAGGGCGGCTCAACCAGAAGTTGATAAGAACATCAGACCTTGCCGTCAGGCATCTATTAAACAAACAGGCATCGAACCCGAAGGCCGGCTCAACACCAAATTGAGAGGAACATTTGATCTTGCCGTCAGGCATCTGTTAAACAAACAGGCATCGAAACCAATATCGACTCAACCGGAAGTTGAGAAGAACATCTGACCTTGCCGTCATGTATCTGTTAAACAAACAGGCATCAAACTCGAAGGCCGGCTCAACCTGAGGTTGAGAAGAACACATGACCTCGCCGTCAGGTATCTGTTAAATAAACAGGCATTGAACCCGAAGGTCGGCTCAACACGAAGTTGAGAGGAACATCTGACCTCGCCATGAGGCATCTATTAAACAAGCAGGCATCGAATCCGAAGGGCGGCTCAACCAGAAGTTGATAAGAACATTATACCTTGCCGTCAGGCATCTATTAAACAAACAGGCATTGACCCCGAAGGCCGGCTCAACACCAAGTTGAGAGGAAAAGTTGACCTCGCCGTCAGGCATCTGTTAAAGAAACAGGCATCAAAACCGAAAGCGGATCAACCAGAAGTTGAGAAGAACATCTGACCTCACCGTCATGTATCTGTCAAACAAACAAGCATCAAACCCGAAGGCCGGCTCAACCTCAAGTTGAGAAGAACATGTGACCTTGCTGTCAGGCATCTGTTAAACAAACAGGCATCGAACCCGAAGGCCGGCTCAACCTGAAGTTGAGAAGAACATCTGACCTCGTCGTTAGGTATCTATTAAATAAACATGCATTGAACCCGAAGGCCGGCTTAACACGAAGTTGAGAGGAACATCTTACCTCGTCGTGAGGCATCTGTTAAACAAGCAGGCAACAAACCCGAAGGGCGCCACAACCAGAAGTTGATAAGAACATCAGACCTTGCCTTCAGGTATCTATTAAACAAACAGGCATCGATCCCGAAGTCCGGCGGAAACAAGCGTGGATCCCGTCGAGTACGACGGACGTGAGGGGTGCTAATACCTTCCCCTTGCGTAACCGACTCCCGAATCCAGGTTTTGGTTGCGACGACCATACCTTTCCCGTGTTGTGCGAGGTTTACTCTGAGCGTTTCCTTTCCCTCCCGTGGGATAAATAACACACGGTGGCGACTCTTCTGTTCAGCCGGCGCCGATTTTCGCAGTAGCGACAAAGGGAACTAAAGAAGTCATCCTAGTTGAACTAGCAAGTTAGGATCACTTAAAACCTAGTACTAAAGTTAATTCTAACTAAAATACTAAAACCAATTATAAAATCCTACAAAAATCACTATGGGAACCTATGTCAATCATGACTCTACCATGTTAATTCCATAGATCAAGTCCTCAAATAAGACCTAGAAATAAATTCTACACTACAAGGTACTAAACCTAAACCCTAAAAGGAAGCACCTAAATTTTCAATCTAAAAGCCACACCTAATTTCATCACAAAAATGTGAGAAAAATACTATGGGAGTATACATGTCTAAGCTAGTCACACACAAAAAATGAAGCCAAAAAGTATCACCAAGTGCTCACACTAAAATCATTAAACAGAGGTATCAACCATGGCATTTTATTATCAAATAAAATGTAAAAAAATGCACAAAAAATGAAAATGCATGATTTTCCTAATATTTTAATTCAATAGAATTCTAGATTCAATCATGAATCAAGGGAAAAAAAATAGGAATTAGTTGACCTATTTTTCTATTTTTTATGAATTATTTTCAAACTAACATGAAATGATGAATTTAAAAGAAAAACATAAGAAATTAATAAACTTGCGTGGTAAATAGCAATTGACATCAGTTCAATTCCTGGGTTGGGCCAGAGTGGGGGTGTGAATAGCCTTAAAATGCCAAGGCCCATGCGCCTGAATTCATTCAATAGTTCACTTCAAAAATTGATGAAAGAAAAAAGAATACATGCCAAGATTCGAACCCACGCGTGCTTGGTCCACATAACATAGTCAACAAAACCTGAAATTCCACTAAGCGAAACGCTGCGTTGAGGGTGGAGTATGCGTGGCTCAACGAGGACGCTAGGATCACTTGACTGAGTCAAGCTTTCAACGCAAACAGATGGTGAATATTCCATCTTCAACCTTTTGAACCTGCAAACTGCGCGCGCGAAGCCAATCGCCGGTGGCTTTTCCGGCCACCCTGGCGCAACCCTAAGTTCATCTACAGGCCACCAATGTCCATGATCTCTACATTAAACTTGTCCAGAATTTCACCAGCAATCTAACCATAGCATCTATTCGCTCTAAAAACGCAAGAATCTTGAGATAACCATCTCAACCGAAAATGAAATTAACCCTAAATTGTCTCTAAAGTTGAAATTAACTATCCAAAATCCATCTAGATCATGAATAGAACCTAACCGCATGCTTCTAGTTCATTAAAAACACATAATCAGAGAGAGATTTCAAGAAGTTAAAACCTGGCTTTGAACTTGGATTGCAATGGATTCATGCCTCAATTCTCTTCCAAATCGTCCAGAAACCTTCAGTGATCAATGGTGAATGCTTCTTGATGCTCAATTCTCTTCCAAATCGTCCAAAAACCTGGCTTTGAACAACTTTCATGTTGAAAAAAAATCCATTTGAAGCTTGCAAGATGGTGAAATGGACTTATGATTCAAAATGACCTATAATGTCCAAATACCCAAAATACCATTGACTTGTCAAACCCATAAATTGAGTTCTATACATCCAATCATGGACTTCTAGCACTATATGGAAAGCTAAGAGGGTAAGGAACGACATTCATGTTGACCAAGAGTTCATAGGAATCATCCTTCTTGGGTAAAAGTTTCATGCAAGTTGGGTAACTTTCAAGCTCCAAATTCACATGCCTCAGATGACCTGTAACTTGTCTGTCTCATAACTTGAGTTCTATAAACCCTATCAAGGACTTCTAGTACTCAAATTAAAGCTAAGATCATGCCCTACAACAATCATGTTAGGGTAATGGTGAGATGACCATCATATCTTGAGTTAAATGGCCTTGAAGATAGGGGTCAAACTAGGGGATTTTACACTGTCAAGTCTTAGAAACCCTAGCTTGAAATTTCTCAAACTCTTCAATCATGATGAGTTAACCTTGAAATCATTCTTATAGCATCTCAATGTATCAATCCATGATCACATGTCTCTTGAATTAGGTCTCAACCTTCTTCAAATCATCAGTTGACTTAGGGTTGACCCAGTCAAACCCTAGCTGCACCACTCATGGATGAGTCTTCTTAATCTTGCACAATGACCTGTCTAGGCCTTAAAGTGATCTTCAACACTTCTCATGAGCTCTCTCAAGACCTCAAGTCTAACTTCATGACTTCAGAATCATCTGATGACTTCCCACAACTCTCAAGTTAGGAGACACACCCTCTTGGCTTCAATCATTCTCTCTAAGGATCTTTTAACTTCTCTGACAAGGATATCAACCCTTGAACACCTGAATAAGCCTTCCAGCTAGCTTCAAATTCTTGTATAGCTCTTAATTGGTAATCATACCTCTTGATCTCCTGCACACATGTCAATGAAATGCAAATGATAATGCTAATGTGAATGAAATGAAACATAAGCTAGGTAAAGAAATGTTGGGCAAATTTTGGGGTGCAACAGCTTCCCCTATTCAAACGGCTTGGACCTGACTGGGTGAGAAGCGAACGGTTCTCAAACAATCAAGGTGAAAGACGGTTGAATACCAACAAACCCGGAAATTTGCCAACTGCACAAGTATACGGTACTCTGATGGGGACAAATCTTCGGAAACTGAAATAATAACTGCACGGCAACTAGCTGGAGAAATACTTATTTGAATCTCCGTCAGGATGATTCTCTGATTTATCTGATATCATTGCATCTTCAAATCATTGAGGGATCACTGGTTACACGGTAACGGGTGATTTGCCAACCACGCACAGGTAAACGATACTCTGATTGTTAGGAACATCTTCAAAAACCGAGCATGACAGTTGCACGGCAACTCTGCTGGGGAATTGGTCACACGGTAATCGGTGAAGGGTCTAATCTCAAATCTCCATCAGGATGATCATCTGATTTTGCTGTAGATATTTGTCCTCGAGTCATCAAGGGATCACAGGTTACACGGTAACTGGTAATGAATGGTTGATCATGCCGTCATACATTCTGCGTCATAGCAGAAGATTTCCTTATCGTCGTCTATGGACTTATCATGTCGCTAGGAACGTCGACAACATCTTTGTCAGACTTCATCAGTAAGTCACTAAGGGATCACCGGTCCTTCGGCAACTAGTGAATGGCTACTCTCAAGTCTCCGTCGGGATGATTATCAGATTTCGCTGCAGCTTCTTCCTCAAGTCATCAAGGGATCACTGGTTACACGGTAACTGGTGATACATAGCTGATATTTCCGTCAGGCATTCTGCGCTACCGTGGCAGAAGGATTCCTCGGGACTCATCAGGTCATTAGGAACTTTTTAACAATCAAGTTAATTATGCCGTCGGACATTCAAAGAAATTTTCGGGCTTCAGCCGGACTTCGTCAGTAAGTCGGGAATAGAATCCTCGGTCAATCATGAACCAATTGTGGATATCCAAACTTCTGCCATCAGGCACTCGGCATCTGCTGAGAAAACTGCTTCGACATCGCGGTTGGACTTCTTCAGTAAGTCTGGGGTTTTGGCACTGCTGCCAGACTTCAATCATCAAGTCTTCAAGGGTTGTTTCAACTTCGCTGTTCAGAAACCTGCTGGGGATGACACACCTCCGCTGGGGATTCTGGAGAACTATCAAGTAACTCTACTTCGGGGATCCATAAATAGTTCTGGATGAATCAACTCTGCTGAGGACTACAAGAATCATCTTGGACAAATAATTCTGCCGGGGACTTCAAGAATCATCCTGAACCAATAACTCTGCTGGAGATTTTAGGAACCATCCTGAGCAAACACTCTGACGGGGACTCTAAGCATCAACTTGAGCAACCCTCTCTGGCGACTTCACTGGGGATTTTAAGAATCATCTTAAACAATCAACTTCACTGAGGAATTCAAGAATCATCTTGAGCAAACCATTTTGCGGAGGAACATCTACAAAAAAAGAACGGTAACGACCTAGCTCATGTTTCGTATGCATATGCTTTGACAATGGCGTAATGCTCTACGCGGTGGAAATGCTACGCGTTTTAGGGAAAATGCTATGCAATCATGCAAGATGCTATTAACCCATCAGCAAAATAAATGCTGAAGGGAGAATCCTCCTGTCAAGGAGAAAGGACCACTCTAGTGGAGGAAGGACTCATCCTGTCGAGGAGGAGAAGTTACACCAATCTCAATTGGACTCCGCCTGGGGAAACGAACTTCTGACGACTGCTGCAAGGGAACAAAGTTCTACGAGAACCTGAACCTGCTCATCTAGGTATTCAAACCACAAACTGCTGAGGAAACAATATCAGTTGCAGAAATAAACTGCACGACCTTCGCGGCTAAAACTTTCCTGGAGATAACGACTCCGATGGGGAAATACAGCATCAGCTATTCAACACGCTACTGGGGAGAACCAATCATGGCCTGCACGACTTCCAAGGATTTGGCTCTCTTGGGGATTTGCCAGCTCGGCTGGGGTAGAAGGAATCATCCTGCCTACTGGGGGAGAGTACAACTCTGTGGGGAATTTCAATTCTCCAGGAGACCCCAGTTTGGATTACCGGAAGCTGCATACTTGCGAGTAGTCTTATACGAAAACTGCACTTTGACCCAGTGCTGGATAGTGAACGCACACTTCAGTGTATGACTCAGCTGGGGAAATGATGATCCCTCAGGATACATCTGATTGGGGAAAATCTTCTCTGCCTGGGGGATACATATCAATGCTCTTGGTCCTATGTTCACACTCCGTGGGGATATGCTACTGAACTTGCTGGGGAAGAAGGAATCATCCTGCTTGGGAAACATGCGACGTACTGCTTGGAATATGCTATTCCTGCAACAACACAAACAAACAGACAAGATACCCTTCTTAAAGGGACCTATCAAGGTTATCATCTTGTGACAATGTTCAAGTAACTCATTGTTTCAACAATCAGTGACCTAGGCCAGTATGTTTATGTATGCGCATTTTGTCAAAAACATCGGCATTCTTTTTCGCAAACAAAACAGATAGATGCTAAACAAACAAACAAAAATGCTGAATAGTATATATTTTATTGATGACGAACCCCTGAATGGGTGAAAATGTTTTACAACAGATGCAAGCTCCTGGAATGAGGAAGCTGCGCAAATATAAAAACATAAATATACATCAGTATATACACAAATGTCGGCAATGCGGCATAGACGAACACCATGAGTTGATTCCTCTATGACCCACTCGACTTCGATATTTCTCCGACGCTTCAGCTTCAGAAGAGATTGATTCAGATAAACGGCCCTCAGGTCTTCCAAACCACTAAACAATGAAAGTCCATACACGGAACGCAATCATTTGCTTTTTCGAATCCCTAACTTTTGCCTGAATCGCCCTTTCGGGTTTTCAATTCACCGAGATACCCTTTTTTTCCAAAGTCGCCTTTCCAGGTTTTCGACTTTGCGGGTGTGCATTCTTTTCATTTATATCCCTAATTTTTTTGCCCGAACCCTTTTCCTTTTTTATGGTTCGTCGGGATGCCCCATTTTTGCCTGGATATTCTTTTTCTTTCCAGCGGGTCATTTTTTAAGCAAAGTATTTTTTAACTGCGTCCACGTTTACCGGGGATGCAAAATCTTCGCCATCCATCGTGGATAACAACAAGGCTCCTTCCGAGAAGACCTTGGTGATGATGTACGGACCTTCGTAATTGGGAGTCCACTTGCCCCGGTGATCGGAGTGTGGAGGAAGAATCTTCTTCAGGACGAGATCACCCGTCTGAAAGCTTCTAGGACACACCTTCTTGTCATAGGCTTTCTTCATTCGGCTTTGGTACAGACGACCATATGCAATCGATGTCAACCTCTTCTCGTCCATCAGGCTGAGTTGGTTTAGTCGGTTCTTAATCCATTCTGCCTCGTCGAGTTTCACATCAACCAAAACTCGTAAACTGAGTTGGTTTAGTCGGTTCTCAACTTCTAACAGTAGGACAACTTCCATACCGTACACCAGTGAGAAAGGAGTTTTCCCGGTTGACGTACGTACCGTTGTACGATAATCGTGCAGTGCGAATGGCAACATCTCGTGCCAATCCTTATAGGTCACATCCATCTTCTGTACAATCTTCTTGATGTTCTTATTGGCCGCTTCAACGGCGCCATTCATCTTTGGCCGGTAAGGAGATGAGTTGTGGTGTTCAATCTTGAAACTCTGGCACAACTCCTTCATCATCTTGTTATTCAGATTCGAACCATTATCAGTAATGATCCGCTCGAGAATTCTGTATCGACAGATGATGTCGCTCTTTATGAATTTAGCCACCACCTGCTTGGTCACATTAGCATACGAGGCCGCCTCCACCCACTTGGTGAAGTAGTCAATGGCTACTAGAATGAAGCGATGACCGTTAGATGCAGTGGGCTCGATCTTGCCTATCATGTCGATGCCCCACATGGAGAACGGCCACGGGGAGGACATGACATTCAACGGGCACGGCGGCACATGAACCTTATCTGCATAAACCTGGCATTTATGACATCTCTTAGCGAATTTAAAGCAATTCGATTCCATCGTCAGCCAGTAATATCCTGCTCTCAAGATCTTTCTCGGCATAGCATGCCCGCCGTCATGCGTACCAAATGTGCCTTCATGGACTTTTTCCATGAGCATACTCGCCTCTTTCTCATCTACACATCTGAGTAGCACGAGATCGTGATTTCTTTTATACAAAACTCCATCAGGATTGAGATAAAAATTTCCAGACAGCCTCCTCAGAGTCTTCTTATCCTTGGTTGACGCTCCCGCAAGATACTCCTTTGTCATAAGGAAGGTCTGGATGTCATGGAACCATGGCTTGCCATCAGAGGCTTCCTCGATCGCAAAGACGAATGCAGGTCTATCAAGACGAGAAAGAACAATTCTTGGAGCTTCATTCCAAAAATTGACTTTATACATCGAAGCCAACGTGGCTAAGGCATCAGCCATCTGATTTTCAGCTCTGGGTACATGATGGAGTTCCACTCGATAAAAGAACGGAAGCAGCCTTCTGGCATAATTCATGTACGACACCAAATTCGATTGACGAGTCTCCCACTCCCCTTTAATCTGGTTAATCACAAGTGCCGAGTCACCATAGACATCTAGGTTCTTGATTCTCAAATCAACCGCTTCTTCTAGACACATGATGCATGCTTCATACTCCGCCTCGTTATTGGTGACCGGAAACGCCAGTCTCGCAGTAAACGGGATGTGGGATCCGTGAGGAGTTGTGATGATCGCCCCGATGCCAATTCCATAAGAATTAAACGCCCCGTCAAATATCAATTTCCACTGGGATTTCCTGTCTGGACCCTCGTCGGGCAACGGTTCATCGCAATCTTTCACCTTAAGAAACATGATATCCTCATCAAGGAATTCAAATTTCATCGGCTGATAATCCTTGATCGGCTGTTCGGTAAGGTATTCAGACAATACGCTTCCCTTGATGGCCTTCTGGGAAACGTACTGAATGTCATATTCTGTCAACACCATTTGCCATCTGGCAATCCTGCCCGAAAGCGCTTGTTTCTCGAAGACGTACTTGATCGGATCCATCTTCGAAATTAGCATGGTTGTGTGATTGAGCATGTACTGTCGCAGACGTTTGGCAGCCCAGGCTAGTGCACAACACGTCTTCTCCAGCATTGAGTAACGAGATTCACAATCTGTGAACTTTTTACTTAAATAGTAAATGGCATGCTCCTTTCTGCCCGTCTCGTCGTATTGACCGAGAACACACCCCATACTATTCTCAAGAACTGTCAAGTACATGATTAAGGGTCTTCCGGCCACTGGGGGTATCAAGATCTGAGGTTCCTGTAGATACTGTTTTATCTTATCAAATGCCTTCTGGCAACCCTCGTTCCAGTTAATCGCCTGATCTTTCTTTAGCAATTTGAACATCGGTTCATACGTGGCCGTGAGCTGAGAAATAAACCTTGCAATGTAGTTTATTCTGCCCAGAAAACCACGAACTTCTTTTTCAGTTTTTGGTGCTGGCATTTCTTGTATTGCTTTTATCTTCGCAGGATCAACCTCGATGCCTCTTTCACTCACGATAAACCCCAGTAGTTTTCCAGACCGTACTCCGAAAGTACACTTGTTAGGATTCAGCCTCAACCTGAACTTCCTAAGCCTCTCGAAAAGCTTCAGCAAATTGACCATATGTCCCTCCTCCGTTAGGGACTTCGCAATCATGTCATCAACATAGACTTCAATCTCATGGTGAATCATGTCATGAAACAAAGTAACCATTGCTCGTTGGTAAGTGGCCCCTGCGTTCTTCAGACCGAAAGGCATTACCTTGTAGCAGAATGTTCCCCAAGGTGTAATAAACGTAGTTTTCTCCATGTCCTCCGGCGCCATCTTGATCTGATTGTAGCCGGAGAAGCCATCCATGAATGAAAATACGGAGAACTGAGCTGTATTGTCAACCAACACCTCAATATGAGGGAGCGAGAAATCATCTTTAGGGCTTGCCCTATTCAAATCCCGATAATCGACGCACATTCGCACCTTACCGTCCTTCTTCGGTACATCCACTATGTTGGCGACCCAGGGAGGGTAAGTAGTAACCGCTAAGAAGCCAGCATCAAGTTGTTTCTGCACTTCTTCTTTGATCTTAACGGCCATATCTGGTCGTGTCCTCCTAAGCTTCTGCTTAACGGGAGGACAATCTTGTCGCATCGGTAAGTGATGGACCACGATGTCAGTGTCAAGTCCGGGCATATCCTCGTATGACCAAGCAAAGATGTCACTATACTCTCTCAGTATCTTGATCAATCTCCTCTTGAGATCACTCTGCAATGCAGCCCCTATCCTGACGTTCCTGACTAGTTCCTCAGAACCCAGATTCACAATCTCAATCTCTTCTTCGTGAGGCAGAATAACTTTCTCTTCTTGTTTCAACAAGCGGGCCAACTCTTCGGGAAGGTCTTCGTCTTCATCAATCTCTTCTTTGGTTTGATAGATCAGGAAATCGAAGTCGAAGTGAGTCGTAGAAGGTCCAGAGTCGATGTCATCTGCTATGTGGATCCTACAATAACAAGGGTTAAGCTTAAAACAAGGATATGCAGGTTAGCACAAACCCTATTGCCATTTTATTGTTTTTCAAAACAAATATAAAACAGGAATAACAGAGATCACAACGTTTGAATGCGAAGAAAAACGCCTTTTGATTTATTGGTAAAATGCATGTACATAATTAAACAAGGCCCTGACAATAAAACCACTATGCCCCGGGTAGGACATAGGGTTGTACAATAATTGGAGAAAGTAAATCATTACTTTATGCCTGTCACTTGGATGGTATCCCTGATGGACCAGTTGGTGAGATTCTGGCCTGGTTTGCTTGGCTGGATCCAAGAGTCTAGGTCGCAGTCGCTGTCTTCGCCGTCTTCAGACACTGCGTTGACACTTCCAAATATCACCCCGCCACTGGTAAACTGGATCGGCCCTTTTCCTCGCAACGCACTGTGAGAAGAGGAGGCTTCAGCCGTAGGAGAGTATCCTAACCCAAACTTGTCCTGTTTTTTAGGTATTTCTAGAACCTGCCCCCAGCCTGGGGTAGATCCGGCTTGAACAACGGCCCGGGCTTCCTTGAAGGAAGAGAGAGTCATCTCTGGTTTCTCAATCATCACTGGAGTCACGTCTTTGACCTTAACAGCTTCGAAAGCCTGACATAGGGTTTCGTGGATTTCCCCATCCATCTCAACATATTTGAAGGACGACAAATGGCTCACCATTATGTCTTCCTCGCCACATACAGTTACAATGCTGCCTCCGACAGCATACTTGAGCTTCTGGTGCAACGTGGAGGTCACGACACCAGTAGAATGGATCCATGGCCGGCCTTAGAGACAGCTGTAGGTAGGCATGATGTCCATAATGTAGAAGACTTCGTCGAAAGTTTCCAGCCCAACTTGGATTGGCAGAGTTACCTCTCCAAAGACATGACGCTTGGTTCCATCGAACGCTTTCACAACCAGGTCACTGGGTGTGCAAATCAATCCTCGAGTGTCTAACTTCATCAATGCTTTCTTTGGAAGAACATTGAGCGATGACCCGGTGTCTACCAACATATGAGACATAATTGTTCCCCTATGAGGTGATCCACGATCTTGTAATCACTCTTCTTGATCAACCTCATGAACTCTTCAGTGTCCTTCACAAGTAAGTCCTTCTCTACCCCACGAGGGGTTTCCTCAACGACTTTACTTTTTCCCTTATCAGTTTCCTCAGCTTTGTCTGCTTTGTCCGCCACAATCTCAGGTGGAGCAAATACTCTTCCGCTGCGCGTGATTCCGCCAATTCCCACTAGGTTATCCACAGACTGCCCAGATGGTTCCAGTTCCAACTTCTATCCGTTACAGTGGACGTCCGCCCCATAATGCCACGGGACATCGTTGGTGCTTTCAAAAGGTATCGACCCAGCCTTGGTGATGGTAATTGTGGGCGGCCTGAGTGCAGAAATGGTTATCGTCTGGAGAGGGATGGTGATGGTGGCAACCTCATCATCCCGCTTCAGCATTATCTCTCCAGATCCACATTCGGCCCTTCGGCTAAACTGCAAGATTCCTTCGGTCATCAGACTCTGAATCCCCTCTATCAACTGTTCACATCCATCAGGACGAGTCGCACAGCCCATACACAATTCTCCACAGCCTGGAAAGAAGCCTCTCTTCATCAGCTTGGCTTTAACGAAGCTAAGTGGTGTCTTCAGATCCTTGACATCAGTCAACACATCTAAATCCTCTTCTTCAATAATGGCATTCACCCCACCTCCCCTATGGTTCGGCATAGGGTTCTTTGTGACATTCGGCGTATTATCTGAGAAATTGATGATCTTGGCATCCACCATATCTTGCACCTTGTGCTTGAAGGCTTTGCAGTTCTCTATCGTATGGCCGGGTGCCCCTGAGTGAAAATCGCACGTTGCATTCGCGTCATAACCCTGCGGAGGTGCCCCTGTCAAGGGAGCCAGGGTTCTTTTCTGGACTAGCTGTAACTGAAGCAGAGTTTGTAATAGTTGGGCATAAGACATGGGCGGTGTCTCAAGGTGACGACTTGATAGAGGTGCCCTGTTCTGGTACTTTATGTACCCTTGCTGATTTGGCTGCTGCTGCTGTGGCTGGGGTTGTTGGACAGCAGGGATGGTTATGCTAGCCACCTGCTGGCGCTGTCCCTTGCCTTTCCTTCGAGCGTTAGACACGGCGCTCGTCTCTCCTTCACGCCTTTTGTTACCATATGGTTTCTTTCCTCCTCCAGCTGAGGATAGATCGCCCCCTTGAATTTTTCCCAATTTGATCCCATTTTCAACGTGCTCGCTAGTAATGATGAGATCAGAGAAACTCCCTGACATACCGCTGACCAATTTCTTGTAATAGACCCCCGGGAGAGTGGCTACAAACATTTCAACAAGCTCTCGTTCAACCATCGGCGGCTGAACTCTAGCTGCTAATTCACGCCATTGCTGGGCGTATTCTTTGAATCCCTCGTTGTTCCTCTGTGACAAGTTCTGCAGTTGAACCCGGTTCAGAGCCAAGTCACTGTTATACTGATAATGGTGTACAAAGGCCTCAGCCAGTTCCTTCCAAGTGCGCACACTGGTGGGTTCCAAACCCATGTACCACTCTAGGGAGGGCCCGGACAAGCTATCCTGAAAGAAGTGCATCAGCAGCTTCTCGTCTTCAGAGTGAGCAGACATCTTTCGGTAGTATGACCTTAAGTGGACACGAGGGCAAGTGGTGCCCTTGTATTTCTCAAAGTCGGGTACCTTGAATTTGGGAGGCACCTTGAAATCAGAAATCAATCCCAATTTAGTCATGTCGACCCCCATAGTGTTCAGGTTCTCGAAATTCCCCATTTTGTCCTCGAGTGCCTTAAACCTCAGACGTGCTTCAGCAGTCAGTTCTCCTTCAGCACTCCTCTGTGAGAACAAATCTTCTTGACGATCTTCTAGCCATGGCTGAGGCCCATACAGATTTCCAGCGCCTGTGTTTCCATTGCCCAGTCCAGCGTTGCCATTAGCCTCGAAGTTTCCATTACCAACGCCAGTCGTATTACCATTGAGCCCGATGTTAGTGACCATATTTCTGTTACCACTGCCATTCCCCCCGATCACGGGGACGCCACCTGAGGAGTTTCAACAGGAGGAGGGGTTGGAACACTCCCACCATGAAGTACACCGTTGTTGTCAACCCTTAAGATCAGAGGCTGGACCAATGTTCTGAGTTGGTCTTGGCCGTTGGCAACCACTTGCATGAGCTCCATGAAGCGGTACATCCTCTCCCGGAGTTCCTGGACGTCAGTTTGCACTTATTCCATTGCTCTAGCTTGATTTGCCCTGGAACAACCTGCATACACAAGGGGTTAGAAAAACGACAAAGTGCTCGTTTATGCAAATGCTTCATGCAAATGAAAACGTGTCAGTGCCTTGGGGAGATCCACCCCCCCCCCCCCCGATCCTAGTTTCCGAGACAAATAAAGTCTATGATCCAATCATGGAAAAGAAATCCTCATATATTTATCTGAAAATCCCGCTCGGGTAGCGTACAACTGTAATCACATACAACTGAAGCAATAAGGCATGACCCCAACCAATAGACCTGGCGGTGATCAGCATATCAATGCATAAAATGTACAAAAAGAGATACAAAAGATCAGGCGCAGCCATGGGCACGAAAATCTTCTACCAACTTCTTTGTAGCGGGGTGATCTGACTGAGCAAGCAAACCCCGGGCCAGCAGGTCCCTCGGCCTGATGGACTTTGGGAGGTTCTCGGCAACGCTCTTGGAAATACCTTCTTCAGAATGGTTCTCGACTCTTCTCCTTTTATCATCAGCTTGGAGTTGAGAACCTTGCAAATCCGCCTCGGCCTCAGCCAATCTATACTGGACGTCTTGTCGTAGGGAGGCTTCAGCCTCTGTGTTCTCATCTTTCACCATAATCTGAGCTTCTAGCTTGGCTACTCGCTGCTTCAGCTTTTCCTCCCGCTCTTTGTACTTGGCTATGGTGCTGCTCCAGACCCTTTCGTATTGGGTTAGCTTCCGATACACTCTGTCCAGATCTTGTTTCTTGGTTGTCAACACGCCATGTACTGACTTCAGGTCCAACCCCAGACGTTCCCTAGCATCAGTTTCTTTGGTCAGGTTGGAGCCTAGATGGTTGATCATCTCAGTCTGCTTCTTGCAGGTATAAACGGCTTCACTTTTCTCTTTCTGAAGTTGAGCAATCTCTTTCTCCAACTCTTCGTTGGCCTTTTGTAGCTCTTCCTTCTCTCGAGTACCTGATTGAATTTCTAAATATCAACTGTAGTAGGCTCTTTGTGCACGGGAGTACACAATGGTTCCACAGCAGGAAACGACATCAGAAACTTGGTGGCTCTCTCTCGAACCCAAGTCACATACGGATCAAAGGCCTTGTTGTTGCTTTTTCCCAGCAGGACCTTTCCCTTTCGGTGAATTTTGCTCCAAGCATTTTGTACCTTGACCAAAGTGTCGCCTTCAAGCAACCCTGTGAGATACAAAGATTCCCGTATCTCTTCCTCTTCCGGAGGACCTCGTAGTGCATACCCAAATTGTCGTACTAGCAGAGAAGGATTGTAGTTGATACATCCATTCCTTCCGACCAGGGGGACGTGCGGAAAGCCACAGCAGCTATACACAATATCTTTGCCCAACAGATCTCTATCAAACCAGATAATATTGTCAGTAGTCAAACTCATCAAACGCGCAAACCAAGGCGAAGACTCAGCAGAATTAATGAACGACCCTAACTTAGGAAGATGGCTAGCAAACCACTTATACAGTAAAGGAGCACAACATGCCACGTTCTTCCCCTTTCTGTTTTCATTCTTGCTGTGAACTGAATGGTAGACGTCTCCGAGGACAGTGGGCACTGGATTCCCGGAGGCAAATATATGACAAGCATCCATGCTTATGAAGTCCGGGTGACTTGGGAATAGCACGATCCCATAGATACAGAAGGCTAAGAAGGCATTGAATACATCCCAGCGATCCTTCTTGGAAAACTTTCGGGCTTTTTCCATCAGGAAAGGCAAAGGGAAACCATGAACTCCAATCTTTCTGGATACCATTCCTTCCAATTCAGACTCATCTACATGAAGAGCGTCAGTCAGCTTACTCAATTTGGGTTCACCCTCAACACGGTAGTAAGGCATTTGATTCATCAAAGGCACCCCTAACAGGTCAGAGTATTCTTCCAAGGTCGGGTCAAGGACATAGTCTGGAAACACAAAGCATCTGAGCTGTGGGTCATAAAACTGCAGCAGAGCATAGAGGCCATTCAACTCGTACGTAGGAAGCTTATACACAATACTCAGCAGTCTCCCATAACTCTGTCTGAAACTCTCCATCACTGTCTTATCAGCCAAGGAAATCAAAGCTCGCAACTCTCGGATGTTAGGTGTTGGTAGCTTGTAAGCCACAGTCTTCTTCAGAGATTCCATATCTGCCATGAGGATCAAGATCACTAGAACTAGGGGAGAAATATGCACCTGCAACACAGACACATGTTAATGACATGCAAATGAGGATGCAAACAATGCAAAATGCAATCATGCAGCAGGAGATCAGGACGACTGTGCTGTTGAGGAGATGAAGGTTCTATATCAACAAAACCACAATACTGCTCTGTCAAGAACAACCATATCTCTGATGAGAAGAAACCCTGATATTAGACCATAAATCTGCTCTGTCAAGAACAAAAACATATCTGATGATGAGAACCTCTGATACCCACAAAACTGATTCACTATCAAGAAAACCAGGTAATCTGAAGGTTAAGGTTTCCCGCAATAACCCGACCCTGCTCATAGGTGTAACACCCTTCTAAACCCCACGGATAATATATGAATAATGAGAGTAAATTTCCATGCATTTACAAAAGGGCATTACACATAACTTTCAAAATATCAAAACTACCTTTCATGCTCATTACTATTTCAATATAAAATTATACTTTACAAAACTTCACTTTGCATGTAGCAGCGGATTCAATTATACCACAATTTTCATAAAAGAAACATTTGTTTTTATCACATAAAACAACATCACTTAGGCACTAAGGCCAACATCATAATATTCCAATGGATATTAACACGTTTATAGAGTACATAATGTATATCTTAAACACAACCCAAGCGATCCCAGCGTTACATGACCAGAGCATGACTCGACCCAACATAATTAAATCACTAAACGGCTACACCAAAAGCGACCTCGTAACTACGAGCAATACTACTCCTTGATACCTGCACGATGTCATGTAGGACATCATTCCAGCAGAAGGGTGAGAAATATTATCATAATAACAATGCATATAATTATATATACACAAATACACAAGCACAAAATACATATATTACACATTTTCTCACCACAATTCATTATAACTCATCATGTACAATACAACATATATATAATCAAATATGGATAATCACCAAGCATATTCATCATGCACGTATCCATAAATCTCAACATTCCACATGAACATACACATATTATGTTTACTCACTAATTCACAATTACACATTCACAATTCTCAAATCAACAATTCATGTTCATAAGCATACTTTCATACAATGATCACATATTCACAACTCTCAATTACACAAGTAATGCACATACGCGTATTCCACCATTCTCACCATACTTCATCATATACTTCACAAAGCATATATATATATATATATATATATATATATATATATATATATATATATATATATATATATATATATATATATATATATATATATATATATATATATATATATATATATATATATATATATATATATATATATATATATATATATATATATATATATATATATATATATATATATAGGAAAATATGGACAATCATCAAACATATCCGTAGTTCACAATTACACAAGTCATGTACATACACCTATGCATAACTTCATACAACAATCATATATTCATTCCATGAGACTCAATGCAACTCATGCCATGTGGTACCAACACTTGTTATCATTTTTCGGTTTTTACACTTAAACCGGGTCCACCCTTCTAGACCGATAACAACAAAAGCCCGTTCCCTAAGCTTTCAAACCCACCCTTCTAGGTTTGGGACAAGCCACTAGTCTCCACGAAACTAGCAAACATTGCCTCTTGACTAAATGAGGCATATGCAATCAACAACAAAATGCACTTAAGACCGATCACACGCCTTAATCCCATGCATTCACATAATTCCTCCCTTCAAGAATTAAACAAGATTGCACATACAACATATCACATAATCAATTATTCATACTTTTCATCAACATATTTGTCAAACAATGCACGCATATCTTACAATATGCTCCCATGCATTAATTCACAATAATCGGATACAACAAATATGCATTCATAATTCAACCTCATTACCTTTTGAAACAATGCACACATATTCACAATATGTTCTCATGCATTCACAATATCGCATATAATCAATATGCATTTACACTTCAATATCATTACCACATTTATCAAGCAATGCACACATATTCACAATATGTTCTCATGCATTCTTCACATACAAACAATATGCATATATTTGTCAAAAGACTATATTTCATAATCAATTCCACCATCTAGGATTCACGCCATACGGCTACCCACAGCATATCATATCACAACATGCACAAGCTATACGTTATATAACAAAAGTATTCTGCACAATAACACATCAATCACACACATTCGCGACGGTAAAAATCAACACAACAATATGTTTTCAATTTTATGCTATAATTGAACTAGGTACAGACCTCAAAGCCATTTTTTCTAGAAAGACAATCTCGTTAACTTACCAACGCTTCGAACAGGGGTCAAAAGCGACTTACGGTTCAAGAGTTATGAATTTTCGAAGTTTTTCGAAAAACCAGAATTTTGCCTAAACACGGCTACGGGATTTTGCATTTTCGCCCGAAAATCCGACCGATTCAATTCTTTTTTTCGAAACAAACACATACTCATACTCACCTAACATATAGCAGTGAATTAGAACCATTAAACACGATTTCTACGACGTCCGATTTTCACTCAAATCTCAAACCCTCAATTATCCAAAAATGTCAAAACTCACAAACTCAACCAAATTCAATCAAACGAAATCCAATAATCACGGCTAAACATTACCCGACTAAACTATGCAATTTATTTTGAATTCTAACCGTTCAAAACTCGATTCTACCGATTAAACCATTTATGCCCTAGAAATGGAAAATAGAGAAAACTACCAACAAATCCAACACAACTCATACATAATCATACACATTGATCAAATAATAATGTTTCTCACCCTTACCTTGATTGGATTGAAGCTTGAAGTTGATTCTTGATGATTTCTCCAAGTTTCCCTCTTCTCTTCTCTTTTCTCCTCTTTCTCTATTCTTTCTCTCCTTTTCTTTCTTTCTTTCTCTTATGTTTCTATCTCTTTTCTTTTCTCTCCAATTTCCCTTATATATCCTTTTATTTTCTTTCATCATAATTCTTCTCTCAAATATCTATCAATTCATTTTTCACAAAATATCTCATTTTATCATTAATTAGAGAATATCTAATAAACCACATTATTCTACCAAGTAGAATAAATTAATTAAATCCATTAACTCATTTAAATAAATCCAATAATTTATTTAAATCAGATAAATCACATAAACCAATTAATTAGCATAATTAATCACTTATTGAAAAATTGGGTTGTTACAACCCTCCCCCACTTTAGGAATTTTCGTCCTCGAAAATGTTACCTGATTCAAATAACTCTGGATACGACTCTCGCATCCTAATCTCCCAACTACCTCCACCAAAGGAATCTCTATACCTTGAAGTTGTTTCTCGTTCATCAACCTGAACTGGAAATGTCTCAACAATCAAATCCGCTCTCACTCGTACACTATCCATCTGAATCAATGCACTTCCTCAACTTAGACACATGAACACATCATGCAATTCCCACAAGCGACCGCGATAAAACAATCTAATATGCTATTTTCTCCATCCTTCCGCTGCGCCACTCTGATACAGATCAACAAAACACAGTGGGTGCTTCCGAGACCTCAAGCTCGACCGACACCAGTTACTATTGTAACTCTCGAAACACGTCTTTTCTTGGGTTCTTTTAATCTTTCTAGTCGTCTCTTGCACAATATCAGGTCCGAGTACAACACTCTCGCCTGGCACACATCAACACAAAGGATTCCTACACCTCTTACCATACAAAGCCTCATACAATGTCATTCCGATACTAGAATGATCATTGTCATTGTAGGTAATTCAAGCAACGATAGTTAACTATCCCACGATCCACCTTGATCCAACACACAAGCTCTCCACAAATCTCCTACATACTAGATAGTTCTCTTTGTCTGTCCATTCCGTCCACGGATGCTAGACAGAGTTCAACTTCAACATGACACCCAAAGCGTCTACAACTTTCTCAAAATCTCAATGAAAATTCAGATTCCCATCTGACACAATATTCGACGGTAACCCATACTACCCCGCAACTTCCTCACTATACCTCTTAGCTAGCTTCAGCATAGAATGATTCATCCTCATTAGTAAGAAATGAGTTAATCTTGCCAATCCATTCATAACCACCCAAGTCAAATCATATCCCTTCATATTTCTTCGGAAAACCCGACACAAAATCCATGGGAATACTATCTCATACCATTTAGAAATATTCAATAGTTGTATCAGGTCCAACAACCTTTGATGTTCACACTTCGACTTCCGATAAGTCAAACCAGCACATACCACTTCAACCACTTCTCTCTCCATCTATCTCAATGTTCTTCTTCCAGAGTACTCTTATCCAACTCACACTATTTGGAACACACACTCCATCACGACATCTCATGGTACCATTCTCATCAATCCGAAAATCAGCTCTTCGACTTCAATTCATTAAATTCAATCAATCTATTAACTCAAATTAGAACTTCGACTTCTTCGAATCTTATCAAGAATACCTATAGTCAGTCTCAAGATACAAAGCTCAACTCCCTAAGATATTTTCTTCACAGACCAAACTCATATCCCGAATTTGCTTCATCAGTTCTAACTCATTACCATCATCATTGGTATATACAGAAATTTCCAATTCGATACCTCTGCTACCACTTGGTCTCACTCGAATGGTAATTCAACCCAAAACCATACTCCTTCAGAAGTCCCTATTTATTTCCTCTGCACCATATTCAACTCTTTTTCAAATCAACAAATACCTTAAGTTCTTAAGATCACCAACCATCTCAAATCTCAACTAAACAATTGAGGCTTCCAAACTCCGGCACAAACATGCAACAGCAACCAACTCCAATTACTTGTCAGATAATTCCCTTATGTACTTTAAGTTGCCTTAAAGCATAACCAAAACTCGATGATGTTGTACTTAACATATCCCCCAATCATATCAACCAAACATCACAAAACACAACAATTTGTTCTGTCGGATTCGGAAAAACCAATACACGAGCTGTTGACAGCTTTCCTAACAATTCCTTAAACGTTCTTCACAGTAGAATATTACTACTTCTTCTCCAACATTGATAACTCAAGTTCCCGATGCTCAACATGATCCTCTATACTCTTCGAGTATATCCAAATATCATCGGTTACCCAACCATTGACTCACTCAATTAAGTATGGAGAATCCTATGCCAAACGGACACTCAATTTGTGAGTCATGGCGGAAATACAAACTGCACTTACTACAACAACCAAACATATTCCACCAATAAATAATTAATTCCATGTCACTACTTCACCATCACATAAAGCATTATTTCCCGCGCTTCTAATCTTGCGTCATTCCGAGTTACGGTCCTCCCGTTACGACAAAAATACGAAAACAACATTTCCACACTTAGAAGGCCATTCAACACATCTTCAACTCTTGAAATGTTTAAAGGTCTAATTATACCAATATAGTATCCCACACCTTACTTCCTTTAATAATCACCAGAAGTCACTATCCACCCTTTATATACTTGACTTCACAATCTGTTGCCACAGCACACACACCAGACACAAGTCTCAAAACTACTCAATCAGTTTAATTCATTGACTATCCAAATAGACATACAATATAGAGCTCTTAATATTGGACTAGTTCCCGTGACTAAGTCAATCACAACTCCACTTCACGTCCTGGCTGTATATCACTATCTTGTCAGAATAACTTCCAGACAACCATAATTAATCGGTAAACCGCCAACTTCCCACTTTCGTTAACACTCAAAATTTCCATCAAAATGAAACATCTCATCACTGTCCTGCGCCGACTCATCAAAACAATTCTTCGGCACTTGGCTTAACTCCAAACAATTCATTGCTCACGCCATCTAAGCTTGCAAGACACGTCTATCCCATCCAACACAATCCCAACTACTATCAACAAGAGATTAAGGGTGATCTGTTCCTCAATTTATCGATAGACAGCCGAAAATCATGATGGGGTATAAACCATCTTTACCAAACTATAAGAGAGTTTAACCACACACTGAGCTACAACTCCGCACTTGCAGTATCCTGAAGAAGCACAAGTTTCCCCCCCACTTAGATCATTCCCACTTCTGTAGACAAAGGTTAGACAACAAACATGTATCGACAGTGTTTTCACACACATGTCGCATACAAGGGAACAACCAACATTAGACAACTTGGCCGGACGGACCAACCAGACTCTGATACCACTAATGTAACACCCTTCTAAACCCCACGGATAATATATGAATAATCAGAGTAAATTTCCATGCATTTACAAAAGGGCATTACACATAACTTTCAAAATATCAAAACCACCTGTCATGCTCATTACTATTTCAATATAAAATTATACTTTACAAAACTTCACTTTGCATGTAGTAGCGGATTCAATTATACCACAATTTTCATAAAAGAAACATTTGTTTTTATCACATAAAACAACATCACTTAGGCACTAAGGCCAACATCATAATATTCCAATGGATATAAACACGTTTATAGAGTACATAATGTATATCTTAAACACAACCCAAGTGATCCCAGCGTTACATGACCAGAGCATGACTCGACCCAACATAATTAAATCACTAAACGGCTACACCAAAAGCGACCTCGTAACTACGAGCAATACTACTCCTTGATACCTGCACGATGTCATGTAGGACATCATTCCAGCAGAAGGGTGAGAAATATTATCATAATAACAATGCATATAATTATATATACACAAATACACAAGCACAAAATACATATATTCCACATTTTCTCACCACAATTCATTATAACTCATCATGTACAATACAACATATATATAATCAAATATGGATAATCACCAAGCATATTCATCATGCACGTATCCATAAATCTCAACATTCCACATGAACATATACATATTATGTTTACTCACTAATTCACAATTACACATTCACAATTCTCAAATCAACAATTCATGTTCATAAGCATACTTTCATACAATGATCACATATTCACAACTCTCAATTACACAAGTAATGCACATACGCGTATTCCACCATTCTCACCATACTTCATCATATACTTCACAAAGCATATATATATGTATATATATATATATATATATATATATATATATATATATATATATATATATATATATATATAGGAAAATATGGACAATCATCAAACATATCCATAGTTCACAATTACACAAGCCATGTACATACACCTATGCATAACTTCATACAACAATCATATATTCATTCCATGAGACTCAATGCAACTCATGCCATGTGGCACCAACACTTGTTATCATTTTTCGGTTTTTACACTTAAACCGGGTCCACCCTTTTAGACCGATAACAACAAAAGCTCGTTCCCTAAGCTTTCAAACCCACCCTTCTAGGTTTGGGACAAGCCACTAGTCTCCACGAAACTAGCAAACATTGCCTCTTGACTAAATGATGCATATGCAATCAACAACAAAATGCACTTAAGACCGATCACACGTCTTAATCCCATGCATTCACATAATTCCTCCCTTCAAGAATTAAACAAGATTGCACATACAACATATCATATAATCAAGTATTCATACTTTTCATCAACATATTTGTCAAACAATGCACGCATATCTTACAATATGCTCCCATGCATTAATTCACAATAATCGGATACAACAAATATGCATTCATAATTCAACCTCATTACCTTTTCAAACAATGCACACATATTCACAATATGTTCTCATGCATTCACAATATCGCATATAATCAATATGCATTTACACTTCAATATCATTACCACATTTATCAAGCAATGCACACATATTCACAATATGTTCTCATGCATTCTTCACATACAAACAATATGCATATATTTGTCAAAAAAATATATTTCATAATCGATTCCACCATCTAGGATTCACGCCATACGGCTACCCACAGCATATCATATCACAACATGCACAAGCTATACGTTATATAACAAAAGTATTCTGCACAATAACACATCAATCACACACATTCGCGACGGTAAAAATCAACACAACAATATGTTTTCAATTTTATGCTATAATTGAACTAGGTACAGGCCTCAAAGCCATTTTTTCTAGAAAGACAATCTTGTTAACTTACCAACGCTTCGAACGGGGTCAAAACAGACTTACGGTTCAAGAGTTATGAATTTTCGAAGTTTTCCGAAAAACCAGAATTTTGCCTAAACACGGCTACGGAATTTTTCATTTTCGCCCGAAAATCCGACCGATTCAATTCTTTTTTTCGAAACAAACACATACTCATACTCACCTAACATATAACAGTGAATTAGAACCATTAAACACGATTTCTACGACGTCCGATTTTCACTCAAATCTCAAACCCTCAATTATCCAAAAATGTCAAAACTCACAAACTCAACCAAATTCAATCAAACGGAATACAATAATCACGGCTAAACATTACCCGACTAAACTATGCAATTTATTTTGAATTCTAACTGTTCGAAACTCGATTCTATCGATTAAACCATTTATGCCCTAGAAATGAAAAATAGAGAAAACTACCAACAAATCCAACACAACTCATACATAATCATACACATTGATCAAATAATAATGTTTCTCACCCTTACCTTGATTGGATTGAAGCTTGAAGTTGATTCTTGATGATTTCTCCAAGTTTCCCTCTTCTCTTCTCTTTTCTCCTCTTTCTCTATTCTTTCTCTCCTTTTCTTTCTTTCTTTCTCTTATGTTTCTATCTGTTTTCTTTTCTCTCCAATTTCCCTTATATATCCTTTTATTTTCTTTCCATCATAATTCTTCTCTCAAAAATATCTATCAACTCATTTTTCACAAAATATCTCATTTTATCATTAATTAGAGAATATCTAATAAATCCACATTATTCTACCAAGTAGAATAAATTAATTAAATCCATTAACTCATTTAAATAAATCCAATAATTTATTTAAATCAGATAAATCACATAAACCAATTAATTAGCACAATTAATCACTTATTGAAAAATTGGGCTGTTACAACAGGTATGGACCTAATCACGGAAAAGGTTCGGCATCCTATGCGGTCATCAGCGTCACAGACTTTCAAGAAATGATGATACGATACCCAGGAGGTGTGACATCATCATCTCGTGAAGCGGCATCACTTAGCAGAATCCAAAATGGTCGGTTCCCAGAGTCGACAATCCTCAGATCCGACAACCCCTCGAGTCCAAAGGACCGATAGGAAGCCATCAAAGAGAACCTCATCTGAGTGTGGATTACATGGGAACTGATGCAAGCAAAGCAAGCGCGTCCTCCACTAACCCACTCTAATACTATGTAGCTCTCAAGCCTGGGTCTGGCTTCTCACTCATCAGAATGCCACTCCCACAACAACACAGATAATCATATCATACTGAAAATAAAGTGCAGGAAATAAAATAGGATAAATAAACACAACCCAACAAGTAATCATATAAGCGCTAGGATTGACTCTCGTAACGGACGTTGGATCCCCAAACTGACTCGCATAAGGGACGTTGGATCCCTAGGAAACTGTCAAGTCCCCAGCAGAGTCGCCAGCTGTCGCTACCGCGAAAATAAGGTACCGGCAAAATAGAAGAGTCGCCACCTTTCGTTATTTATCCCTCAGAACGGGAAAGCAAACAATCGGAAAAACCTGACGAAAAGGTATAAGACAAGGGCATCGCAACCATTGTCTGGGTTCGGCAGTCGGTTACGCAAGGGGAAGGTATTAGCACCCCTCACGTACATCGTACTCGATGGGATCCACGCTTGATGTGTTTACCTGACGGGTTGGTTTTATCTATCTACCTATCAAGGCTGGCTTAAAAAGAAAAGAAAATGACTCGGCAAAGCGTCGCGCTTGATGCCTACGTACTCTCAACAGGTAGGAGAGATCAGAGCTTATGTAGTTCGGGATAATACGGATTACGGGAATTCAGATTCATCTGTTTTATCGAGTAGGGTTAACAAACAGTTCCAGCAGTTTGGTGTACGCAGCTCGACCTTTGGAGACTTAGGCGTTACCGTTTGCGGTAGAACTGAAAGTTAACGACACTCTTTTCTTCAGAAAAGCTTCCTTTGACTTATGGGTCCACAGGGCAAAAAAGGTTTGAAGTTTGTTTTCTTTCTTTTACGAAAGAACTGTTTTTTAGTTGTCTTTAGTTCGTACAGCACTAGAGACTATGACCTGGGAACGAATGCGTCGCATATCGTCCAAAGGACGTATACTAAACATTCTAGACGATTGAGAGGAGGCCGCTCATTTATCATTACCTAATTAGCTTAAGGCTCGTAACGCGCTTATACTAACTTGCCTTTATTACGTTTTTTACTGTTGTTTGAGATGATAAGAGAGAACAGGCTCAACTAAGGGGAGACTATCAAGTCCTAATGTTGTCATGCCAAGGATTCATCCTATGGTTGAAGTTTGAAACAGGGATCTCCTAGAAGTTATCATGCATAGGTTTCAACCTAAAGTTCTAATCATCACTTCCTTATCAAAGAAAGTGAGGTTCCTAGGGGATCATGTCAATGATAAACAGAAACAGATAAAGCATCAGCTTAAATAGTAAACAGTAACGATTGTAAAATGCATGCAATGCAAGTGAGGGAGGAAAGGTGTGTGGGGCATCAGCCTCCACAAGCTCATCTCAACCTCAAGCCAAGTATGAATAACTGCAATCATACAGAAGAAATAAAATGCCATCAAGCAAATCATAACCACATAGGCAAGGGAGCAGAGCTCTACCGAATACCCGCAAGCAAAGCCATACAGTAAAAATACATGCAGAGGGAGCAACTCAACCTCTAGTGCAATCATGCTCCTAGCTTAAAACAATCTAAACATGAAATTATTCTAATGCATCAAGCAAATCACACAAGTCACATCAATACAGTTGCACAGAAAGAAAACAGAAAGGAAAGAAAGCAGATCAACAGCTTCCACAGCAAAACAATCCTTCTGACAGCAGTTCAGTCCTCAGTCTGTAACTGTTCCTTAAATCTTTCATCTTCAATAGCAAGTGTCAACTTGTTTCTTTAAGCTTTCAATGCATCAAACACAAGTATCTACTTGTTCTCCATCTTCTTCAAGCTTCAGCTCTTTCTTCAATCTCAATTTGATCTTCTTCACAAGTGTCAACTGGTTCTTCTTGATCTTCAAGCTTCAGCTCCAAAGGTAGTCTTCAAACAAAGGGGAAGTGCAACCTCTAGCATCTTCAATATTCTAGCAAGGAACTCCATCCTCTAGCAAGGGAGAAAGATTCATCTAACAAGAGCAAGGTGGGGATAGGGAGAAGCAAAGTGAAGACCAAAGGTCACCTCTAAGCACTCCACCATCAAGGACAGGAACCCTCAAAGGTTCTACCAATTTGTGAGGAGCCACTCATCCTACCAAGGGAGGGATGGGGCCTTCACAATGGGACCTTACATCATAGGGAGGAATGGAAGTGATCAACACCTTCCATGTTTCATGAAGGAAGAAAATTTATTCTAAAGGATCTCGCTAAAAACTCTAATCCTTAACCCTAAACAAACTACAACAAAGGGGGAGAAAAATTCAAGTCCAAGCTCCACCATGCATTCCACAGCAGCCCACACAAGTCTTCATCATCATCCAAGAGCAAGAGAAGCAACATCCTAGTCTAAGGGAACTAAAGAAGTCATCCTAGTTGAACTAGCAAGTTAGGATCACCTAAAACCTAGTACTAAAGTTAATTCTAAATAAAATATTAAAACCAATTATAAAATCCTACAAAAATCACTATGGGAACCTATGTTAATCATGACTCTACCATGTTAATTCCAGAGGTCAAGTCCTCAAATAAGACCTAGAAATAAATTCTACACTATAAGGTACTAAACCTAAACCCTAAAAGGAAGCACCTAAAGTTTCAATCTAAAAGCCATACCTAATTTCATCACAAAAATGTGAGAAAAATACTATGGGAGCATACGTGTCTAAGATAATCAGAAACAAAAAATCAAGCCCAAAATCATCACCAAGTGCTCACAATAAAATCATCAAACAGAGGTATCAACCATGGCATTTTATTATCAAATAAAATGTAAAAAATGCCAAAAATTGAAAATGCATGATTTTCCTAATATTTTTATTTAATAAACTTCTAGATTCAATCATGAATCAAGGAAAAAAAACTTGGAATTAATTGACCTATTTTTCTATTTTTTATGAATTGTTTTCAAACTAACATGAAATGATGAATTTAAAAGAAAAACATAAGAAATTAATAAACTTGCATGGTAAATAGCAATTGACATCAGTTCAATTCCTGTGTTGGGCCAGAGTGGGGGTGTGAATAGCCAGAAAATGCCAAGGCCCATGCGCCTGAATTCATTCAATAGTTCACTTCAGAAATTGATGAAAGAAAAAAGAATACATGCCAAGATTCGAACCCACGCGTGCTTGGTCCACATAGCACAGTCAACAAAACCTGAAATTCCACTAAGCGAAACGCTGCATTGAGGGGGGAGTACGCGTGGCTCAACGAGGACGCTAGGATCACTTGACTGAGTCAAGATTTTAACACAAACAGATGGTGAAGATTCCATCTTCAACCTTTTGAACCTGCAAACTGCCCGCGTGAAGCCAATCGCCGGTGGCTTTTCCGGCCACCCTGGCGCAACCCTAAGTTCATCTACAGGCCACCAATGGCCACGATATCTACATGAAACTTGTCCATAATTTCACCATCAATCTAACCATAGCATCTATTCGCTCTAAAAACGCAAGAATCTTGAGATAACCATCTCAACCGAAAATGAAATTAACCCTAAATTGTCTCTAAAGTTGAAATTAACTATTCAAAATCCATCTAGATCATGAATAGAACCTAACCGCATGCTTCTAGTTCATTGAAAACACATAATCAGAGAGAGATTTCAAGAAGTTAAAACCTGGCTTTGAACTTGGATTGCAATGGATTCAAGCCTCAATTCTCTTCCAAATCGTCCAGAAACCTTCAGTGATCAATGGTGAATGCTTCTTGATGCTCAATTCCGGTTGAAAACTCTTGATTCTCCAAAATGAAACTTCAATTCCAAGCTTGCTTCTTCACTTCTCTCTAATGGCTTCTCCACGAAAATGATCACCAGAACCTTCCAATTCTGTTCTAAATCCTATTTATGATCTGTTTCAATGGGTTAGAGGCCCAAACCAGGCCCATTCATGAGTTTTGGATTTTCACCTTTCTTCCAAATTTTCAATGTGGATATGTGCTTTCAAGCTTTGTTCATACTCCAAACTCAGTCCCAATCATTCACTTAAGCCTTGTGGAATGTAGTGATGTGGTTTCCTTCCTTTGATTTCAACATATGGAGTGTGTGAGATGTGTTTCTTATTTGTGAAGCAACCTTCCAAATAGCCATGTTATGGACTTCAAACCAAAAATGTAATAATGCCAATCTCTCTAAAACATTAATTCCATTCAAATTGACCACAAATTTGACTTGAAAACATGTTATTCTCAATTGTTTTAAATTTTCTCATCTTAATTCATTAAAATGGCTTTTATATGAACTTTCTTCAACCAATGCTTGATATAATCCATATCAATGGACTCTTGAAGCTTGCAAGATGGTGAAATGGACTTATGATTCAAAATGACCTGTAATGTCCAAATACCCTTGACTTGTCAAAGCCATAACTTGAGTTCTATACATCCAATCATGGACTTCTAGAACTCTATGGAAAGCTAAGAGGGTAAGGAACAACATTCATGTTGACCAAGAGTTCATAGGAATCATCCTTCTTTCGCAAAAGGTTCATGCAAGTTGGGTGACTTTCAAGCTCCAAATTCACATGCCTCAGATGACCTGTAACTTGTCTGGCTCATAACTTGAGTTATATAAACCCTATCAAGGATTTCTAGTACTAAAATTAAAGCTAAGGTCATGACCTACAACAATCATGTTGGGGTCAAGGTGAGATGACCATCATATCTTGAGTTAAATGGCCTTGAAGATAGGGGTCAAACTAGGGGATTTTACACTGTCAAGTCTTAGAAACCCTAGCTTGAAATTTCTCAAACTCTTCAATCATGATGAGTTAACCTTGAAATCATTCTTATAACATCTCAATGTATCAATCCATGATCACATGTCTCTTGAATTATGTCTCAACCTTCTTCAAATCATCAGTTGACTTAGGGTTGACCCAGTCAAACCCTAGCTGCACCACTCATGGCTGAGTCTTCTTAATCTTGCACAATGACCTGTCTAGGCCTCAAAGTGATCTTCAACAAATCGCATGAGCTCTCTGAAGACCTCAAGTTTAACTTCATGGCTTCAGAATCTTCTGATGACTTCCCACACCTCTCAAGTTAGGAGACACACCCTCTTGGCTTCAATCATTCTCTCTGAGGATCTTTTAACTTCTCTAACAAGGATATCAACCCTTGAACATCTGAATAAGCCTCCCAGCTAGCTTCAAAGTCTTGTATAGCTCTTAATTGGTAATCATACCTCTTGATCTTCTGCACACATGTCAATGAAATGCAAATGATAATGCTTATGTGAATGAAATGAAACATAAGCTAGGTAAAGAAATGTTAGGCAAATTTTGGGGTGCAACACGCATTAGTTAAACAAACAGGCATCGAATCTGAAGGCCGGCAGAACACGAAGTTGAGAGAAACATCTGACCTTAACGTCAGGCATCTGTTAAATAAACAGGCATCGAACCCGAAGGCCGGCTCAACACAAAGTTGAGAGGAACATTTGACCTCGCTGTCAGGCATCTGTTAAACAAACAGGCATCGAACCCGAAGGGCGACTCAACCCGAAGTTGAGAAGAACATCTGACCTTGCTGCCAGGCATCTGTTAAACAAACAGGCATCAAACACGAAGGCCAGCTCAACTCGAAGTTGAGAAGAACATCTGACCTCGCCGTCAGGTATCAGTTAAACAAACAGGCATCGAACCCGAAGGCCGGCTCAACACGAAGTTCATAGGAATATTTGACCTCGCCGTCACGGATCTGTTAAACAAATAAGCATCGAACTCGAAAGTCGGCTCAACCCGAATTTGAGAAGTACATCTGAGCTCGCCGTCAGGCATCCGTTAAACAAACAGGCATCGAACCCGAAGGGCGTCTCAACCCTTAGTTTAGAAGAACATCTGACCTCGCCGTCAAGCATCTGTTAAACAAACAGGCATCGAACCCGACGGCCGGCTCAACTTGAAGTTGAGAGGAACATGTGACCCGGCCATCAGGTATTAGTTAAACACACAGGCATCTAACCCGAAGGCTGGCACAACACGAAGTTGAGAGGAATATCTGACTTTGTCGTCATGCATCGAACCCGAAGACCGGCTCAACACGAAGTTCATAGGAATATATTGTAGCACCCCAAAATTTTCCTTCTCGTTTTATACTTGGCTTATGTTTCATTTTCGCATTTAGCATTTTGCATTGCATAGCATTCGGTCTCGAGGCATGGGATCAAGGCGTTCTTGTGGCTCAGGTGCATTTTGGAGCAAGAGATTGAACAGCGAACAGAGAGCATCACAGCTTCGACATTTATTTAGCCCAACAATCGAGTGATCAATTTTATTCTATTTTGCAGGTTAATTCCAGATCAGAAATCAGCATTCAGGCTCACAATAAGGATTTTCACAGTGACAATGGTAAAAAATGAGGTTCAGCAGCTAAACAAAGCTCTAGACAGTTGAAACAGGGCAAATGGACAGATTTCCCACCAAAAGGCGCAAAATTCAAATTTTTGAATGTGTTAATCGGTTAACATATATGGTTAACCGATTAACCATTTGAAAATCAGCCCAAAATTGATGTTTTAACAGCGTTAACCGGTTAACGCATATGGTTAACCGGTTAACCATAGCAGAATTTGCCTTGTACGTGAATTTTCAAGTGGATTTGCTTTGGGGTCCAATTTTGATCACTTGAAAGCCCATTTTTGCACTTGGGAAGGATCTAGAACATTATTTGAAATTTGGTTAAATTTCATTTCCCTCCTGTTGCACCCCAAAATTTGCCCAACCTTTTTCTAACCTAGGTTTATGTTTCAATTGCATAGTCATTTGCATTGGCATCATGTACATAGTGTATTCATCTGCATAGCATAGCATAAGCAAGCTAATCTTAAATAGGGGATCAAGTGCTATTCTTATCTCAATAGGCATATTCAAGGGTTTCATTCATATTCAAGACTACTCAGGTCATCAGGGAAGAATTTGAGTTTTGAAGTGTTGACAGATCACTCATTGGGTTCTCCCCTATCTTGAGGTTATTTGGGGATCATCAGAGGAAGCATGAGCTATGAGCCAAAAGTATGGAATGTGTATGGATGTTATGAAGAGCCTAGATGATCATTTTTGAGGAGTAACCAAGTCATTGGAATAATTGCGAGAGCCTCAGTTGAAGTCAGTCAACTAGGGTTTCATCTAGGTCAACCCTAGGTCAAAGACTTGATTTGATAGGCATCAAGGCTCATTTGAAGGATTTGGGACTCATTATTTGGTATGTGGATAGGGATGTGATGTTGTTCCAAAGAAAAACCAACAGGAGTCAAGGAGAAGAGGAGTTACCAAGTTAGGGTTTCAGTGTAAAATCCCCTGATTTAGGTCAAACTCCCAAGCAGTGTAATTCAAAATGCAAGCTTCATATGAATTTTTGGTCCACATGAAACTTGTAGAGTATCTTCATAGTTTTAATTTTAGTGGTGGAAGTCATCAAGGTGATTTATAGAACTCAAGTTATAGCTCTTGCAAGTTACAGGTCATCTGAGGACACTGAAATTTGTCTGTGAAAGTTGTCTGTCTTCCAAGCAACTTTTGACCTTCAAGGAGATTTCAAATGAATTCTTGGTCAACATGAGAGTTGTTCCTCATTGTCTTAGATTTCTATTAAGGTATGGTATGCCTTCATATGATTTGTGGAACTCTACTTATGTCCTTGGCAAGCAAAGGGTATTTTGGTCATTTGAGAATTATAGGTCATTCTTGGCATATGCCTAAAACTCATACAAGGAAGCTTCAAATGAAAAACTTCACAACATAAAAGTTGCTCAAAATGACATTTTAAGCCTAGAAAAGAGGTCATGGAAGTTTGGAAAAGCTTGTAGCAAGAATTGACCAAAGTTGGTGAAAATGACTTAAAAAATGGACATAAGTTGAAAAAGTTCAAGTTGGAAATTGGTTTGGGCAATCTATAAATCCAAAATGGGTCATGTAATATATCAAATTGAGTCTAAACAACATTTTAAAGACTTTGGTTCAGCCACAATTTTGAGATAGGGCTTTAAAAATGGAGTTGCTTTGTAAATCCATTACTTGCATAATAAGGTATTCATGTGAAACTTAACACAAGGCAAGGGATTAGCTTGGTAAGCATCATACACTCCTCAATAACTCATGTAATGAGATTTTCAAGGGGTTGCAAAGAGATTAAAGTGAGATATCATGAGATTCCAAAGTACCATATCATGAGAAATTCTTGAAGTTTCTAGAAGCATCTTAGATTGAGCTAGAAGCCTCTAGATCTTTCCATCCTCTCCTATATATTGGATTGGGATCATTGGTGAAAAAGGTTGGTGAGAAGAGAGAGAGGAGAGGGAGGATTCCATTATTGCTTCAATTGCAAGAAAGAGTGAAACTCCATATTCAGCATCAATTCAATTCATTCTTTCCATTCATTGATACTCCATTGATCTTATTGGTTGCATACAAGTTGATTCAGAGGCTCATCCATGGAGGATTGAAGATCTAAGGTTGAAGTTGCAAGAATCCAAACCAGATTCGAATCTCATATTACAAGCTCTCTCCATCTAGTTTGTTGCAAACAGAAACAAGATCATCACTTGAGGAGCATTTGTGAAGGATTGCAGGGCTTGAAGTGTGCATTATCTCATCTGTTTCATCAAGGATAACAGGTTTGCATTTTGATCTCTACACCATTAATTATGCACTGTTAGCTTAGTTTGTTAGGTTAGAATTGTTAGGGATAGGTAGAAGATGATCTCCAGAAAGTTAGGGCTCCATTGATGAAGGTTGAACCTAGGGCAGTGAAACTTTGATGACTTAGAACATTGAGATTAGGGCATGATAATCCTTGCTAGATAGCTTAAAACACCCAGCATGATGTGTAGAGTAGTTTTGTACAAGAGTTAGCAGGAATCTTTGGAGTGCATCTCAGTGTAATTCAAGTGTGCCCAAGATTTGCACCTATCGGGTTTTACTTTAGGTTGAGAGTTAAGAGAAGCTAAGGCTAGGGTTTTGTAGAGGGAAGGATGTAGATCATTTTTGATCTTTACATCGTGAGGTTTGGTTGAGAATCGAGGGAGAACAGAGAGGATGAATGTCCATGCATGAGGGTTGTTTTTCTGAACTTAGGGTTTTCTAAGGTTGAAGATGAAGGAGAACCGTGGGATCATGTGTATGACTTTGACCTAGAACCAATCCAACGACCCAGATTTGAATTGATTTTGAGAGGGAGACTGAAACTGGCCAAAACGCCCCGTTTCATTAAACGGAGGCAAATGGGCCTGAATCACTTTGATATCCCCACCCCCCATGACCAAAGCCCAATGAATTGCACTGAATGTCATTGCTATCCACACCGCATCATTTTCTTTTTCTTTTATTTTTTTTTATTTGAATTTCTGAATCCATTGGGCCCTGCGCATGTTGCTTTCCACACCACCCAGTCTGAGCCCAACTTCATATTACCCTTAGCGCATCTACTGGATACACCCCCCGCCCTTTTCATTTTAATTTCTTTTATTTTAATTCTTTAATTTTCTTTTGATTTTGTAAAAGTCATAACTAAATGAAAAATGCTCATTTTTAATTGGTTGTTTTTGCATCATATTCATAATTCTGTCAAGAAAAATAATGTGTAATAAAAATAGCATTTTATTTTGTTTTAGTATTTTTTGTTCATTTTTCTTTTAAATAAGCTTTTTAATGAGTTTAGGTTAATACATGATTTTGTTGATTTTAATTCTAATAGTTCCCTTTAGATTTAGGACCCATTATTTTTAGGACATTTCACTTAGGACCTCAACTTGCTTATAGGATTTAATTCATAATTTTAGGATTAATTTTTAGATGGTTTGATTAGGTGAGATTAGAGTGATTAAAATTAGGGTTTTAGGTGTGACATAGGTGAAGTAAATCATTTCTTTTAGGAGTTTTAGTTTGATTTTGGGTATGGGACTATAGGAATATTATGGGTAAGTATAATAGACCCTTGTGAATAAATATTAGATTTTTCCCTTTGACTTTAGTATTTTTAGGGTATTTTCTGATTTGATTGTTTGTATTGAATGCTTTATGATGATTGTCTGCCTTTGGGGTTTCATTTGGGGTTTGCTTTGGGGGGCTTGGCTTGTTTTGAAGACCTTGTTGAAGGAGCATATCAAAGGAGAGGGTTGAAGATCAAGATCCATAGGTTGATGAAGTCTATGGCTTGCTGGTAGCTGCTGAAGACCATAGGATATAGGAGCTAGGTAGAGCTCTAGATTAGAAGTTTGATTCTTAAAACATGGAATGCTTCTTGTGCTTCCATTCTTCCCAGTGACTAAAAGTCTCTCTAAGAACTCACCTCCCTCCTTTGGAGGGATAAGTGATTGGTCTTAGAGGTAGAACTTTGAGGGAACCTGTCCCACTATGCTAATCCCTTGTGAGCTTCCTTTGGTTGTTCATGAGCTGCTTAGCATGCCAAACTAGATCTCTTGATTCTTTTCTGTTATCCTGGAGTGCTTACCCTTGAAGGTGGAGATCATTGAAGATGAAGATTGTCAAAGCAAGAAGCTAGCTAGAGCTTGGGGGTCTAATGATGAGAAAGAGCTTGGAGATTCATTTGAAAGAGGATGTGCTGTGCATCAACCTTGGGAGTTTGCTGTCAGAGCTTGGGGCTTTTTCTGTATTGTGTGTATTAATTCCCCTAGGTTTAAAGTGAAATGTGCTTCACTTTTACCTATTGTGTTCAGGTTCAAGGAAGAATTTGGCTCCCTTGCCTAGCTTGTTTGCTGTATTCCTAATATTTTACTGTTTACTGTATTTTGTTTCTGTTTCCGTTGATTCCCTTAGAAGCTCTGTTTCTCTCCGTGCAAGAGAGTAACATGACAGACATTAGGAGCTAACCCATGTATGATAACATTAGGGTAGATTTTATTCCCTTTTTAACCCTAGGATTTGAGAGTGTCATCTCTTCTTTCTTCAAAACAACAGAAAAACATTAATAAAGGTTATAACAGAGATCAATTCATTTCTTCCGTCAAAAGATTTGAACAAACATCAACCTTTTTGCAATAAGAAAACCCTTGTTTAAGGTGATATTTTTCATAAAAGACACTTGAACAGCTTGTGTCGTGCATAGCCCGAACTACGTTTGCTCTGATCTTCCATGCTGTGTGGAAGTACGTAGGCATAGGATGCGATATCCTAGCGAGCAACCTTCCCCACCTTCACCCGTAGTTAGGCGAACTACGTTGACTCTGATTTCTCGTTCCAGACGGGAATACGTAGGCATAAAGTGTGATGCTTTGCCGAGTCATGTTTTCTTTTCTTTTCAGACCTCATCCTTTAGTTTAGATAGAAGTGTAATTCGTACAAACAAGCAAGCGTGGATCCCATCGAGTACGATGGACGTGAGGGGTGCTAATACCTTCCCCTTGCATAACCGACTCCCGAATCCAGGTTTTGGTTGCGATGACCATACCTTTTCCCGTCTTTGCGTTAGGTTTACTTCGAGCGTTTCCTTTCCCTCCTTTGGGATAAATAACGCACGGTGGCGACTCTTCTGTATTGCCGGCGCCGATTTTCGCAGTAGCGACAGCTGGCGACTCTGCTGGGGACTCCAACGGTTCCCTACGCGAGTCAATCCTAGCGCTTGTTTTCCCGTCGTGGGCTTTGTATGGATTTACATTTCTGTATTTACATTTCAGCATTTTATTATCATTATTATTGCTGTATTGTGGGTTTGATGGGGGTTCTATGATTGAGAGATAAGCCGGACCTGGGCTTGAGTGCACCTAGAATTAGAGTAGAGATTAGTGGGGGTGTGCATGCTTTGCATGTACTAGCTTCCCGCGAAATCTACGCTCGGACGAGGTCCTTCTGGTTGACTTCCTGTTTCACCCTTTGGGTGCAGTGGGCTGTTGGTTAGTTGGATTGTCGACTCCGGGGACCGATCATTTGGAAGTTGGCTAAGTGAGGCCTCTTCAAGATTTAATGATGCCCCTCCTTCTGGGAATCATATCATCAACCCTGAAAGTCTGTGACGCCGACGACCGCATAGGATGCCGTACCCTGTGCCAGTTATAGGGACATCTACCTGTGAGAGGGACTTGGGGCATGCAGGTAACTTGACCCTCAGACTACCGGTTTATTTCTCATGAGATACAGGATTGTGGATATTTTATGGACTGTTACTAGGTCTGTCAGAGATCAGGTGTGGGTTATATCATTGGGTCTATCCGAGACCAGGCTGGAGTTCTTTGTGAGGTCTGTCTGAGACCAGGGTTTGATGAGTATTGGAGGGTCTGTCTGAGACCTGTTCTTGGTGTGACTTGGGCTTCTTATTCAGGGCACTTGATCCCCTGTTGCAGCAGTTTGCATTGCATTGTTTGCATACCCATTTATCATTGCATTTCATTAACGTGTGTCTGTGCTGCAGGTGCATTGCATACTTCCCTGTTCTAGTGCTCCAGACTTCTGATTGTTGATATGGGTAGTGTGCGGAAGACAGTTGCGTATAAGCTGCCCACTCCGGATGTGAATTCTATATTGAGTTTGATTGCCCTTGCGGATGACGAGGTTAGGGCTAGTTTCAAGAAGAGTTATGGGAGGCTTTTGAGCTTGGTTTGTAGACCCAGTGCATATGATTTGAATGGATTGTATACATTGCTGCAGTTTTACGATCCTGCTTTGAGATGCTTCACGTTTACAGATTTCCTTATGGGTCCTACTATGGAGGAATATGCAGAATTCCTTAGTTTGCCAGTACAGAACAAGATCCCGTTCATCCATTTTGGCGTTAAGCCTAAGTTGGAGGATTTAGCGGTAGCTTTGCATATGGATGCTTCTGAGCTGTTAGTGACTTCTTGGTACGGGATTCCTGGATTCGCTCTTAGCTTTCTGGTTAGCAAGGCGCAAGAGTATGCCAAGAGTGGCCGCTGGGTGGTATTCAACGCTTTGTTGGCTTTGTGTATATATGGGATAGTGCTATTCCCAAACCTTCCAGACTTTGTTGACTTTGACGCACTTCATCTGTTTGCTGCCGGTAATCCAGTACCTACATTGATTGGGGATTTCTACCATTCCCTCCATTACAAGAATGAGAACCGGCGAGGGAAGAGTGTTCATTGTTGCGTGCCTTTACTGAAGATGTGGTTTGATAAACACTTACTGAAGAAGGGTCCTTTCGTAGAGCTTGCAAATGAGTCTGATTGGTCCGAGCGCCTTATGAGATTAACTTCTGAGGAGATGGTTTGGTTTGATAGGAATTTGCTGGGTTCCGAGATTATTTTTAGCTGTGCAGGATATCCAAACGTGCCCTTAATTGGGAGGAAAGGATGTATCAATTACAATCCTTCTTTACTTGTTCGTCAGTTTGGATATGCATTGAAGAGCCCGCCGAAGGCAGAAGAGGTACAGGAATCTCTGTACTTCACAGGTGACCTGAGTGGAGACTTATTGGCCAAGCTGCAGCACGCTTGGAATCACATCTCTAGAAGGGGAAAACCATTGTTGGGAAAGAACGACTGTCAGGCTTATCCTCCGTACAAAGCTTGGATGCAAGAAAGGGTCAAGCAGATTCAGATGCCCTATCCTTTTGTGTCATCTCCTATTCCTACTCCGGTAGAGGAACCCACGACTGTTCCCATTGAGGTTTATGAGCAAGTGGTGAAGGAAAAGGAAGCTTTGTTGGTGGTTAATGAAGATCTAGAAAGGGAATTGGCCCAGATTCGAAGTGAGAAGAACGAAGCTGCGTACTCCCTTCAACAACAAGCTGAGATGGTAACCTTGTTGAAGACTAAGTTGGTTAAAGAAAAGGAGAAGCGGGAACGCCTGGGACAAGACTTTAAGAGCTCTCATGACATGATGGAAGCTAAGAAGAAGTCGTTGGACATCGCTTACCGAGAGATCGCTTCATTCAATAAGATGTGGAATGCCACTCTTACTAACAACAAGGAACGGGAGGATAAGTTGAAGCAACAGATCTCCGATCTTCAGGTTCAATTGAAGGCCACCAGGAGGCAGCATGAAGAAGAAGTCATGACTAGATATGCTCTTCAAGATGCACTGAAGCAAGTTGATGCCCGCAGAAAGGAAGCTCGATCCCAGAAGAGGAAGCTAGATGAGTGCTTTGGTGAAGGCACATGGGAAGATTCCATCGACGACTTGCGGCGAGTTCTTAAGCAGAGGAGTCTACTCATAGAGGGATTGCTTGTTCAGCCTGATCACCCCAAGACAAAGAAGCTGTTAGGGGAGTATAGGGATTATGGGCATACCTGATTTGTTCATGCTTTATTGTATGCTGACCATCACCCGGCTTGTGGGTTGAGGTCATGCTTTTGTTCGTCTTGTGATACATTGGTGTTATACTTTTGCCTTTGAAGGCCTGTTCAATATATGAGTTGTTTTCTCTTTTGTGATTGAATTTCAACTTCTTGCAACTTTTTGTCACCGCACTGTCACGGCACTACCCTGTATCAAATGTATTAGCACTAGAATGGGGGGAGTAATATTCCCCAATGCACAGGCACATATTGCATTTTGCATACATACTCATATTTGCATTACAGGTTTGTGATCCGTGTATCTTATCTCCTGCATCCATTTCAGGTATTTTCAGGATTGCAGAAAAGCGGGTCCACCGTTACTCTACCAGAACTAATCACAAGAAGATCATGGACAACGTGAAGAGTGAAATGCAAGGGATGCGTGACAGGATGGCCCTGCTCATGCAAACCATGGAGACCATCGCCAAAGGACAAGAGCAGTTGCAGAATCTGGTTCAACCGATAGTCGCACGGGCTAAAAACAACGGGACACCGCATGGTGAAAATATTGCTGCTTCTCCCCGAGTTGAGAATCGTCAAAGTGCTGATGTTATTCCCGTAAACGGTTTGAATGCTGGAGAAACTGGTCCTGTAGGTGGAGGTGGGAACGCCGGTAATGTGAACGCCAATACAGATACTGCTGGGGTATTTGTGGGTAATGTCAACCAGGGTTTCAATGGGGGCGTTGAGAATGTCAGAATGAATGGTATCAATGGTAACCAGGGCTTCAATGGTGTGAACATGGGGTATGGCAGCACTGCTGGCGCCAAGGCTGGGTTTGGTGGCTATGGTTACGGTAATCTTGGATATGGAACTGGTGCATAAAACACTCAAGAGATGGGCAATCTGAGGTATGACCCCAGGTACTTCCAAACGGGTCCGGGCCGTGATGCAGATTATGTTGGATACGATGCAGTACCTCGCTGGGAGGATCGTCAGGAGGATGTGTTCTTTGGTCAGAACGAGGGTTATGAAAGGGCTAGGGATGACAACCATCGGATGAGATTGCTAGAAGAGAAGGTGAACGGATTGGCCAGCCAGAATGCTCTTGGGCTGGATATGTCAAATATGGGGTTAGTCCCAGGGTTGAGGGTCCCGCTGAAATTCAAAGCGCCGTCATTTGATAAGTACAAAGGGGATACATGCCCTAGGGTGCATGTGCGTGCATTTTACAGGCGTATGTCTTCATATTCTGAGGATGAAAAGATGCTAATGCACTTCTTCCAGGATAGTCTGTCAGGGCCATCGCTGGAGTGGTACATGAGCTTGGAGCCTACTCAGATCAGGAGTTGGAAGGAGCTGGCAGAGGCTTTTGTTCGACATTATCAGTATAATAGTGATCTCGCCCCTAACCGAGTCCAGTTGCAGAGCATGTCTCAAAAGTCTAGCGAGAGCTTTAAGGAATACGCCCAGAGATGGCGAGATCTGGCTGCTAGGGTGCACCCTCCGATGGTGGAGCGCGAAATGATGGATATGTTCATAGGAACTTTCTCTAGAATGTACTATGACCGGTTGCTCAATTTTTCGATGAGTACTTTCTCTGAGTTGATCTTGATGGGGGAGCGCATTGAAAACGGGGTAAAGATTGGTAAAATTCAAGCGGGTGAGTCCAGTTCCGCAGGAGGTAATAAGAAGACGTTTGGTGGTAAAAGGCAGGGTGATACCAACGTTGTATACAATGCTCGACGAAGGAATAAAAGTCAGAACTGGCATCAGCAGTTGCAAGCGTAACCATTCCAGGGCCTTCTCAGCGGCAGCCTAATAATAATCAGCGCAGACTTCAGAACCCACGACCGAGGAGAGTATTCGAGGTACCACCGGTATCATATGCAGAACTCCTTCAAACTTTGTTGAAATTGCAGCTAGTCAAGAAGAGGACCTTAGCACCACCAACTGGCCAGCCACCAGTCGGGTATGATGCTAATGAGCACTGTGACTTCCATTCGGGTGCACCAGGGCACAATATTGAAAATTGCCTAGCTTTCAAGCATAAAGTACAGGATTTGCTTGATAGTACGACCATTAACTTCGGGAAGGACGATCCCAATATCACGCAGCAGCCAATGCCCAAGCATGGTGGGGATGGGGCCAATGCAATCCTGCTAAATGATGAGTTGGACTTGGTTTCGGAGGTGAGCGAGTTGAAAACCCCTTTGAGTTACGTAAAGCAGCGTTTATTGAAAGGAGGTGTCTACCCCGGTTGCAGTGAAGAATGTGCTGATTGTTTGGTTCAACCTGGGGGCTGTGAGAAGTTGAAAAGGGGAGTTCAAGGTTTGATTGATGAAGGAATCCTGCAGTTTGACAGGTCTGTGGGGAGAGAGAAGTCTGTCGAGACAGAATCTGGAAAAGAGCGCAGCGAGGTTGCTACAATCACCATTCCGTTCAAATCAGTGACAATTTCAGCATCATCGAAAGGGCCGACCATTACTATTACCAAGGCTAAGCCAGTCCCTTATGAAAGCACAAAAGCAGTCCCGTGGAGCTATGGTGCTGAAGTGTATTGCAATGGGGAAAAGATTGACTTGAATGATCCGCCAGCGGGGTCCGTAGATAACATAGTGGGAGCGGGTGGTATAACCCGGAGCGGGAGAATTTTCACTTCACCTGAGGTTGAAGCAGAGAGGCTTGCCAGGGGTAAGAACAAAGTTGTTGAAGGGGAATCGTCGGGGAGTAAGGAGAAAGAGTAGATAACCAAAGATGTGGAAGAATTCATGAGGTTGATTCGCAAAAGTGACTACAAGATTGTAGAGCACCTGCAGCAGACCCCGTCAAAGATCTCCATATTATCGCTGTTGTTGTGTTCTGAGGCGCATAGAAATGCCCTGTTGAAGGTACTTGAGACATCCTTCGTGCCGCAAGAGATTTCAGTTAATCAGCTGGAGGGAGTTATGGCACATGTTAACGCTGAGCATGGTCTGGGATTCACGGATTTTGACCTAACGCCTAGAGGGCGTGATCACAATAATGCCTTGCACATCTCTATCGAATGCTGGGGCACCATTTTATCCCATGTGCTGGTAGACACTGGGTCTTCGTTCAATGTGTTACCAAAGAAAGCCCTGTTGAAATTAGATACCCGTGGATTGTTGTGCACACCTAGTGATTTGGTGGTGAGGGCCTTTGACGGAACAAGGAGGTCGGTATTCGGGTCAGTAACGTTACCCATCCAGGTAGGTCCGGAGGTGTTTGATACAATGTTTTACATCATGGACATCCAGCCTGCATATAGTTGTTTGATTGGGAGACCTTGGATTCATGCCGCTGGGGCAGTAACTTCTACACTCCATCAGAAGCTGAAGTATATGGTTGAGGGGAGTATTGTGACGGTGTGTGGCGAAGAGGATATCTTAGTCAGTCATTTGTATTCCTTCAAGTACGTGGAGGTAGATGGAGAGATTCATGAAACGTTGTGTCAAGCGTTCGAAGGGGTGAAGGTTAAAGAAGAGGCTCCGTTAAAGAGTGAAGGGCAAGAGGTGGTCGTCTCCTCATATAAAGAAGCCAAGGCGTTGGTACAAGCAGGGGAAACTCAAAAGTGGGGGCAGGTTCTAGACCTACCAGTGAAGCAAGATTGGTATGGCTTGGGGTACCGCCCATCTCCCTCGCACGGCGCGCCTAAGTACAAGGGACCTGTCGTGTTCACGCCCGGAGGAGTCAGCTTCGAAAGGATTAATGTCGTGTCTGATACGGAGGAAGTGGATAGCGACTGCGACATGGACGCATGGATTCGACCCAGCACGCCGGGGCAAAGCCTATGCAACTGGTCCATCCAGGACGTCATCCAAGTCACCAAACAGTAATGCATTGTTTTTTCAATCATTGTATGATCACATGCCTTGCCCGGGGCATCGTTGATCTTGTCTTAGGGCCTAACTGTTTACCTGTATGTTTGCATGATCAATAAATGACGACGTTTTTTTACATTCAAATGTTGTGATCCTTTTCTTTCTGTTTTTTATTTTTCAATAAAATGGCAGCGTGGTTATGCATTTTGCTTGTACATCATTTTTGAAGCACTTAACCATTTCCCTCGCAGGATTCATGAATTCTCAGATGACATCGACCAAAGACTTCCTATGACTCGGTTAGACTTCGAGCATCCGATCTTCCAAGCTGAGGAAGAGACTGTTGAGGATAGTGACTTACCAGAAGACCTGAGTCGGTTATTGAAGCAAGAGGAGAGAGTTATCTTGCCTCACCAGGAAGAGATTGATATTGTCAACTTAGGGTCTGAAGAATGCGTCAGGAATATCCGTATAGGGGCCGCGTTGCAAGTTGACATCAAGCAAGAGCTTATTGAGATGCTGCGTGAATACAGTGATGTATTTGCTTGGTCCTACGAGGACATGCCAGGTTTGGACACTGATATGGTTGTTCATCGTCTGCCGTTGAGGGAAGATTGCCCGCCTGTGAAGCAGAAACTCAGAAGAACTCGTCCTGACATGGCCGTAAAGATAAAGGAAGAAGTGCAGAAGCAATGGGATGCTAGGTTCCTGGCTGTTACCACTTATCCCACTTGGGTCGCTAATATCGTGCCCGTGCCAAAGAAAGATGGCAAGGTTCGAATGTGTGTTGATTATAGGGATCTAAACAAAGCTAGCCCGAAAGATGATTTCCCGCTGCCGCATATTGACGTGTTAGTTGACAACACAGCTCAGTTTGCGATATTCTCCTTCATGGACGGATTTTCGGGGTACAACCAGATCAAAATGGCTCCGGAGGATATGGAAAAAACGACCTTTATCACCCCGTGGGGAACCTTCTGTTATAAGGTGATGCCCTTTGGTTTGAAAAATGTTGGGGCAACGTACCAGCGGGCTATGACAACGCTTTTTCACGACATGATGCACAAAGAGATTGAGGTGTATGTCGATGACATGATGGCCAAGTCTCAAACGGAGGAAGAGCACCTGGTTAATCTGCTGAAGTTGTTCAAGAGGCTTAGGAAGTTCAGGCTGAGGCTGAATCCTAATAAATGTACCTTCGGAGTGAGATCCGGGAAGCTACTGGGGTTCGTTGTGAGCAAGAAAGGAATCGAGGTCGATCCTGCAAAAATAAAAGCAATACAAGAGATGCCAGCACCGAGAACAGAAAAAGAAGTCCGTGGATTCCTAGGGAGGTTGAACTACATTTCTAGGTTCATCTCTCACCTAACGACCACGTGTGAACCTTTGTTCAAACTGTTAAAGAAAGATCAAGCGGTGGTCTGGAACGACAATTGCCAAAGGGCATTTGAAAAGATAAAAGAATACTTGCAGGAACCTCCGGTGTTAATACCCCCACTAGCGGGACGACCACTGATTATGTATCTGACGGTTCTTGAGAACAGTATGGGTTGTGTTCTCGGTCAACACGACGAGACAGGACGGAAAGAGCATGCAATTTACTACTTGAGTAAAAAGTTCACGGATTGTGAATCTCGATACTCTATGCTCGAAAAGACGTGTTGTGCATTGGCGTGGGCTGCCAAACGTCTAAGACAGTACATGCTGAATCATACAACCATGCTGATATCGAAGATGGATCCGATCAAATATGTGTTTGAAAAGCAAGCGCTCTCTGGAAGGATTGCTAGATGGCAGATGGTATTGACAGAATACGATATCCAGTATGTTTCCCAGAAGGCCATTAAGGGAAGTGTTCTGTCCGAATATCTCGCCGAACAGCCAATTGAGGATTATCAGCCTATGAAGTTTGAGTTTCCTGATGAGGACATAATGTACTTGAAAGCTAAAGGTTGTGATGAGTCGTTGCCTGGTGAAGGTCCTGAGCGGAGTTCCCAGTGGCAATTGATTTTTGATGGGGCTGTCAATTCGTACGGTAGCGGGATTGGGGCGATCATTACAACTCCCCACGGGTCGCACATTCCGTTCACGACCAGATTGACTTTTCCAGTGACGAATAACGAAGCAGAGTACGAAGCTTGCATTATGGGGTTAGAAGAGGCGATTGATCTGAGGATCAAGAATCTGGATGTATATGGGGATTCAGCGCTAGTGGTGAACCAGATTAAAGGAGAATGGGAGACCCGCCAACCTAATTTGGTGCCGTACATGAATTATGCGAGAAGGTTGTTACCTTTCTTCGATAGGGTGGAATTTCATCATGTACCTCGAGCGGAGAATCAAATGGCAGATGCCCTTGCAACATTATCCTCGATGTATAAGGTCAACTACTGGAATGAGGCTCCCAGGATTGTCATATCTCGCCTTGATAGGCCGGCCTTTGTGTTTGCAATTGATGAAGCATCTGACGGTAAACCTTGGTATTTCGACATACAGAATTTCCTGAAGAATAAGGAATATTCGGCTGGGGCATCCAGTCGTGATCAGAAGACTCTAAGGAGATTAGCAGGCAACTTTTATCTGAATCCCGACGGCGTTCTGTATAGAAGGAACCACGATTTGGTACTCCTCCGGTGTGTAGATGAGAAGGAAGCCAATTTACTCATGGAAAAGGTCCATGAAGGAACTTTCGGCACGCATGCCGGTGGACATGCTATGACCAGGAAATTGTTGCGAGCAGGGTATTATTGGTTAACAATGGAGACGGATTGTTTCAAATTTGCCAAGCGGTGTCACAAGTGCCAGATCTATGCAGATAAGATCCATGTGCCACCGAGTCCTCTGAATGTTATGGCATCCCCATGGCCTTTCTCCATGTGGGGAATCGATATGATTGGCAAGATTGAGCCTACTGCTTCTAATGGGCATCGATTCATCCTGGTCACGATCGATTACTTCACCAAGTGGGTGGAAGCAGCATCTTACGCCAATGTGACGAAACAAGTGGTGGCCAGATTTATCAAGAGAGATATAATCTGCCGATACGGTATTCCTGAGCGAATCATTACTGATAATGGTTCGAATTTGAACAACAAGATGATGAAAGATCTGTGTCGGGATTTCGAGATCGAGCATCATAATTCATCTCCCTACAGACCCAAGATGAATGGCGCTGTAGAGGCGGCCAATAAGAACATAAAGAAAATTGTTCAAAAGATGGTTGTGACGTATAAGGATTGGCATGAAATGCTTCCGTTTGCTTTGCACGGTTATCGTACTACAGTGCGTACATCAACCAGGGCAACTCCGTTCTCGCTGGTGTATGGCATGGAGGCAGTCCTGCCATTGGAGGTTGAGATACCATCTTTGAGGGTTTTACTTGATGTTAAGCTGGACGAAGCGGAATGGGTGAGAAGTAGATTGAATCAGTTGAGCTTGATGGACGAGAAGAGACTGGCATCCATTGCACATGGTAGGCTATATCAGAGCCGGATGAAGAAAGCGTTCGATAAGAAGATTCGACCTCGAAGCTTTCAGACGGGTGATCTTGTGCTGAAGAAGATCCTCCCACCGCAATCGGATCACAGGGGCAAATGGACTCCCAATTACGAAGGTCCATACGTCGTGAGAAAGGTCTTCTCCGGAGGAGCCTTATTGTTATCCACCATGGATGGTGAAGACTTTTCGTCCCCTGTGAACTCGGACGCAGTTAAAAAATACTTTGCTTAAAATTGACCCGCTGGATAGTAAAAAGAGAGTCCAGGCAAAAATGGGGCATCCTGGCGAACCAAAAAACAGAATGAAAAGGTTCGGGCAAAAGTTAGGGATAAAATGAAAAAAATGTACACCCGAGAAGTCGAAAACCTACACTGGGCGGCTTCGGCAAAAAGGGGTATCCCGGTGAATCGAAAACCCGCAAAGGGCGATTCACGCAAAAGTTAGGGATTTGAGAAGCAAATGACTGCGGTCCAAGTTTGATTGTTAGCGGTTTGGGAGCATCTGGGGGTCAACTATCCAAAGCAATTTCTTCCGAAGACAGAGATCGGGAAAGCATCAGAGTCTGGCGATTCATAGGAGGATCGGTTCATGGTGTTCGTCTGCAACACGTTGCCGACATGTGTACAAATTTTATTCTGTATATTTGTATACTTCTGCATTTTGTTTATGCGTGACTACCTCTTTTCAGGAGTTGCATCTGATGTACAAATCTTGCCTATTCTCAGGCCGTTATCAATAAAGTGTGTTATTCAGTGTAGTGTGTGTGACTTTGGTTTTAACTTTTACAGTTTTGTTTGTAAAAAACGCCGATGTTTTTGATAAACTTACATGCGTGTAAACAGGCGGGCCTCGGCCGATGATTGTTAAAACCGGAAATTACCTGAATGGTTGTCGTGGGTGATTACCAAGATGTTTCTTTTTGCATAGATTGTCTTGTGTTTGCTTGTTGACTTTTGCAGGTATTCAAAAGCTCGCAAAGTTCCCCGCCAGAGTCCATGGCAGGCTAGTACCCTCTCCAGAGGATGAATGTTGTGCCTTTCCCCGGTGAAGTCGCCCCGGTCAAAATTGAACGTTGTCTCCCCAGGAGAGTGGCGATTGCGTCAAAGGAAAAGATCAATGCATTTTCAGTAGTTCATAATTGGCTTATCCAGCAAAGCAGAGTCCTCCCCAACGAAGGTCGAGACGGATATGATTAACTTCCCCAAAGAGTTTCTTGTGTAGTGCGAATCAGAGCACACCGGTCAATCCCCAGCTCAGTGATAGCAGGATGAAGTATCCCCACAGGGCGTAATCAGAGTGTTGATACCTTTGAAAGCAGTTTCCGGGATTGCTTTTCTCTTTCCTCAACAGGTTGATCCTCCCTCGTCAGGACGATCATCTTCAGCAGAGGTTGAAGTTTTGAGTTTGTGAGCTACTTTCCCAGCAGGATGGTCATCCCCAGCGGAGTTAGTTCATCTTTCCAACATTTATTTTGTTGGAAGCGTATCGGTAGTATTCCGGTCATCCCCAGCGGATCCAGTTTGTCTTCAGCATTTATTTTGCTGAAGTAACTCTTTGCATAAGCATGCATCATCATACTTTGCATTTTACCTAAATACGTAGCATTTCCATGCTATGTGGAAGCATTACGTCATTATCAAACGTGCATTTTTGAAACATAAGCCAGGTGGTTACCTCTTCAGTTTCAGATATGTTGTTCCCTGCCGATAAGAGAAATCGTGGTTTCAGGAAGATGTGAATTTTGTGGTCAAGGTACGCAGTGATCGTATTTTGTCTCATTTATGGGATTTATGTTGTAAAGTACGCAGTGATTGTGTTGATCTTGGTATGTGTATTTGTGGTCGAATTGCGCAGTGATCATGTTCGTCCCGATCTAAGAAGACTGTTTTGTAAGGCACGCAGTGATCGTGTTGGTATCGTCTCGGGGGTTTATTGGGCAGGACACGCAGTGATCGTGTTCACTCTAGTGGTGGTGCGAAACACGCAGTGATCGTGTTTACCGTATCATGTGATGTTTGTTGGTCGATATGCGCAGTGATCGTATTCGTCCGTTATACAGTGGTTATAGATTGAGACGCAGTGATCATGTTCATCCAGTTTTTGTTGGTCGGTATACGCAGTGATCGTATTCGTCCGTTATACGGCTTGGTTATAGGGTGAGGCATGCAGTGAACGTGTTCATCTGGTTGTTTGTGGCTGAAGTACGCAGTGATCGTGTTCGTCCCATGGTTGAATTTGTGTCACGAGGCACGCAGTGATCGTGTTTTCCTCCAGTCAAGAGGGCCGTGACATGAAACGCGCAGTGTGTAACACCCCACTTCCCCGTATTAAATAAAATATAAATATTATAATAATAATCAGAGTTTTCACCAAAAGTGGGATATCACATCTCCAAATTTTATAAAAATACTTTATTCATTCTTTTCAAAATAATACAGCGGAATTTGTTTAATAAAATAAAATACATCAAATTCATGATACGTCACAGGATTACAATAAGTTTGACATAAAACAGTTAAAACACCCATATCCCGTGTTACGTATCAGACCATCCTACGACTCGACTGTCACACCACTATCCAAGTTAGCTAAGCACCTGGATTATTTGTACTTCCGAAGAAGCACAGACCACAACAACAACAACAAAGGGGTGAGAAATAATGATCAGAATATAATGGTAATGTAATACATGTAATAAGGCAGTAAAACACACCAACACATCAATTATTCACCCCAACAACACCATATAACGAACCTGCTGTTCAAATTACAATATAACATATTATAATGCAAATATGCAACTCAACACCATGCATGCGGTACCGACTCATTGGTTCATTCAATCGAACCCACCATTCTCCACAAAGGAGTACGGGTGAATCACTTACGCTCCATCCGAGACACGATTCAACCCCACCATTCTCCACAAAGGAGTACGGGTGAATCACTTATGCTCCATCCGAGACATGATTCCACCCCACCATTCTCCACAAAGGAGTACGGACAGATCACTTACGCTCCATCCGAGACATAATCCATCCCACCAAGACACCATGATATGCACACACCAATGCATAACTATTATATTCAGGCACACTAAGTGCACACGATCCTCCTGATCATATCATCATACATCACATATATATGCATAGATATATTATACACCAACACCATATAAATCAATTCACACAGTGAGCAATCTCACATTCTAACACCAAGTATAAACACATCCCAACACTCGGGGAATACACGATCCTACTGATCACTGCACCATAATCATATACATGATACACCCATCACTCATTTTAATTAAATTAGATATTAAACGGGTTCACACTCTAACACCATATATAAACACATCTCAACACTCGGGGAATACACGATCCCACTGATCACTACACACATATACATCAACTAATTGCCCACCAGTCATTATTACGGGAAACATGTACTATCACCGAGTACAAAAGTGAATTCCCACAGTCATCATTCATACATGGCATCGAGGCCAAAGGAAATACACAAGTCCAGAGCTCAAGGCCAAAATATCACAACACTCACATTCTGCTGCTACGTTCGCTGGCATTCGCCAGGCGAAGCCCCGTAGCGAACCTTCGCTGGCCACACTCGCCTCAGCTCGCCAGGCGAACTCTCGCCTCCCTTCGCTAGGCGAATCTTCGCCAACACTCGCCAGGCGAAGCCCAGCGAACGCTGCGATTCACCAAGTTCTCTCACAGTTCTGCAGAGTGCTTTCTAAGCCAAATTGTACCTATCATCTCAACTCAGACCCTCAGTCTATTCTAGTACCAATCTTGCACATTACCGTAACAATAGGTTTCTAATTCCTATTCCCAAAATCATCACCTACACACTTTATCGATACCTCAAAAGCCATACAGAATTTTCCCTAAAGACCGTAAAACACCCTATATGCCCTATATGCCAAATCAACCCAAATCACCAATTCATTAACGATTACTACATAACTAACAACAATCACAGGGAACAACACATGATTTTCCCAAAGCTATAATCCTGGTCATTACCAACACTATAGTAACAACACCAAATCTCACCAAAACTCTATTTATATTTACTATCAACACTGCAGTAACAACATATAATTTTCCCCAAAGCTATAATCATGGTCATTACCCACACTACAGTAACAACACAGAATCTCACCAAAACTCTATTTATAGTTACTATCAACACTGCAGTAACAACATATAATCTCACTAACATCACCATAATATATATACACCAAATTCACCAATACCAATCAACAATTCATCAATGTCAAGCATCAATTTATCATTAGCAACAATAATAACAAGCATGCCAATATAAAACTTCATAGATCGGAATTTTCCTACGGGGTTAAGGACTCCCCTCTACCCTATACATGTATATACCATCCCAATCAAGTTTCTCCCCCCTTACCTTGTTAATCGGTTGATGATGAAAGAATCCTCCAAGGTTTGGCCAATTCTGATTTTCCCTTGTATCCTTCGTTCTTTGCTCCCTTTTCCGTTCCCTTTCCCGTTTTCTCCTTTCTATCGTTCTTTTTCCACTTTCTCTAACTTCTCACAATGTATCGTAAAACTAATAACCCCTCACGTTCTCTATTTTAATTCTCTAATCCCAATAATAATAATAACTTAATAATAATAATAATAAAAATAATAATAATAATTAATAATAGTAATAATAATCCTATTATTATCTCACCAAAATAATAATAATGTTAATAACTTAATAAAATAATAATAATAATAATAATAGTAATAATAATCCTATTATTATCTCACCAAAATAATAATAATGTTAATAACTTAATAAAATAATAATAATAATAATAGTAATAATAATCCTATTATTATCTCACCAAAATAATAATAATGTTAATAACAATAGTAACTATAATAAATATAATAATAATAATAATAATATTCCCACCAATATCAATATTATACACTATATTATTATATTCACCAAAACACCACCAATAATCCTCCCATATCAGGGACACCCACCAATAATAATATTCATACCGATGATAATAATAATAATAATAATAATAATTATAATAATAATAATAATAATAATAATAATAATAATAATAATAATAATAATAATACCACCAATATTACTATTAACTATTATATTATTATCTCCACACCACCAATGATCCTTATATATCAAGGATACTCACCAATCACATACCAACACACCCCACCTAAGGGCACACCAACATAAAATAATTAAATTGACACCAAAATGACTAAATAAATAAAATGGGTGTTACAACTCTCCCCCACTTTAAGTATTTTCGTCCTCGAAAATTACCTGATGGAACACTTCTGGATACGCTTCCCGCATCCTTCATTCCAACTAACAGGTCACACTGCCTTCTGCAGCACCTCCCCAAGTTACTTTCACCAAAGATATCTCCTCCCTTCGGAGTTGTTTCTCGCTCGTCCAAACGAAATAGCAATGCCTCAACAATCAAATTATTTTCACTTGTACATCATCCACCTGGTTCAATGTACTTTCTCAACTAAGACACATGAAACATATCATGCCAATTCATAGCGACAGCGGGAAAAACGGTCTAACATGTTACTCCTCCCATGCCTCTGCTGCGCCACTCTGATACAAACCACAGAACACGGTGCAAACTTCTGAGACTTCGAAGCTCGACCAACATCAGTCACCGGCGTGACTCTCCAAACATATTTTTCCTTGGATCCTCTTGATCTTTTCAGCCATCTCCACATAATTTTCAGGTCTGAGCACAACACTCTCACTCGACCCATTCCAACACAGTAGAGTCCTACACTCCCTATTTCACCAAGCCACATATAGTGCCATTCCGACACTAGGATTTTAACCGTTATTATAGGTAACTCAATCAACGGTAATTAATCATCCCACAATCCACCTCGATCCAACATCCGAGCTCTCACCAATTCTCTACAGACTCAATAGTCCTCTCTGACTGACCATCAGTTTGTGGATGGTAAGTCGAACTCAACTTCAACTTAGTACCTGATGCTTCCTGTAAGCCCCTCCAAAATCTCAATATAAACCTCAAATTCCCATCTGACACAATATTCGTCAGTATCTCCTCTAACTTCGCCACTTACCCAATATGCATCTCATATATCCTCAACGTAGAATAGTTAATCCACGAACAATAATCCAAATTAAAATTATATCTTCCCAATTCTTTGGAAATCTCAACACCAACTCCACGAAAATACTACCCGATTCCCACTCTGGAATATTCACGGCTGCATCAGACTCAACAGTCTCTGATGTCCACTCTTCGAATTTCGGCGATTCTAACCAGCATATTCAACCTCAACCACTTCTCTCCTTATCTATGGTCACCAAAACAATCTACTCAGATTCGGTTACTTCTTTATAGCACTGGGGTGGATACTCCATCTACCCCAATGTATTTCTTCACGAGTACTTCTACTCCCCTCAACAACATCTGGTACACATACTCTATCATAACACCTCGTGGTATTATTTCCACAAACCCGACAATCCACTCCTCGACTCTAATTTATCAACTTCAACTAATTCACTACTCGAACCAGATTTCTGACTTTCTCGGTTCTTCTCAAGGATATCACTAGTCAGATCTTAATAATAAAAGATTAACTCCATAAGAAGTATCCTTACTCACACAACGCATATTATGAAATTTCTCAATCAGTTCTACCTCTTTTCACCATCATCTTCGGTAAACACAAACATTTCCAACTCACCGCATCATCTACCACATCCACTTTACCCAAAGGGTAATTACACTCAAAGTCGTAATCCTTCAGAAATCCTAATTATTTCCTCTGCCTCATTTTCAACTTTTTCAAATCAAACAAACACCTTAAACTCTTAAGATCACCAAACATCTCCGATCTCAGTCTGAACTTTCGAAGCCTCCGACTCCGTTACAACCACAATAGCAACCAACTCTAAATCACTGGTCGGATGGTTTCTCTTACACACTTCGAGTTGCCTTTTGCATAACTGGAACTCGCTGAAGTTGTCTTTAGCAAATCCCCTAATTATATCAACAAGCATCACAAACACCACAATTAGTTCTATCGGATTCGGCAGAACTTTCCTTATGGAAGTATATCACCGCTCTTTTTCTAACACTGATAACTCCAGTTCCTTATGCTTAACATAATCCTCTATACTCTTCGAATACCTTAAAATATCATTTATCAACACAACCATTGCCTTATATAAATAATTAAAGAATATTCCATGCCAAGTGGACAAACAAGTTGTGAGTTATAGCGGGAACACATACCGTACCGCCCGTCCTTACCGCAACATTCAAACACACTTAATCAATAAATAGCTTAGTTCCATGTCAATACTTCACCATCTCATAGATAATTTCAATAGCTTTCCAACGCTTCGAACCGGGCGTCATTCTGAGTTACGGTTCTCCCGTTACGACAAAAATACCACAACAACATTTTTCTGCTCAGGGCACTTCGCCAGGCGAATCTCGGCGAACATGACAGTCCCGAAATTCTATTTTCGACCGTTACCTGACTTCCGAGTGTCCGATTTCGATTCCGTAAAAAGCTGCGATCTCGGAATTCAATGTATAACCACAATTTCATACTTAGGAGGCCGTCCAACACACTTTCAATCTTTAAATATTTTAAAACCCGATTACTTCCAATCTCAACAGCAGATTGTGGAGCCTCCTATTACGATACCACTTCGACCTTCGACACCACAACACAATAATTCTACTCGCGATCTCACAAACACGGAAACTCACGTCCTTCAGTCAATTGATCCATCAAATCATTAACTCTTGGAAGCGAACACTTATCCTTGACAGTCACCTTGTTCACTTATCTATAGTTCACCCAAAGCTTCACAAAACCTTCTGTCTGTCTAACCAACAAAAATTGGTGCACCTTAAGGTAACACACTCAAACAAAAGAACCCCTCCCCCAGCGGGTCTTCAAGTTGACTCTTCAACTTCTCCAATCCCAACGTAAACATACAATATGGAGTCATCAATATCAGACTCGTCCCAAAAACAAAATAAACGTGTAAGCTTTACTTCACACTCCGATAGTAAATCGCTTACTTACTCAGGGAACCTCTGGCAATTTCAACTAATTGACAAATCCCAATTTTCTCACTTTCCTTCTCATTCAAAGTTTCCGTCAAAATAAACGTCTCAACACCGTATTACGCCAACTCCTCAAAATAATCCCTTAAGCACTTAGCTTAACTCAGGACAATTCGTTGCTCACGCCACACAAGCTTGCAAGATACGTCTATCCCATCCAACATAATCCCGTCTACTATTAACAAGAGATTAAGGGTGATCAGTTCCTCAATTTATTAATAGACAGCCGAAATCATGATGGGGTACAAACCATCTTTACCAAACTATGATAGCATTCCTCAACACACCAAGCCACCACACCGTAGCATTCCGGAGAATTACAAACTTCTCCCCCACTGGAATCATTCCTGCTTCTGCAGACAAGGTTAGGAAATAAACACGTGCCGATAGTGTTTTCACACACATGCCGTATACTAGGGATTTAAACCACAACACCGGGTTAAACAACACACAGTCTCCATCCCAAAGGACAGACTCAACTCAACTTAACAACACTGGCCGGACGGACCGACCTGCTCTGATACCAATTGTAACACCCCACTTCCCCGTATTAAATAAAATATAAATATTATAATAATAATCAGAGTTTTCACCAAAAGTGGGATATCACATCTCCAAATTTTATAAAAATACTTTATTCATTCTTTTCAAAATAATACAGCGAAATTTGTTTAATAAAATAAAATACATCAAATTCATGATACGTCACAGGATTACAATAAGTTTGACATAAAACAGTTAAAACACCCATATCCCGTGTTACGTATCAGAGCATCCTACGACTCGACTGTCACACCACTATCCAAGTTAGCTAAGCACCTGGATTATCTGTATTTCCGAAGAAGCACACACCACAACAACAACAAAGGGGTGAGAAATAATGATCAGAATATAATGGTAATGTAATACATGTAATTAGGCAGTAAAACACACCAACACATCAATTATTCACCCCAACAACACCATATAACGAACCTGTTGTTCAAATTACAATATAACATATTATAATGCAAATATGCAACTCAACACCATGCATGCGGTACCGACTCATTGGTTCATTCAATCGAACCCACCATTCTCCACAAAGGAGTACGGGTGAATCACTTATGCTCCATCCGAGACATGATTCAACCCCACCATTCTCCACAAAGGAGTACGGGTGAATCACTTACGCTCCATCCGAGACATGATTCCACCCCACCATTCTCCACAAAGGAGTACGGACAGATCACTTACGCTCCATCCGAGACATAATCCATCCCACCAAGACACCATGATATGCACACACCAATGCATAACTATTATATTCAGGCACACTAAGTGCACACGATCCTCCTGATCATATCATCATACATCACATATATATGCATAGATATATTATACACCAACACCATATAAATCAATTCACACAGTGAGCAATCTCACATTCTAACACCAAGTATAAACACATCCCAACACTCGGGGAATACACGATCCTACTGATCACTGCACCATAATCATATACATGATACACCCATCACTCATTTTAATTAAATTAGATATTAAACGGGTTCACACTCTAACACCATATATAAACACATCTCAACACTCGGGGAATACACGATCCCACTGATCACTACACACATATACATCAACTAATTGCCCACCAGTCATTATTACGGGAAACATGTACTATCACCGAGTACACAAGTGAATTCCCACAGTCATCATTCATACATGGCATCGAGGCCAAAGTAAATACACAAGTCCAGAGCTCAAGGCCAAAATATCACAACACTCACATTCTGCTGCTACGTTCGCTGGCATTCGCCAGGCGAAGCCCCGTAGCGAACCTTCGCTGGCCACACTCGCCTCAGCTCGCCAGGCGAACTCTCGCCTCCCTTCGCTAGGCGAATCTTCGCCAACACTCGCCAGGCGAAGCCCAGCGAACGCTGCGATTCACCAAGTTCTCTCACAGTTCTGCAGAGTGCTTTCTAAGCCAAATTGTACCTATCATCTCAACTCAGACCCTCAGTCTATTCTAGTACCAATCTTGCACATTACCGTAACAATAGGTTTCTAATTCCTATTCCCAAAATCATCACCTACACACTTTATCGATACCTCAAAAGCCATACAGAATTTTCCCTAAAGACCGTAAAACACCCTATATGCCCTATATGCCAAATCAACCCAAATCACCAATTCATTAACGATTACTACATAACTAACAACAATCACAGGGAACAACACATGATTTTCCCAAAGCTATAATCCTGGTCATTACCAACACTATAGTAACAACACCAAATCTCACCAAAACTCTATTTATATTTACTATCAACACTGCAGTAACAACATATAATTTTCCCCAAAGCTATAATCATGGTCATTACCCACACTACAGTAACAACACAGAATCTCACCAAAACTCTATTTATAGTTACTATCAACACTGCAGTAACAACATATAATCTCACTAACATCACCATAATATATATACACCAAATTCACCAATACCAATCAACAATTTATCAATGTCAAGCATCAATTTATCATTAGCAACAATAATAACAAGCATGCCAATATAAAACTTCATAGATCGGAATTTTCCTACGGGGTTAAGGACTCCCCTCTACCCTATACATGTATATACCATCCCAATCAAGTTTCTCTCCCCTTACCTTGTTAATCGATTGATCGATGAAATAATCCTCCAAGGTTTGGCCAATTCTGATTTTCCCTTGTATCCTTCGTTCTTTGCTCCCTTTTTCGTTCCTTTCCCGTTTTCTCCTTTCTATCGTTCTTTTTCCACTTTCTCTAACTTCTCACAATGTATCGTAAAACTACTAACCCCTCACGTTCTCTATTTTAATTCTCTAATCCCAATAATAATAATAACTTAATAATAATAATAATAATAAAAATAATAATAATAATAATAATAGTAATAATAATCCTATTATTATCTCACCAAAATAATAATAATGTTAATAACTTAATAAAATAATAATAATAATAATAATAATAGTAATAATAATCCTATTATTATCTCACCAAAATAATAATAATGTTAATAACTTAATAAAATAATAATAATAATAATAGTAATAATAATCCTATTATTATCTCACCAAAATAATAATAATGTTAATAACAATAGTAACTATAATAAATATAATAATAATAATAATAATAATATTCCCACCAATATCAATATTATACACTATATTATTATATTGACCAAAACACCACCAATAATCCTCCCATATCAGGGACACCCACCAATAATAATATTCATACCGATGATAATAATAATAATAATAATAATAATGATAATAATAATAATAATAATAATAATAATAATAATAATAATAATAATAATACCACTAATATTACTATTAACTATTATATTATTATCTCCACACCACCAATGATCCTTATATATCAAGGATACTCACCAATCACATACCAACACACCCCACCTAAGGGCACACCAACATAAAATAATTAAATTGACACCAAAATGACTAAATAAATAAAATGGGTGTTACACAGTGATCGCGTTCACCCTATGTATGGTTAGAATATGCGGTGATCGTATTCGTCCAGTTATGTGGGTTAGTTGAGACACACAGCACGCAGTGATCGTGTTTTCTCCAGTCAAGAGGATCGTGGCTCAAAACACGCAGTGATCATGTTCAAGATACACAGTGATCGTATTCGTATAGCACGCAGTGATCGTGTTGATAGAACCATTTGAACTTGTGGTGCGAAGCACGCAGTGATCGTGTTGACATTATTTTGGGGGTTTGTCGGTCAATACACGCAGTGATCGTGTTTGTCCTATTACAGCACACGCAGTGATCGTGTTCATCATATTGGTGGTTGAAGTACGCAGTGAACGTGTTCGCCTCTTCTATGTGGATTTATTCCGTCTGGCACGCAGTGATCGTGTTTACCTCATCCGGTTGGATTTATGGTCGATGTGATTTTGGTTGTAACGCAACACGCAGTGATCGTGTTTGTCCCATTATGTGGTTTGGTCTGTGACATGATACGCGCAGTGATCGTGTTCGTCGCGTTTGTCCCTTTAGTTGATGTTGTTTGTGATACACGCGGTGGTCGTGTTCATCTCATTTTTATGGATTTGTGGTGTAAGACATGCAGTGATCGTGTTCGTTATGCCATACGTTCCTCTAGCAGAGTTGCTTGGTCAAGCACTTCTCTTTTTCCCCAGCTGAGTCTTTCTCAGGATGCTGTGGTGTCGGCATTGGAAGACGGTAATGCAGATTTTGGGGTGGTCACCCATAGTTTCCCCCAGCAGAGTTATGTTGAGTTACTTGGTTAAGTCCTTCATAGTCCCCAGCAGGGTATTCGCCACAGAGTTGTTTGGTTAAATTCCTCTTATTTGTCAACAAGGTTATTCTCGTCAGGGTGCTTGGTTAAGTTCCCAATTTCCCCAGCAGGTGTTTGACGACAGTCGTCAGAATTGTCCTCTCAGAATTGCTTGGTTAAGTTTCTCGTGTCCCCGCAGGATGCTCGTTCAGGTACGAACGAAAGGTTGATAAGTGAAATCAGCATTGTCTCGTTTGGTTAAGCGTTTGCTCGTTTCTTCAGGATACGAAAGGTTGATCAGTGAAGTCAACATGACAAGTGAAGTCAATATTCTCCCGCTGGTTAGCGTGTGCTTGGTTGATAAGTGAGATCAACAGAGGTTGATAAGAGAGATCAACAATTTTGCTCACTGATTAGTATGTTCTCACTTCTTCGGAATGGGATGGTCTGCGGACAATATCAGAATATTCCACAAAATAGATTGACAGATGGATGGTTAGTTGTTGCTGTGACAACAGAAGCCAGTGCCCTGGGAGGCTCTCCCCAAGCAGTAGTCGTATACGCAATTTAATTTCTGCGGTTGGCAAATTTCCGGGTTCTTTCTTATTCAACCGTCTCGTACCTCGAATGTCTGAAGGTTGCGCACTCTTCATCCAGTCGGGTCCAAGCCGCTTGAATAGGGGCAGCTGTTGCACCCCAAAATTTGCCCAACCTTTTTCTAACCTAGGTTTATGTTTCAATTGCATAGTCATTTGCATTGGCATCATGTACATAGTGTATTCATCTGCATAGCATAGCATAAGCAAGCTAATCTTAAATAGGGGATCAAGTGCTATTCTTATCTCAAGAGGCATATTCAAGGGTTTCATTCATATTCAAGACTACTCAGGTCATCAGGGAAGAATTTGAGTTTTGAAGTGTTGACAGATCACTCATTGGGTTCTCCCCTATCTTAAGGTTATTTGGGGATCATCAGAGGAAGCATGAGCTATGAGCCAAAAGTATGGAATGTGTATGGATGTTATGAAGAGCCTAGATGATCATTTTTGAGGAGTAACCAAGTCATTGGAATGATTGCGAGAGCCTCAGTTGAAGTCAGTCAACTAGGGTTTCATCTAGGTCAACCCTAGGTCAAAGACTTGATTTGATAGGCATCAAGGCTCATTTGAAGGATGTGCGACTCATTATTTGGTATGTGGATAGGGATGTGATGTTGTGCCAAAGAAAAACCAACAGGAGTCAAGGAGAAGAGGAGTTACCAAGTTAGGGTTTCAGTGTAAAATCCCCTGATTTAGGTCAAACTCCCAAGCAATGTAATTCAAAATGCAAGCTTCATATGAATTTTTGGTCCACATGAAACATTTAGAGTATCTTCATAGCTTTAATTTGAGTGGTGGAAGTCATCAAGGTGATTTATAGAACTCAAGTCATAGCTCTTGCAAGTTACAGGTCATCTGAGGACACTGAAATTTGTCTGTGAAAGTTGTCTGTCTTCCAAGCAACTTTTGACCTTCAAGGAGATTTCAAATGAATTCTTGGTCAACATGAGAGTTGTTCCTCATTGTCTTAGATTTATAGGAAGGTATGGTATGCCTTCATATGATTTGTGGAACTCTACTTATGTCCTTGGCAAGAAAAGGGTATTTTGGTCATTTGAGAATTATAGGTCATTCTTGGCATATGCCTAAAACTCATAGAAGGAAGCTTCAAATGAAAAACTTCACAACATAAAAGTTGCTCAAAATGACATTTTAAGCCTATAAAAGAGGTCATGGAAGTTTGGAAAAGCTTGTAGCAAGAATTGACCAAAGTTGGTGAAAATGACTTAAAAAATGGACATAAGTTGAAAAAGTTCAAGTTGGAAATTGGTTTGGGCAATCTATAAATCCAAAATGGGTCATGTAATATATCAAATTGAGTCTAAACAACATTTTAAAGACTTTGGTTCAGCCACAATTTTGAGATAGGGCTTTAAAAATGGAGTTGCTTTGTAAATCCATTACTTGCATAATAAGGTATTCATGTGAAACTTAACACAAGGCAAGGGATTAGCTTGGTAAGCATCATACACTCCTCAATAACTCATGTAATGAGATTTTCAAGGGGTTGCAAAGAGATTAAGGTGAGATATCATGAGATTCCAAAGTACCATATCATGAGAAATTCTTGAAGTTTCTAGAAGCATCTTAGATTGAGCTAGAAGCCTCTAGATCTTTCCATCCTCTCCTATATATTGGATTGGGATCATTGGTGAAAAAGGTTGGTGAGAAGAGAGAGAGGAGAGGGAGGATTCCATTATTGCTTCAATTGCAAGAAAGAGTGAAACTCCATATTCAGCATCAATTCAATTCATTCTTTCCATTCATTGATACTCCATTGATCTTATTGGTTGCATACAAGTTGATTCAGAGGCTCATCCATGGAGGATTGAAGATCTAAGGTTGAAGTTGCAAGAATCCAAACCAGATTTGAATCTCATGTTACAAGCTCTCTCCATCTAGTTTGTTGCAAACAGAAACAAGATCATCACTTGAGGAGCATTTGTGAAGGATTGCAGGGCTTGAAGTGTGCATTATCTCATCTGTTTCATCAAGGATAACAGGTTTGCATTTTGATCTCTACACCATTAATTATGCACTGTTAGCTTAGTTTGTTAGGTTAGAATTGTTAGGGATAGGTAGAAGATGATCTCCAGAAAGTTAGGGCTCCATTGATGAAGGTTGAACCTAGGGTAGTGAAACTTTGATGACTTAGAACATTGAGATTAGGGCATGATAATCCTTGCTAGATAGCTTAAAACACCCAGCATGATGTGTAGAGTAGTTTAGTACAAGAGTTAGCAGGAATCTTTGGAGTGCATCTCAGTGTAATTCAAGTGTGCCCAAGATTTGCACCTATCGGGTTTTACTTTAGGTTGAGAGTTAAGAGAAGCTAAGGCTAGGGTTTTGTAGAGGGAAGGATGTAGATCATTTTTTATCTTTACATCGTGAGGTTTGGTTGAGAATCGAGGGAGAACAGAGAGGATGAATGTCCATGCATGAGGGTTGTTTTTCTGAACTTAGGGTTTTCTAAGGTTGAAGATGAAGGAGAACCGTGGGATCATGTGTATGACTTTGACCTAGAACCAATCCAACGGCCCAGATTTGAATTGATTTTGAGAGGGAGACTGAAACTGGCCAAAACACCCCGTTTCATTAAACGGAGGCAAATGGGCCTGAATCACTTTGATATCCCCACCCCCCATGACCGAAGCCCAATGAATTGCACTGAATGTCATTGCTATCCACACCGCATCATTTTCTTTTTCTTTTATTTTTTTATTTGAATTTCTGAATCCATTGGGCCCTGCGCATGTTGCTTTCCACACCACCCAGTCTGAGCCCAACTTCATATTACCCTTAGCGCATCTACTGGATACACCCCCCTCCCTTTTCATTTTAATTTCTTTTATTTTAATTCTTTAATTTTCTTTTGATTTTGTAAAAGTCATAACTAAATGAAAAATGCTCATTTTTAATTGGTTGTTTTTGAATCATGTTCATAATTCTGTCAAGAAAAATAATGTGTAATAAAAATAGCATTTTATTTTGTTTTAGTATTTTTTGTGCATTTTTATTTTAAATAAGCTTTTTAATGAGTTTAGGTTAATATATGATTTTGTTGATTTTAATTCTAATAGTTCACTTTAGATTTAGGACCCATTCTTTTTAGGACATTTCACTTAGGACCTCAACTTGCTTATAGGATTTAATTCATAATTTTAGGATTAATTTTTAGATGGTTTGATTAGGTGAGATTAGAGTGATTAAAATTAGGGTTTTAGGTGTGACATAGGTGAAGTAAATAATTTCTTTTAGGAGTTTTAGTTTGATTTTGGGTATGGGACTATAGGGATATTATGGGTAAGTATAATAGACCCTTGTGAATAAATATTAGATTTTTTCTCTTTGACTTTAGTATTTTTAGGGTATTTTCTAATTTGATTGTTTGTATTGAATGCTTTATGATGATTGTCTGCCTTTGGGGTTTCATTTGGGGTTTGCTTTGGGGGGCTTGGCTTGTTTTGAAGACCTTGTTGAAGGAGCATATCAAAGGAGAGGATTGAAGATCAAGATCCAGAGGTTGATGAAGTCTATGGCTTGCTGGTAGCTGCTGAAGACCATAGGATATAGGAGCTAGGTAGAGCTCTAGATTAGAAGTTTGATTCTTAAAACATGGAATGCTTCCTGTGCTTCCATTCTTCCCAGTGACTAAAAGTCCCTCTAAGAACTCACCTCCATTCTTTGGAGGGATAAGTGATTGGTCTTAGAGGTAGAACTTTGAGGGAACCTGTCCCACTATGCTAATCCCTTGTGAGCTTCCTTTGGTTGTTCATGAGCTGCTTAGCATGCCAAACTAGATTTCTTGATTCTTTTCTGTTATCCTGGAGTGCTTACCCTTGAAGATGGAGATCATTGAAGATGAAGATTGTCAAAGCAAGAAGCTAGCTAGAGCTTGGGGGTCTAATGATGAGAAAGAGCTTGGAGATTCATTTGAAAGAGGATGTGCTGTGCATCAACCTTGGGAGTTTGCGGTCAGAGCTTGGGGCTTTTTCTGTATTGTGTGTATTAATTCCCCTAGGTTTAAAGTGAAATGTGCTTCACTTTTACCTATTGTGTTCAGGTTCAAGGAAGAGTTTGGCTCCCTTGCCTAGCTTGTTTGCTGTATTCCTAATATTTTACTGTTTACTGTATTTTGTTTCTGTTTCCGTTGATTCCCTTAGGAGCTCTGTTTCTCTCCATGCAAGAGAGTAACATGACAGACATTAGGAGCTAACCCATGTATGATAACATTAGGGTAGATTTTATTCCCTTTTTAACCCTAGGATTTGAGAGTGTCATCTCTTCTTTCTTCAAAACAACAGAAAAACATTAATAAAGGTTATAACAGAGATCAATTCATTTCTTCTGTCAAAAGATTTGAACAAACATCAACCTTTTTGCAATAAGAAAACCCTTGTTTAAGGTGATATTTTTCATAAAAGACACTTGAACAGCTTGTGTCGTGCGTAGCCCGAACTACGTTTGCTCTGATCTTCCATGTTGTGTGGAAGTACGTAGGCATAGGATGCGATATCCTAGCGAGCAACCTTCCCCACCTTCACCCGTAGTTAGGCAAACTACGTTGACTCTGATTTCTCGTTCCAGACGGGAATACGTAGGCATAAAGTGCGATGCTTTGCCGAGTCATGTTTTCTTTTCTTTTCATACCTCATCCTTTAGTTTAGATAGAAGTGTAATCCGTACAAACAAGCAAGCGTGGATCCCATCGAGTACGATGGACGTGAGGGGTGCTAATACCTTCCCCTTGCGTAACTGACTCCCGAATCCAGGTTTTGGTTGCGATGACCATACCTTTTCCCGTCTTTGCGTTAGGTTTACTTCGAGCGTTTCCTTTCCCTCCTTTGGGATAAATAACGCACGGTGGCGACTCTTCTGTATTGCCGGCGCCGATTTTCACAGTAGCGACACCTCCAAATTCTCAAACCTCATTCCATACCACAATTTCCAAACCAACTTCCAACCCTTGATTTGGATCCCATACCAAGAGAGTATTTAAATGATTTTACTCCAAAGCATGCCATTCTAACCTTCATAATTTCCATTTCAAATTCAGAGTTGATCAATTCTCTCAATTTCCTCCATAACCAAAACCTTCATTCAAAGCTCATTTTCCTAGGAACTATTGATTCTTCATTGGAATCAATAGATTCTTGAGCATAATCCTCCATCTACCATTATCATTTGATCAATTCTCATCTTCAATTTTCGTGCAAGTTCAGATCTGGAATTTGAAGTGATTGTAGAAGTGCTTATTTGGAGTAATTTGGCTTAATTGTGAAGGATCTTCATTCATACATCATCAAGTAGCTTGGATCTTGAAGTATTTCAGACTTCTTTGCTTAGATCTACACAATTACAGTTGATTCAGCAATTACTGAATCAATTCTCCAATTTGTAGGTTGTACTTCTGATCCGATTTAATTTTCGAGCTTATTTGCATATTCACCATGTTAATCTTCATATTCGATTGATTTTTGATTGATTTGATTTGGTTGATTCATGATCTGGTTGTGTTGATCTGTTTGCATGTTGTTTAAATCATGATTTTCTGGTTTATATTCGTGAATAAGTGATTATACGATCATCCGGTTGATCGGATAAGTGCTTATTTGCTGGAAAGTGGTTATGTTTGCTGTTTTTCCTGCTTCTGGTACAATGTTAACCGGTTAACGTATAAGGTTAACCGGTTAACCAACTCAAATGTTCAAAATTTTCAAAGTTTTCAGGGTGTCAACCGGTTAACGCCTGGTGTTAACCGATTAACACCTATGAATTTACAGATTTTCACACGTTTTACACAAGTTATCTGATTAACCGTATGTGTTAACCGAATAACACTGTGCCAGAATGCCATATTTTGCTGTTTTCTTGCATGTTCGCATACCGGTTTGATTTGAATCATCATAGATCAGTGTGATGCATTTGAATTGAATTGTTTTGGATATTTGCTACTGTTTGTGGTTGTTTAATCATGATATTGTTGCCATGTGTGATCATTCTTTCAATTATTTGCATGTTTGTATGTGGTTCGAGTCGATCATTCGTTTGCATGTTCGTATGCTTTCATCTCTTGTTTTCGCCACATGTTTGCATCATTCTTACATCGTTGTTGAGGTCAAGACGCGCTTGTGGCAGCTGCTGCCCCACACACTTTTCCTCCCTCCCACCATTCTAATTGTGCATTTTTCATGTTTTCATTTATCTACTTGTGATTGATCCTTCCTTTGTTCTTCTTGTGCTTTCTTGCCATGATCCCCATAGGATTCCTAGTCCCTCCGTCTAGGATGGGAGTAGGAGAGACATTAGGTGCTCAATCCAAGTATGCTAACATTAGGGTTGATGTTTCCCCTTCTTATCCAAACTTTAGGAGTACTTTGCATGACAACGTTAGGGTCGAGTTTCCCTTAGACCTTCTGTGCGTCTCTGTTTTCATCTCAAAATCACGCTAACTCATTTAATAAAGGCGATAAACGTTGCGCGCTACGAGCCTTAAGCTACATGGGCAATGATGAGTGAGGGGTCTCCTCTCGCTTATCTAGAATGTTTAGTATCCCTCCCGTTTGGGGGCGATATACGATGCATTCGCCTCCGTGTCATAGTCTTTAGTGCAACGTGAATCACAAACCGAATTATTTCACTTCACTAAAAAATACAAAACAAATTCAAACCTTTTTCCTTTGGGATTAATCGGGAACTTTTTGTTTAAAAAAGAGAGTTTTGTTAAGCTTTAATTCTACCCCAAACAGGCTTCGTCCCTAACTACTGGAATTATTGTTTAACTCTACTCGATTAAAACGCTTAATCAACATGTGGTTTCGTGTAACCCCGAACTACGTGTGCTCTGATCTTTCATACCAGATGAAATTACGTAGGCACAAGACACGATGTCCTGGCGAGCAACCTCCCCCCTTCTTCCGTAGTTAGCCGAACTACGTTGACTCTGATCTTTCATACCAGATGAAAGTACGTAGGCACAGAGACACGATGCTCTGCCGAGTCTCTCTTTTCTTTTCTTTTTTTCCTGCAAGCCTGTAGCGTAGATAGGTTAAACACACCCTTAGATAGACAACAAGTGTGGATCCCGTCGAGTACGACAGACGTGGGGGTGCTAATACCTTCCCCTTACGTAACCAACTCCTGAACCCAGGACTTGGTTGTGATGACCTCGTCATCTCCCTTTTCGTCAGGTTTTTCCGATCGTTTCCTTTCCCTCTCTTTGGGATATATAACGAAAGGTGGCAACTCTTCTGTTTTTGCCGGGTGTTTTTCGCAGTTGCGACATATATGACCTTGCCGTCAGGGATCTGTTAAACAAACAGGCATCGAATCCGAAGGCCGACTCAACCCGAAGTTGAGAAGAACATCTGACCTCGGCATCAGGCATTTGTTAAACAAACAGGCATCGAACCCGAAGGCCGGCTCAACCAGAAGTTGAGAAGAACATCTGACCTCGTCGCCAGGTATCTGTTAAACAAACAGGCATCGAACCCAAATGTCGGCTCAACCCGAAGTTGAGAAGAAAATCAGACCTAGCTATCAAGCATCTGTTAAACAAACTAGCATCGAACCCGAAGGCCGGCTCAACCTGAAGTTGAGAAGAACATCTGACCTCGCCGTCAGGTATCTGTTAAATAAACAGGCATTGAACTCAAAGGCCGGCTCAACACGGAGTTGAGAGGAACATCTGACCTCGCCGTGAGGCATCTGTTAAACATGCAGGCATCAAACCCGAAGGGCGGCTCAACCAAAAGTTGATAAGAACATTACACCTTGCCGTCAGGCATCTATTAAACAAATAGGCATCGAACCCAAAGGCCAGATCAACACCAAGTTAAGAGGAACATTTGACCTTGCCGTCAGGCGTCAATTAAACAAACAGACATCGAAACCGAAGGAGGCTCAACCAGAAGTTGTGAAGAACATCTGACCTCGCCGTCAGGTATCTGTTAAACAAACAGGCATCGAACCCGAAGGCCGGCTCAACCCGAAGTTGAGAAGAACATCTGACCTCATTGTCAGGCATCTGTTAAACAAACAGGCATAGAACCCAAAAGCCAGCTCAACCTGAAGTTGAGAAGAACATCTGACCTCGCCGTCAGGTATCTGTTAAACAAATAGACATTGAACCAAAAGGCCGGCTCAACACGAAGTTGAGAGGAACATCTGACCTCGCTGTGAGGCATCTGAGAAACAAGCAGGCATCGAACCCGAAGGGTGGCTCAACCAGAAGTTGATAAGAACATTAGACCTTGCCGTCAGGCATCTATTAAACAAAGAGGCATCGAACCCGAAGGCCGGCTCACCACCAAGTTGAGAGGAACATTTGACCTCGACGTCAGGCATCTGTTAAACAAATAGGCATCGAAACCGAAAGCGGCTCAACCGGAAGTTGAGAAGAACATCTGACCTCGTCGTCAGGTATTTGTTAAACAAACAGGCATCGAACCCGAAGGCCGACTCAACTCGAAGTTGAGAAGAACATCTGACCTCGCTGTCAGGCATCTGTGAAACAAACAGGCATCGAACTCGAAAGCCAGCTCAACCTGAAGTTGAGAAGAACATCTGACCTCGCCGTGAGGCATCTGTTAAACAAGCAGGCATCGAACCCGAATGGCGGCTCAACCAGAAGTTGATAAGAACATTAGACCTTGTCGTCAGGCATCTATTAAACAAACAGGCATCGAACCCGAAGGTCGGCTCAACACCAAGTTAAGAGGAACATTTGACCTCACCGTCAAGCATCTGTTAACCAAACAGGCATCAAAACCGAAGGCGGCTCAACCCGATGTTGAGAAGAACATCTGACCTCACTGTCAGGCATCTGTTAAACAAACAGGCATTGAACCCGAATGCCAGCTCAACTTGAAGTTGAGAGGAACATCTGACCTCGCTGTCAGGCATTAGTTAAACAAACAGGCATCGAATCCAAAGGCTGGCACAACACAAAGTTGAGAGGAACATCTGACCTCACCGTCAGGCATCTGTTAAACAAACAGGCATCAAACCCGAAGGCCGGCTCAACACGAAGTTCAACGGAATATTTGACCTTGCTGTCATGGATCTATTAAACAAATAAGCATCGAACCCGAAGGCTGGCTCAACCCGAAGTTGATAAGAACATTAGACCTTGCCGTGAGGCCTCGGTTAAATAAACAGGCATCGAACCCGAAGGCTGGCTCAACACGAAGTTGAGAGAAACATTTGACCTCATCGTCAGGCATCTATTAAACAAACAGGCATCAAACCCGAAGGGCGGCTCAACCCGAAGTTGAGAAGAACATCTGACCTCGCTGCCAGATATCTTTTAAACAAACAGGCATCAAACCCGAAGGCCAGCTCAACCCGAAGTCGAGAAGAACATCTGACCTCGCCGTCAGGCATCAGTGATACAAACAGGCATCGAACCCGAAGGCTGGCTCCACACGAAGTTCATAGGAATATTTGACCTCGCCGTCAGGGATCTGTTAAACAAACAAGCATCGAACCCGAGGGCCGGCCCAACCCGAAGTTGAGAAGTACATATGACCTAGCCGTTAGGCATCTGTTAAACAAACAGGCATCGATCCCGAAGGGTGTCTCAACCCTTAGTTGAGAAGAACATCTGACCCCGCTGTCAAGCATCTGTTAAACAAACAAAATCGAACCCAAGGGCCGACTCAACTTGAAGTTCATTGGAATATCTGACCTTGCTAGCAGGGATCTGTTAAACAAGCAAGCATCGAACTCAAAGGCTGGGTCAACCCGAAGTTGATAAGAACATTAGACCTTGTCGTCAGGCCTCGGTTAAATAAACAGGCATCGAACCCGAAGGCCGGTTTAACACGAAGTTGAGAGGAACATCTGACCTTGCCGTCAGGCATCTATTAAACAAACAGGCATCGAACCCGAAGGGCGGCTCAACCAGAAGTTGATAAGAACATTAGACCTTGCCGTCAGGCATCTATTAAACAAACAGGCATTGAACCCGAAGGCCGGCTCAACACCAAGTTGAGAGGAACATTTGACCTCGCCGTCAGGCATCAATTAAACAAACAGACATCGAAATCGAAGGAGGCTCAACCGGAAGTTGTGAAGAACATCTGACCTCGCCGTCAGGTATCTGTTAAACAAACAGGCATCGAACCCGAAGGCCGGCTCAACACAAAGTTGAGAAGAACATCTGACCTCACTGTCAGGCATCTGTTAAACAAACAAGCATCAAACCCGAAGGCCGGCTCAATCTGAAGTTGAGAAGAACATCTGACCTCGCCGTCAGGTATCTGTTAAACAAACAGACATTGAACCAGAAGGCCGGCTCAAAACGAAGTTGAGAGGAACATCTGACATCGCCGTGAGGCATCTGTTAAACAAGCAGGCATCGAACCCAAAGGCCGGCTCAATCAGAAGTTGATAAGAACATTAGACCTTGCCGTTAGGAATCTATTAAACAAAGAGGCATCAAACCCAAAGGCCGGCTCACCACCAAGTTGAGAGGAACATTTGACCTCGCCGTCAGGCATCTGTTAAACAAACAGGCATCGAAACTGAAGGCGGCTCAACCAGAAGTTGAGAAGAACATCTGACCTCGCTGTCAGGTATTTGTTAAACAAACAGGCATCGAACCCGAAGGCCGGCTCAACCCGAAGTTGAGAAGAACATTTGATCTCGCTGTCAGGCATCTGTTAAACAAACAGGCATCGAACTCGAAGGCCGGCTCAACCTGAAGTTGAGAAGAACATCTGACCTCGCCATGAGGCATCTGTTAAACAAGCAGGCATCGAACCCGAAGGGCGGTGTCTCTACTGCGAAAATCGGCGCCGGCTATGACAGAAGAGTCGCCACCGTGTGTTATTTATCCCACAAGAGGGAAAGGAAACGCTCAGAGTAAACCTAACGCAAAATGGGAAAGGAATGGTCGTCGCAACCAAATTCCTGGATTCGGGAGTCGATTACGCAAGGGGAAGGTATTAGTACCCCTCACGTCCGTCGTACTCGACGGGATCCACACTTGTTTTCTAGTACGGATTGTTATTCTATCTACTCTACAGGTCTGGGTTAAAAAGAAAAGAAAATGACTCGGCAAAGTATCACACTTTATGCCTACGTATTCCCGTCTGAAACGAGAAATCATAGTCAACGTAGTTCGCCTACCTACGGGAAAGGAGGGGAAGGTTGCTCGCTAGGATATGGCATCCTATGCCTACGTACTTTCATACAGCATGAAAGATCAGAGCAAACGTAGTTCGGGCTACAGAAGACACAAGCTTGTCTGACTGGTTTTTTATTACCTTATGAAAGGGTTTTTCTTGATTAAGAGTCCAAGCAGACAAATATGACACTTTGATGTTTGTTTTGAATCTTTTACGAAAGAAGTGTTTTTTAGTTTGTTTGCAATCTCTGACGCACTAGAGAATATGATTTGAGAGTGACTATGTCGCATGTCACCCTAAGGGTAACACACTAAGCAGTCAGATTACTGAAGAGTGACCCTCCAGCAACCTCTTCTTAAATAGCTTAAGGCTCGTAACGTACGACATCGATTAACCTTATTACTGTGTTTTTGAGTTGTTTTCAGATAAGACGAGAAAGAAGCTCTAAAAAGCCTAGGGTTGAAAAGGGAATAAAACTAACCTAATGTTGTCATGCATGCATAAGGATCCTAATGTCTGTCATAATTCCCTCCCGCACAGAGGAAATCAGAGATCCTAGGGGATAAACAGAAAAGAAAGCAAGCAAATACAGTAAAATGCATGCAACGCGGCAATACAACAGACAAAGTGAAACAACATTCACCTCAAACCTAGGGGGCAAGCTACACAAGCCAACAAACAAATACAGAAAACAAAACCCAAAGGAGGCAGCCCAAGCAGCAACACCAAACTCCTATAGCAAACAACATCTCTGACAGCAACAGTTGGTTAAACAGCAAGAAGTTGACAGCAACAACTTTCATCTTCAAACTTCAATAAAATTCAATCTCCAACTTCCAGGGAAGATAAAGCACACTTCAAATAAGGCTCTTCAATACCTAAACAGTTAAGCTCCACAGCTACAGAAAACTCCATCTCAAAAGCAATAGTAAACCCTAACTTCAATCCTCCAGCAAGCTCCTGACAGCAAAGTTGACAGTAACATAACTCCATCTTCAAGCAGACCTTATGAACGGCATCTTCAACATCTTAGATCTTCATACCCAAGCTCTAGCAAGCTCCACCAAGAAATATTTGTTATTGAGATCAAGTTATAATGAATGGAAACTAGTGAAAACCAAAGGAAAACACTAGAAACCATCATCTGCAAAGAAAGGTATCCTCAAAAGTTCTACTCTTTAAAGCATGCCCCTCATCCCTCCAAGGGAGAGATGGGGATTCCTTAAGAGTACTTTGAATCATAGGATAGGAAGGAAGCAAACAAAGCATTCCATGTTTGAGGAAAGATATGAACTAAGTCTAAAAAGCTCTTCCTAAAACCCTAATTTTCCTAAGCTTCTGACAAGCACCCCAACAGATGAGAAATCTTCAACTCCAAGCTCCTTCAAGCTCTCCAAAGCAACCTCAATTGGTCCTCCAATTCATCCAAGCAAAGTCCAAGCCAAAGGCCCATCCAAAATGGCCCCAAACAAAATGAATAAACCAAGCATCCAAGGGAGAAACCCACAAACATCACACCAATTACAAAATACAAAAAAAAAAATGCTAAGATAGATCATAAAATCCTAATTAAATTTCTAAGGGAACCTAAGCCTATACCCAATACCCCATATAAATCCCAGGACCTAAATCAAATACTAAGTCCCCAAACTATGCTCTAAACTACAACTAGTTATTTTGAAACCCTAAATCTAACACTCCTTATGTTAACCACTCAAATTGGCCTAAAATTTATTCACAAAAATATGATAAAATTTCTAAGGGTACATGCTTCTCTAAGCTAACTAATCCAACAAGAATCAACTCAAAATCATGCACCAATTGGTCACAATAAAATCAGCAAAAACACATGTCAAACAAATCAAAAATAAAATCACTTAAAATACAAAAAAATGCAAATAAAATAAAAAAATGTATGAAAATGGGATTTATTAATTTCAGAAAATCACAATTAAATCCAAGATCATGGAGATATTTTTAAAATATTTTTTGGATCAAAATTGGATTTAATATGGATTTTAGAAATTAAATGGAATAAAAGAAAATATTAAAATGATTAAAAGAAAATAAAAAGCTGGATTAAATGAGAGCCATCAGATGGAGAGACTGGTAAGCGCATCTGAGAGTCATAAGCGTGTCCACGTGAGGGTCCAGTCACCAGCTGACTGGATAAATTAAACGCTGCGTTTTGGATCCAAACTCAGATTAAAACACAACCGTTAAATTCTTGGCTTGGTCTTCAGTCAACGTGAGATCTAATGGCCAAGGACTCGTCTTCCTCACAATTCAGGTGACTTGAGCTGATTCTCAGACGGTGGAAACCATCGTCTTCTCCGGTGAAGGTCCACTTGCAGGTGACCAGAAATCACAAAGATTATACCTATCTCACTCAAAATCCCATGCTGATCATGAATCTGGCCTCAGATTTTCTCAAATCCTTCTAGGTTTTCAAACCCGATAGCATTTCCAAAACATGTCACATTCTTGATCTTCACCAAACTCAAATCTAAATCCATAGATCTACTCCTCACGTTACACTGATCATCCTAAGTTATCACAATCATGTTAATTCCTCAAGATCACATGTAACTGAATCCAAACAGAAATTGGTGCACTCCCTTGATCATCACCAAATGATGCCAAACCAAACCTAAATCGTTCTACCAATCATAGGGAACCTAACCACATATTTCTAAGGCTTTGAATCATCATAATTAAAGAGGAAAGTTGAAGAATGAAAACCTGGTTTCAAGCTTCAATTGAGGATGATTCTAGCTCGAATTAAGCTCCAAGATCCTCCAGAATCCTTCACTGATGATAATAAGAGCTTCTTGCAACCTCAATTTGGTCTGAATTTGCCTTGAACTTCAAAACCGTTTTCAGTTAGAAACCTTGAAAGCTCAACTTCAATCTTCACTCTCTCCACGAAATCATCACCAACCTTCATCTGGAATCATTGAAATGAATATATAGAAGCTTCTCATGGGCTTCTAAGTCCAAATTAAGGCCCAATTCAGTTGATCCAAAATTCTGTCATGGCCATGAAATTCCAAAGCTACAGTCACGAATTCTCCCTCATTTCTCATTCCAGAATGTTCTATTCAACTGCAAATTGAATTTGGGATATGTTTGGATAGCTAGCTCAGCCTGAATTGCCCTGATTCTTGCTTTGGATCAATGACTTGTAATTGAAGTAACTACTTTTCAAAGTAACTCATGAAATTGAACCTCAACTCAAAATTGTGACATTGCCATTGTGTTTGGAATGCAATTTCTGGTCAAAATGACTACTGTCGCTACCGCGAAAATAAGGCGTCGGCTGAACAGAAGAGTCGCCACCTTTCATTATTTATCCCTCAGAACGGGAAACGAAACGATCGGAAAAACCTGACAAAAGGGTATAAGACAAGGTCATCGCAACCATTGTCTGGGTTCGGGAGTCGGTTACGCAAGGGGAAGGTATTAGTACCCCTCACGTCCATCGTACTCGATGGGATCCACGCTTGTTGTGTTTATCTGACGGGTTTGTTTCACTATCTACCTATCAAGGCCGGTATGAAAAGAAAAGAAAATGACTCGGCAAAGCGTCGCGCTTTATGCCTACGTATTCTCATCAGAGAATGAGAAATCAGAGTCAACGTAGTTCGGCTAACTACGGGTTACGGGGAAGGTGGCTCGCCAATACATCAGTATTGTGCCTACGTACTCTCAACAGGTATGAGAGATCAGAGCTTACGTAGTTCGGGATAATACGGCTTACGGGTTTAGATTCATCTATTTTTCCGAGTAGGGTTAACAAACAGTTCCAGCAGTTGGATGTACGCAGCTCGACCCTTGGACACTTAGGCGTTACCGTTTGCGGTAGAACTGGGAGTTAACGACACTCTTTTCTTTAGAAAAGCTTTCCTTTGAATTACGGGCCCACGGGGCAAAAAAGGTTTGAAGTTCGTTTTCTGTCTTTATGGTAGAATTGTTTTTTATGGATGTTTGCAACCAATATCGCACTAGAGACTATGACCTAATAGTGAATGTGTCGCATGTCACCCAAAGGGTGCCATACTAAACATTCAGACTGTTGAAAAGAAGTTCTCCAACAATCCTTTCTCAGATAGCTTAAGGCTCGTAACATACGACGTCAGTTAACCTTTATTACTGTATTTTGATTTGTTTTGAGATGAGAAGAGAACGAACAGGTTCAACTAAGGGGAGACTATCAAGTCCTAATGTTGTCATGCCAAGGATTCATCCTATGGTTAAGGTTCAAAACAGGGAACTCCTAGAAGTTATCATGCATAGGTTTCAAGCTAAATTTCTAATCATCACTTCCTTATCAAAGGAAGTGAGATTCCTAGGGGATCATGTCAACGATAAACAGAAACAGATAAAGCATCAGCTTAAACAGTAAATAGATATACAGTAAAATGCATGCAATGCAAGTGAGGGAGGAAATGTGTGTGGGACGTCAGCCTCCACAAGCTCATCTCAACCTCAAGCCAGACATGAATAACCGCAATCATACAAAGGAAATAACATGCTATCAAGCAAGATATAATAACTGCAATCATTCAGAGGAAATAACATGCTATCAAGCAAGATATAATAACTGCAGTCATACAGAAGAAGTAACATAAAATTCCATCAAGCACACAAACCACACAGGCAAGGGAGCAGGGCTCTACCAAATACCAGCAAGCAAAGCCATACAATAAAAATACAAGCAGAGGGAGTAATTCAACCTCTAGTGAAATCATGCTCCTAGCTTACATCAGTCTAGATATGGACTTATTCTAATGCATCAAGCAAATCAAACAAGTCACATCAATATAGTTGCACAGAAAGCAAACAAACAGGAAAGAAAGCAGATCAACAGATCCCACAGCAAAGCAATCTTCTGACAGCAGTTCAGTCCTCAGTCTTCAACTACTCTTCAAGACTTCCATCTTCAATAGCAAGTGTCCACTTGGTCTTCAAGCTTTAGCTCTCTCCTCTTTACCAGTATCAACTTGTCCTTCTTCATCTACAAGCTTCAGCTTCTAAGGGTAATCTTCAAACACAAAGAAGTATCAACTCCTAGCATCTTCAATCTCTTCAAGCAAGGAACTCCACCCTCTAGCACTCAATCTTCTTCAAGCAAGGAACTCCATCCTCTAGCAAGGGAGAAAGATTCATCTATCAAGAGCAAAGTTTGGATGATTGGTAGCAGAGTGAAGACCAAAGGTCACCACTAAGCATCCCATCATCAGAGAAAGGGACCCTCAAAGGTTCTACCAACTTGTGAAGAGCCACACATCCTACCAAAGGAGGGATGAGGCCTTTACAGGGGGACCTTACATCATAGGGAAGAATGGAAGTGATCAACATCTTCCATGTTTATGAAGGAAGAGAATCTATCTAGAAGCTCTGCCTACAAACCCTAATCTTAACACCTAATCAACACTATACCAAAAGAAGGGAAGATCCTCACATCCATGCTTCTTCAAGCAATCCATTGCATCTTCAACTTGCCTCCCTCATCTTCCAAGAGCAAAAGAAACAAAACCCTAATCTAAGGGAACTAAAGAAATCATTCTAATTGAATTAATGCCTTAGAATCATCTAAAGTTAGCACCTAAACTAAAATCAAACAAAAATAGTAAACCACTTTGTAAATTCCTACAAAAATTCCTAAGGGATCCTAATTCAATCATGAATCTACCATACAAAAATCAGAGGTTGAATCATCCACCAAGTTCTAAAAATAAAATCTAAACCACAAGGTATCAACCATAAACCCTAAAAATGGAGCTCTTAAAGTTTCAACCTAAAACTACCACTTACATTCATCACAAAAATGTGAGAAAAATCTAGGGGGAACATGCATATCTATGCTAGCTACTCACAAAAATCAAGGTCAAAATCATTATCAAATGATCAAACCAAATTCAACAAGATCAAGCATCAACCATGATTATTTTAATATCAATTAAAGTGTAAAAATGCCCATAAAATCAGAAAATGCATGGAATATTAATATTTTTATCTAAAAAAAACTAGATTCAATCATGAATCCATGGCAAAAAGAATGGAATTAATTGAGTCATTTTTCAATTATTTATGAATTTTCCAATAACCATGAATAAAATGAAAAATAAAAAGAAAATCATGAGAAAATGAAAGGCGCGTGGTGCAGGTAGGAAACCAACTCAGTTCAATCCAATAGTTGGGCCCAGAGGGGGGTGGTGATAGCAAGGCGCGCATAAGCCCAAAACTAACATTTAAATGAAACGCTGCATTTCATATTATCTTAGAATTCTTCACAAAATCTCCATCATTCGTGGCCGTTGGATTATGCCTTTAGTCAAAGTCCTCCTCTAATCTAATGGCCATAACATCATCTTCCCCAATTCAAAAATCTGGAGGGAAGAACCTCCATGGATGAACAGAGCCAAGAACTTCATCTTCCTCAATCAGATTCCTCCAATATCTCATCAAAACTTAAAGTTGAAAACCCTAATCCACTCCATTTTTCACACTGATTTCAACCATACCAATCATTCTTATTGAATCATCACCATCCTCGAAACACGATCAAAAACTCAGAAACTACTCAAGATTCAATCATCACCATTCTTCAAATTAAAGTGTCTAACATCATCACCATGTTATCTTGAGTTTATTCCACCATCTAGCTAGGGTCAACTCTCAAGAACCACCAAGATACGATCAAGAACAGAAATTGTGGCACCTAACCTAATGTCTCTAAACCTAACCAATTGCTACCAGAAAGCTTCACACACTATCCTACATCACATCTAAGCTAACAATTCCTATTGATTATGCCTAAATCAAGCCATGGAATGAGAATTATATACCTGTTAAAATCGATTGAACAGAGCCCTCAAACCTTCAAATCAATCCTCAAGAGCTTCCAGATTCCTTCAATGGAGCATAACCAAGCTTCTGTATGCAACAAACTTGATTGAAATGGCTTGGATTCTTGAATTCGATTCTGAGTTGCAGATGAAAAATTTCAATGGCTATCACACGATTCTTCACCAATCTTGCTCAATTCTCCATCTGGAATCATCCACCAATACTAGAGCAAGCTTCTGAGATCAAAATCTTGGATTGAAATGGCTTCAAACCTTGTAACCGATTTTGATTTGCAAGGTGCAAACTCAAAATGCAATCTCACTCTCCTCTCTCAATCCTCACTAACCTTGGCCATGAATCCCTTCACATGTTTATATAGAACATGAATGAATGATCTAGAAAGTTCTAGATCACTCTAATGAGAAATTCAATATCTCACTTCACTTGAAAATCCAATCTCATGGTATACTCAAGACAGTCCTTGCATCAGCTTGTATTCATTATGCTTTTCATCCAAATTCTCTCCAAATGAGATTATGAAAGTGTTTGGATTGAAAGGAGCCTTGGTTATGCCTTGCATATTAGTTTGGCAATTGTTACTTATGATATAAGTAACCACTTTTCAAAGCAAGTCCTCAAATTAACCCTCAATTCAAAATTGTGGCAATGTCAATGTTCTTAAAATGTGTTTTACAATCAAATTGGTATGTCATATGGCTTGGTTTGGACATGTAGGTCAAAAATCCCAATTTCCATCTTTGGTTCATTTAAAATTCACCCTTATTTTAGGCCATTTTTGTGATTTTGTGAAGCAAGCTATTACAAGCTCTTATGACCTCTTGGCTAGCCTTAAAACATAATTTTGAACAAGTTTGATGTTGAACATTTTCCCATTTGAAGCTTGCAAATAGGAGTTATGGTCTTATGATTGAAATGACCTATAATCTCCAAATGACCAAAATACCCTTGACTTGTCAAAGCCATAACTTGAGTTCTACAAATCCTCTCTAGAAAGCTAAGAGGATAAGGAACAACATTCACGTTGACCAAAAGTTCATAGGAATCATCCTTCTAGGGCAAACGTTTCATGCAAGTTGGACAACTTTCAAGCTCCAAATTCACATACCTCAGATGACCTGTAACTTGTCAAAGTCATAACTTGAGTTCTACAAATCCTACCAAGGACTTCTAGCACTCAAATTAAAGCTAAGATCATTCTCTAAAACATTCATGTTAGGGGCAAGATGAGATTACAATCACATCTTGAGTTAAATTTCCTTGAAGATAGGGGTCAAACTAGGGGATTTTACACTCCTCATGAGCTCTCTCAAGACCTCAAGTCCATTTTCATGGCCTCAGAATCATCTGATAGCTTCCCACAACTCTCAAGTTAGGAGACACACCCTCTTGGCTTCAACCACTCTCTGTGAGGATCTTTTAACTTCTCTGACAAGGATATCAACCCTTGAACATCTGAATAACCTACTTAGCTAGCTTCATAGTCTTGTATAGCCCTTGAATGGTAATCATACCTCTTGATCTCCTGCATACATGTCAATGAAATGCAAATGATAATGCTAATGTGAATGAAATGAAACATAAGCTAGGTAAAGAAAAGTTGGTCAAATTTTGGGGTGCAACAGCTGCCCCTATTCAAACGGCTTGGACCTGACTGGGTGAGAAGCGAACGGCTCTCAAACAATCAAGGTACGAGACGGTTGAATACCAACAAACCCGGAAATTTGCCAACTGCCCTAGTACACGGTACTCTGATGGGGACAAATCTTCGGAAACTGAAAGAATAGCTGCACTGCAACTAGCTGGAGAATTAATGATCTGAACCTCCGTCAGGATGATTCTCTGATTTATCTGATATCATTGCGTCCTCAAATCATCGAGGGATCACTAGTTACACGGTAATTAGTGATTTGCTAACCGCACGGGTAAACAATACTTTGATTGGTAGGAACATCTTCAAAACTGAGCATGCCAGTTGCACGGCAACTCTGCTGGGGGAATTGGTCACACGGTAACCGGTGATACACGGTCGACCATGCTGTCAGAATTCCTCGGGACTCATCAGATCAACAATCAAGTTAATCATGCCATCAGGCATTCAAAGAAGTTTTTGGGCGTCAGCCGAACTTCGTCAGTAAGTCGGGAATAGAATTCTCGGTCAATCATGAACCAACTAGGGGTATCTAAGCCATTGCCCTCAAGCATTCCGCGTCGGTGGGGAGGACTGCTTTGACCTTGTAGTTAGACTTCATCAGTAAGTCAGGGGTTTTGGCACTACTACCAGACTTCAATCATCAAGTCTTCAAGGGAAGTTTCAACTTCGCTATTCAGAAACCTGCTGGGGATGACGCATCTCCGCTGGGGATTCTGGAGAATTATCAAGTAACTCTGCTTCGGGGCTCCAGAAATCATTCTGGGTGAACCAACTCTGCTGAGGACTTCAAGAATCATCTTGGACAAATAACTCCGCCGGAGACTTCAAGAATCGTCCTGAACCAATAACTCTGCCGGAGATTTCAGGAATCATCCTGATCAAATGCTCTGCCGGGGACTCTAAGCATCAACTTGAGCAACCAACTATGGCGACTTCACCGGGGATCTTAAGAATCATCTTAGGCACAAAACTTCGCTGAGTAGTTCAAGAATCATCTTGGGCAAACGACTTTCCTGGGGAATTCAAGAATCATCTTGAGCCACCTAACTCTTCCGAGATTGCAGGAATCATCCTGAGCAAACACCCCGCCGTGGAACACCTGCAAAACAAGAACGGTAATGACCTAGCTCATGTTTCATATGCATATGATCGACAATGGCGCAATGCTCCACACGGTGGAAATGCTACACGTTTAGGATAAATGCTATGCAATCATGCAAAATGCTACGACCCCATCAGCAAAATAAATGCCGAAGGGAGAATCCTCCTGTCAAGGAGAAAAAACCACTCTGGTGGAGGAAGGAATCATCCTGCCGAGGATAAGAAGTCACACCAATCTCAATTGGACTCCGCCTGGGGAAACGAACTTCAGTCGACTGCTGCAGGGGAACAAAGCTCTCCGGGAACTTGGACTCGCTCAACCGGGTATTTAAACCACAAACTGTTTAGGAAACGAAATCAATCGCAGAAATAAACTGCACGGCATTCGCAGCTAATACAGCATCAGCTATTCAACACTCTACTGGAGAAAACCAATCATGGCTTCAACTGCTTCCAAGGACTCGGCTCTCTTGGGGAGCTGCCAACTCGGCTGGGGAAGAAGGAATCATCCTGCTTGCTGGGGAGAATACAACTCTGTGGGGAATCTCAACTCCGCTGGGGACTTCAGTCTTGAACTATCGAGTGCTGCATACTTCAGTGTATGACTCAGCTGGGGAGACGACGGTCCTTCAGGGTACATCTGGTTGGGGAGAGAATCTTCCCTGCCTGGGGAGACACATATCAATGCTTACGATCTCATGTTCAGACTCCGTGGGGAGGTACTACTGAACTTGCTGGAGAAGAAGGAATCATCCTATCTGGGGATGCATACGGCGTACTGCCTGGTATGTGCTACACCTGCAACAACACAAACAAACAGACAAAATACCCTTCTCAAAGGGACTTATCAAGGTTATCATCTTGTGACAACGTTCAAGTAATTCATTGTTTCAATAATTATTGCCTAGGCCGGTAAGTTTATGTATGCGCATTTTATCAAAAATATCGGCGTTCTTTTTCGCCAACAAAACAGATAAATGCTAAACAGACAAACAGAATTGCTGAATAGTATACATTTTATTGATAACGAACCCCTGAATGGGTAAAAATGTTTTACAACAGATGCAAGCTCCTGGAATGAGGAAGCTGCGCAAATATACAACATAAATATACATCAGTATATACACAAATGTCGGCAACGCGGCGTAGACAAACACCATGAGTTGATCCCTCTATGACGCACTCGACTTCGATACTTCTCCGACGCTTCAGCTTCAGAAGATATTGATTCAGATAAACGGCCCTCAGGTCTTCCAAACCACTAAACAATGAAAGTCCACACACAGAACACAGTCATTTGCTTTTTCAAATCCCTAACTTTTGCCTGAATCGCCCTTCCGGGTTTTCGATTCACCGGGATACCCTTTTTTGCCAAAGTCGCCTTTCCAGGTTTTCGACTTTGCGGGTGTACATTTTTTCTTTTATATCCCTAATTTTTGCCCGAACCTTTTTCCTTTTTTATGGTTCGCCGGGATGCCCCATTTTTGCCTGGATATTCTTTTTCTTTCCAGCGGGTCGTTTTTTAAGCAAAGTATTTTTTAATTGCGTCCGCGTTCACTGGGGATGCAAAATCTTCACCATCCATCATGGATAACAACAAGGCTCCTCCCGAGAAGACCTTGCTTACGACGTACGGACCTTCGTAATTGGGAGTCCACTTGCCCCGGTGATCGGAGTGTGGAGGAAGAATCTTCTTCAGGACGAGATCGCCCGTCTGAAAGCTTCTAGGACGCACCTTCTTATCATAAGCTTTCTTCACTCGGCTTTGGTACAGACGACCATATGCGATCGATGCTAACCTCTTCTCGTCCATCAGGCTGAGTTGGTTTAGTCGGTTCTTAATTCAACTGCTAACGGTAGGACAACTTCCATACCGTACACCAGTGAGAAAGGAGTTGCCCCGGTTGATGTACGTACCGTTGTACGATAACCGTGCAGCGCAAATGGAAACATCTCGTGCCAATCCTTATAGGTCACAACCATCTTCTGTACAATCTTCTTAATGTTCTTATTGGCCGCTTCAACGGCGCCATTCATCTTCGGCCGGTAAGGAGATGATTTGTGGTGTTCAATCTTGAAACTTTGGCACAACTCCTTCATCATCTTGTTATTCACATTCGAACCATTATCAGTAATGATCCGCTCGGGAATTCCGTAACGACAGATGATGTCCCTCTTTATGAATTTAGCCACCACCTGCTTGGTCACATTAGCATATGAGGCTGCCTCCACCCACTTGGTGAAGTAATCGATAGCCACTAGAATGAAGCGATGACCGTTAGATGCAGTGGGCTTGATCTTGCCTATCATGTCGATGCCCCACATGAAGAACGGCCACGGGGAGGACATGACATTCAATGGGCACGGCGGCACATGAATCTTATCAGCATAAATCTGGCATTTATGACATCTTTTCATGAATTTAAAGCAATCTGATTCCATCGTCAGCCAGTGATATCCTGCTCTCAGGATCTTTCTTGTCATAGCATGCCCGCCGGCGTGCGTACCAAATGTGCCTTCATGGACTTCTTCCATGAGCATACTTGCTTCTTTCTCATCTACACATCTGAGTAGCACGAGATCATGGTTTCTTTTGTACAAAACTCCATCAGGGTTGAGATAGAAATTTCCAGATAGCCTCCTCAGAGTCTTCTTATCCTGGGTTGATGCTCCCTCAGGATACTCCTTAGTTATAAGGAAGGTCTGGATATCATGGAACCATGGCTTGCCATCGGAGGCTTCCTCGATCGCAAAGACGAATGCAGGTCTATCAAGACGAGAGAGGACAATTCTTGGAGCTTCATTCCAAAAATTGACTTTATACATCGAAGCCAACGTGGCTAAGGCATCAGCCATCTGGTTTTCAGCTCTGGGCACATGATGGAGTTCCACTCGATCAAAGAACGGAAGTAGCCTTCTGGCATAGTTCATGTACGACACCAAATTCGATTGACGAGTCTCCCACTCCCCTTTAATCTGGTTAATCACAAGCGCCAAGTCACCATATACGTCTAGGTTCTTGATTCTCAAATCAATTACCTCTTCTAGACCCATGATGCATGCTTCGTACTCCGCTTCATTATTGGTGACTGGAAACGTCAGTCTCGCAGTGAACGGGATGTGGGATCCGTGGGGAGTTGTGATGATCGCCCCAATGCCACTTCCGTAAGAATTAACCGCCCCGTCAAATATCAATTTCCATTGGGATTTCCTATCTGGACCCTCGCCGGGCAACGGTTCGTCGCAATCCTTCGCTCTAAGAAACATGATATCCTGATCAGGGAATTCAAATTTCATCGGCTGATAATCTTCGATTGGCTGTTCGACAAGGTACTCAGACAATACGCTTCCCTTGATGTCCTTTTGGGAAACGTACTGAATGTCATATTCTGTCAACAAGATTTGCCATCTGGAAATCCTGCCCGAAAGCGCTTGCTTCTCGAAGACATACTTGATCGGATCCATCTTCGAAATTAGCATGGTCGTGTGATTGAGCATGTACTGTCGTAAATGTTTGGCAGCCCAGGCTAGTGCACAACACGTTTTCTCCAGCATCGAGTAACGAGATTCACAATCCGTGAACTTTTTACTCAAGTAGTAAATGGCATGCTCCTTTCTGCCCGTCTCGTCGTGCTGACCGAGGACACACCCCATACTATTCTCAAGAACTGTCAAGTACATGATTAAGGGTCGTCCAACCACTGGGGGAATCAAGATTGGAGGTTCCTGTAGATACTATTTTATCTTATCGAATGCCTTTTGGAAATCCTCGTTCCAGATAATCGCCTGATTTTTCTTTAACAGTTTGAACATCGGTTCACACGTGGCTGTGAGCTGAGAAATAAACCTCGCAATGTAGTTTATTCTGCCCAGGAAACCACGAACTTCTTTTTCTGTTTTTGGCGCTGGCATTTCTTGTATTGCTTTTATCTTCGTAGGATCAACCTCAATGCCCCTTTCACTCACGATAAACCCTAGCCTCAATCTGAACTTCCTAAGCCTCTCAAAAAGCTTCAGCAAATTGACCAGATGTCCCTCCTCCGTTTGGGACTTCGCAATCATGTCATCAACATAGACCTCAATCTCATGATGAATCATATCATGAAAAAAAGTAACCATAGCTCGCTGGTAAGTGGCCCCTGCGTTCTTAAGACCGAAAGGCATTACCTTGTAACAAAACATTCCCCAAGGTGTAATAAACGTAGTTTTCTCCATGTCCTCCGGCGCCATTTTGATCTGATTGTAACCGAAGAAGCCATCCATGAATGAAAATACGGAGAACTGGGCTGTATTATCGACCAACACATCAATATGGGGAAGCGGGAAATCATCTTTAGGGCTCGCCCTATTCAAATCCCGATAATCGACGCACATTCGCACCTTACCGTCCTTCTTCGGTACAGGCACTATGTTGGTGACCCACGGAGGGTAAGTAGTGACCGCTAAGAAGCCAGCATCAAGCTGCTTTTGCACTTCTTCTTTGATCTTAACGGCCATATCTGGTCGTGTCCGCCTAAGCTTCTGCTTAACGGGAGGACAATCTTTTCGCAGCGGCAAGTGATGGACCATGATGTCAGTGTCAAGTCCGGGCATATCTTCGTATGACCAAGCAAAGATGTCACTATACTCTCTCAGCATCTCAACCAATCTCTGCTTGACATCACTCTGCAATGCGACCCCTATCCTGACGTTCCTGACCAGCTCTTCAGAACCCAGATTCACAATCTCAATCTCTTCTTCGTGGGGCAGAATAACTTTCTCTTCTTGTTTCAACAAGCGGGCCAACTCTTCGGGGAGGTCTTCGTCTTCATCAATCTCTTCTTCAGCTTGATAGATCGGGCAATCGAAGTTGAAGTAAGTCGTAGAAGGTCCAGAGTCGATGTCATCTGCTATGTGGATCCTGCAATAACAAGGGTTAAGCTTAAAACAAGGATATGCAGGTTAGCACAAACCCCATTGCCATTTTATTGTTTTTCAAAACAAATATAAAACAGGAATAACAGAGATCACAACATTTTGAATACGAAGAAAAACCCCTTTTGATTTATTGATAAGATGCATGTACATAATCAAACAAGGCCCGGACAACAAGACCTATATGCCTCGGGTAGGACGTAGGGTTGTACAATGAAAGTAAATCATTACTCTTTGCCTGTCACTTGGATGATGTCCCTGATGGACCAGTTGTTGAGGCTCTCGCCTGGTATGCTTGGCTGGATCCAAGAGTCTAGGTCGCAGTCGTTGTCTTCGCCATCTTCAGACACCGCGTTGACACTTTCGAATATCACCCCGCCACTGGTAAACTGGATCGGCCCTTTACCTCACGACGCACTGCTAGAAGAGGAGGCTTCAGCCGTAGGAGAGTATCCCAACCCAAACTTGTCTTGCTTGTTAGGTATCTCTAGAATTCGCCCCCAGCCTGGGGTAGATCCAGCTTGAACAACGGCTCGGGCTTCCTTGAAGGAAGTGAGAGTCATCTCTGGTTTCTCAATGATTACAAGAGCTACGTTCTTGACTTTAACAACTTCGAACGCCTGACATAGGGTTTCGTGGATTTCCCCATCCATCTCAACATATTTGAAGGACGACAAATGGCTCACCATTATATCTTCCTCGCCACAAACAGTTACGATGCTTCCTCAAACAACATACTTGAGCTTCTGGTGCAACGTGGAGGTCACGACGCCAGCGGAGTGGATTCATGGCCGGCCTAGGAGACAGCTGTAGGCAGGCATGATGTCCGTAATGTAGAAAACTGCGTCGAACATTTCCGGCCCGACTTGGATTGGTAGCGTCACCTCCCCGAAAACATGACGTTTGGTTCCATCGAACGCTTTCACAACCAGATAACTGGGTGTGCAAATCAATCCTCGAGTATCTAAATTCATCAGTGCTTTCTTCGGAAGAACATTGAGTGACGATCCCGTGTCCACCAAAACGTGAGACATAATCGTTCCTGTACACTCTATCGAGATGTGCAGGGCGCTGTTGTGGTTTCTTCCCTTCGGCGTCAGCTCCAGGTCAGTGAACCCTAACCCGTTTCCAGCATTCACGTGGGCTACGACCCCTTCTAACTGGTTGACCGATATTTCCTGCGATACATATGTGGCATTCAAAACTTTCAGCAACGCGTTGCGATGTGCCTCAGAACATAGCAACAAATTCAGGATGGAAATTTTCGAGGGTGTTTGATGGAGGTGATCCACGATCTTGTAGTCACTCTTCTTGATCAACCTCATGAACTCTTCATCGTCCTTTACAAGTAAGTCCTTCTCTACCCCACGAGGGGTTTCCACAACGACTTTACTTTTTCCCTTATCGGTTGCATCAGCTTTGTCCGTTTTGTCCGCCACAACCTCAGGTGGAGCGAATACTCTCCCGCTTCGCGTGATTCCGCCAATGCCCACTAGGTTATCCACAGACGACCTAGATGGTTCCAGTTCCAATTTCTGTCCGTTGTAGTAGACGTCTGCCCCGTAATGCCACGGGACGACATTGGTGCTTTCAAAAGGTATCGGCCCAGCTTTGGTGATGGTAATCATGGGCGGCCTGGGTGCAGAGATGGTTATCGTCTGACGAGGGATGGTGATGGTGGAAACTTCATCATCTTGCTTCAGCATTACCTCTCCAGATCCACATTCGTCCCTTCGGCTAAACTGTAAGATTCCTTCGGTCATCAGACTCTGAATCCCCTCTATCAACTGTTCACATCCATCAGGAAAAATCGCACAGCCCATACATAGTTCTCCACAGCCCGGGAAGAAACCTCTTTTCATCAGCTTGGCTTTAACGAAGCTAAGCGGTGTCTTCAGATCCTTGACATCAGTCAACAAATCCAAGCTCTCGTCTTCAATAATGGCATTTACGCCACCTCCCCTATGGTTCGGCATAGGGTTCTTCGTGACATTTGGCACATTATCTGAGAAGTTGATGATCTTAGCGTCCATCATATCCTGCACCTTGTGCTTGAAGGCTTTGCAATTTTCTATCGTGTGACCTGGTGCCCCTGAGTGAAACTCACAGGTTGCATTCGCATCATAACCTGGCGGAGGTGCCCCTGTCAAGGGAGCCAGGGTTCTCTTCTGGATTAACTGCAACTGAAGCAGAGTCTGTAACAGTTGAGCATACGACATGGGCGGTGTCTTAAGGTAACGGCTGGACAAAGGTGCCCGGTTCTGATACTTTATGTACCCTTGCTGATTCGGCTGCTGCTGTTGTGGCTGTTGGACCGCTGGGATAGTTATACTGGCCACCTGTTGGTGCTGGCCCTTGCCTTTCCTTCGAGTGTTGGACACAACGCTCATCTCTCCTTCCCTCCTTTTGCCACCATACGGTTTCTTTCCTCCTCCAGCTGAGGATAGATCACCTTGAATTTCCCCCAGTTTGATCCCATTTTCAACGTGCTCACCCGTGATAATGAGGTCTGAGAAGCTTCCCGACATACTGCTGACCAGTTTTTCATAATACACCCCTGGGAGGGTGGCTACGAACATTTCCACAAGTTCGCGTTCAACCATCGGCGGCTGAACTCTAGCTGCCAATTCACGCCACCGCTGTGCGTATTCCTTGAACCCTTCGTTGTTCCTCTGCGACAAATTCTGCAGTTGAACTCGGTTCGGAGCCAAGTCACTGTTATATTGGTAATGGTGCACGAATGCTTCAGCAAGTTCCTTCCACGTGCGCACACTGGTAGGTTCCAGACTCATGTACCATTCCAGGGAGGGCCCAACAGACTGTCCTGAAAGAAGTGCATCAGCAACTTCTCATCTTCAGAGTGAGCTGACATTTTTCGGTAGTATGATCTCAGATGGACGCGAGGGCAAGTGGTGCCCTTGTACTTTTCAAAGTCGGGTACCTTGAACATGGGAGGCACCTTGAAATCAGCAATCAGTCCCAATTTAGACATGTCAACACCCATGGTGTTCTGGTTCTCGAAATTCCTCATCTTGTCCTCGAGTGCCTTAAACCTCAGACGTGTTTCAGCAGTCAGCTCCCCTTCAGCACCTCTCTGTGAGAACACATCGTCCTGACGGTCTTCTAACCATGGCTGAGGCCCATACAAATTTCCAACACCCGCATTGCCGTTGTCCAGTCCAACATTGACATTAGCTTCAAATTTCCCATTACCGACACCAGTCGTATTACCGTTGAGTCCCATGTTAGCGATTACATTGTCGTTGGCACTGCCATTCCCCCCGGTCACGGGGACGCCATTCTGAGGAGTTTCAACAGGTGGAGGGGTTGGAACAGTCCCACCATGGAGTACACCATTGCTGTCAACCCTTGAGATCAGAGGCTGAACCAAGGTTCTGAGCTGATCCTGGCCGTTGGCGACCACTTGCATGAGCTCCATGAAGCGGTCCATCCTTTCTCGGAGTTCTTGAACGTCAGTTTGCACTTGCTCCATAACTCTGGCTTGATTCGCTCTGGTCGAATAGCGGTGGATAGGTCTCTGATCAATCCTGGAACAACCTGAAACAACTTGTATACACAAAAGGGTTAGGAAAAACGACAAAGTGCTCGTTATGAAAATGCTTCATGCAAATGCAAACGTGTGTTTGTGTGTTAGGGAGGTATCCCCCGATCCTAGTGCCTGAGTGCCAGTGCTGATAATAAGAAGTCCGAGTTCAGTCATGGAAATAACATCTCATATATATAAAGAAAGACCATCAAGGCGGTACACAACGTCACTGAGTACAAGCTGAATCAATAGCATGACCTCAACCAACAAGCCTGGTGATGTCAGCATACAACAATGATCAATACAAAAGGATTACAAATAGTCAAGCACGGCCACGGGCGCGAAACTCTTCTAACAAATTCTTCGTTTCTGGATGATCAGGCCGGGTGAGAAACCCTTCGACGAGTAACTCTCTCTGCATAATGGTGTATTGGAGACCTTCGACTGAGTCTTCCCATGCTCCTTCGCCGAAACAATCTGCTAGCTTCCGCTTCTTGGATTCAAACGTCAGCTTGCGCTCCTTCAGGTTATCAAGAGCCTTGTTGAGCTGGCCTTCAGCGGCATATCTGCGAGCGGTTTCTTCATCAAACCTCTTCTCACTAGCCTTCACCTGGGCTTTCAGCTTGGAGATCTGTTGCTTCAGCTTATCCTCCCGTTCTTTTCCGTTGGCTAGGGTGGCCTTCCAATGCTGGTTAAACTTGGATATTCTCCGATACGCTTCATCCAAATGCTGCTTCTTAGTGGCCAGTACATCATTGACAGCTTTGAAGTCTCGACCCATGCGCTCGCGCTCAGCTATCTCCTTAGTCAAATCTGTCCCCAACTGGTTCACCAGCTCTGTCTGCCTCTTGAAGGAATGAACGACTTCGCTTCTCTCGCTTCTGAGCTGAGCCAATTCTTTCTCCAGTTCTTCATTTGCCTTCTTCAACTCATCTCTCTTAGCTAACACCTGATTATGCTGCTGAATAGGCACGGTGGTAGGCTCTTCAATCACTAGAGGGCTTTCTGGCTTGGCAGGAGGAAACGGCATCCCTATAGCATCTACTCTGGTTCTGATCCAAGTCACATACGGAGCGTAGGCTTGACTATTACTTTTTCCCAGCAATGCTTTTCCTCGCTTACTGATACCATTCCAAGCGTGCTGAAGCTTAGATAACATATCCCCCTCTAGAAGACCAGTGAGGTACAGAGATTCCTGCACCTCTTCATCCTTCGGCGGAGCTCTCAAAGCATAAGCAAACTGTCGGACCAACAGGGATGGATTATAGTTTATACTGCCCTTCCTGCCTATCAAAGGCACGTTCGGAAACCCACTGCAGCTGAAGATGATCTCGGTACCCAACCTATCTCTATCAAACCAGGCAATATCCTCCGCTAACAGACTCATCAAACACTCAGGCCACTCAGTTGTGGCTGCAGACGAAGCAAAGGGACCCTTCTTGGGTAGGTGGCTATCAAGCCATCTATAGAGTAGGGGTACGCAGCACGAGACATTCTTACCCCTTCTGTTCTCGTTTTTGTAGTGGACGGAATGGTAAACATCTCCTATCAATGTAGGGACTGGATTCCCTGATGCAAAGATGTGGAAGGCGTCGAAGTCCACAAAGTCGGGCATATTGGGGAACAGAATTATGCCAAATATGCACAGGGCAAGGATGACGTTGAACACGATCCAACATCCGTCTTTGGCACACTGCTGAGCTTTTCCCACTAAGAACTGCAAGGAGAAACCGGGAACCCTGTTCCAACTAGACAAGACCAACTCGGAGGCATCCAGATGAAGTGAAGGAGCTAGACTAGCCAGATTAGGCTCGACATCCATGTGAACAAAGGGCATCTGACTCTTGATAGGCACACCTAACAAATCAACATACTCCTCTAGTGTGGGTGCGAGAATAAAGTCCTGGAAAGTAAAGCATCTCAACGGAGGATCGTAGAACTACAGCAGGGCGTGCAACCCATTCAACTCAAACACAGAGGGTTTACGAACCAAGCTGAGCAGTTTACCGTAAGACTTTCTGAATTCATCTCTCACAGAATCATCTGCCAAAGCAATCAAACCAGTCAGCTGAACAACATCAGGAGTGGGGAGCTTGTAGGCCACAGTCTTCCTCAGAGAACCCATGACAGCACAATAGGAGGCAAGAAAACCTGAATCAGGGGAAACGGTACCTGCAACACAGACACACGTTAATGAAATGCAGATGAATATGCAAAACAATGCAAAATGCAATCATGCAGCAAGAGATCAAGACGACTGTGCTGTTGAAGAGATGAAGGTTCTGTGTCAACAAAACCATAATACTGCTTTGTCAAGAACAACCCTATCTCTGATGAGAAGAAAACCCTGATATTGGACCATAAATCTGCTCTGTCAAGAACAAACACACATCTGATAATAAGGACCTCTGATACAGGACCATAACTCTGCTCTGTCAAGAACACATATACATTTGATGATAAGGACCCCTGATACAGGACCATAAATCTGCTCTATCAAGAACACATACACATCTGATGATGAGAACCTCTGATACCAACAAAACTGATTCACTATCAAGAAAACCAGGTAGTCTGAAGGTTAAGGCTTCCTGCAACAAACCCAATCCTGCTCACAGGTATGGACCTAAACTGACAAAAGTTTAGCATCCTATGCGGTCATCAGCGTCACAGACATTCAAGAGGGGTGATACGATACCCAGAAGGTGTGGCATCACCATCTCTTGAAGCGGCCTCACTCAGCTGAATCACAAATGATCGGTCCCCAGAGTCGACAATCCTCCAAACCAACAACCCCATTAACCCAAAGGGTTGAAAAAGAAGTCAACTGGGAGAACCTCGTCTGAGCGTGGATTTCATGAGACACTAGTGCCTGCAAATCAAGCACGCGCCCACTAATTTCCACAACTAATGCTAGGTACACTCAAGCCTGGGTCTGGCTTATCACTCATCAGAATGCCCCTCCCACAACAGCACAAATAATCATATCATACTGAAGATAAAATGCGGGAAATGAAATGCGATAAACAAATACAACCCAACAAGTAATCATACAAGCGTTAGGATTGACTCTCGCGGGGGACATTAGATCCCCAGATTGACTCGCATAAGGGATGTTGGATCCCTAGGAAACTATGGTTTCCCCAGCAGAGTCGCCAGCTGTCGCTACCGTGAAAATAAGGCGTCGGCTGAACAGAAGAGTCGCCACCTTTCGTTATTTATCCCTCAGAACGGGAAAGGAAACGATCGGAAAAACCTGACGAAAGGGTATAAGACAAGGTCATCACAACCATTGTCTGGGTTCGGGAGTCGGTTACGCAAGGGGAAGGTATTAGCACCCCTCACGTCCATCGTACTCGATGGGATCCACGCTTGTTGTGTTTATCTGACGGGTTTGTTTCACTATCTACCTATCAAGGCCGGTATGAAAAGAAAAGATAATGACTCGGCAAAGCGTCGCGCTTTATGCCTACGTATTCTCATCAGAGAATGAGAAATCCGAGTCAACGTAGTTCGGCTAACTACGGGTTACGGGGAAGGTGGCTCGCCAATACATCAGTATTGTGCCTACATACTCTCAACAGGTATGAGAGATCAGAGCTTACGTAGTTCGGGATAATACGGCTTACGGGTTTAGATTCATCTATTTTTCCGAGTAGGGTTAACAAATAGTTCCAGCAGTTGGATGTACGTAGCTCGACCCTTGGGGACTTAGGCGTTACCGTTTGCGGTAGAACTGGGAGTTAACGACACTCTTTTCTTCAGAAAAGCTTTCCTTTGAATTACGGGCCCACGAGGCAAAAAAGGTTTGAAGTTCTTTTTCTGTCTTTTACGGTAGAATTGTTTTTTATGGATGTTTGCAACCAATATCGCACTAGAGACTATGACCTGAGAGTGAATGTGTCGCATGTCACCCAAAGGGTGCCATACTAAACATCCAGACTGTTGAAAAGAAGCTCTCCAACAATCCTTTCTCAGATAGCTTAAGGCTCGTAACGTACGACGTCAGTTAATCTTTATTACTATATTTTGATTTGTTTTGAGATGAGAAGAGAACGAACAGGTTCAACTAAGGGGAGACTATCAAGTCCTAATGTTGTCATGCCAAGGATTCATCCTATGGTTGAGGTTCGAAACAGGGAACTCCTAGAAGTTATCATGCATAGGTTTCAACCTAAAGTTCTAATCATCACTTCCTTATCAAAGGAAGTGAGATTCCTAGGGGATCATGTCAACGATAAACAGAAACAGATAAAGCATCAGCTTAAACAGTAAACAGATATACAGTAAAATGCATGCAATGCAAGTGAGGGAGGAAATGTGTGTGGGACGTCAGCCTCCACAAGCTCATCTCAACCTCAAGCCAGATATGAATAATCGCAATCATACAGAGGAAATAACATGCTATCAAGTAAGATATAATAACTGCAATCATACAGAGGAAATAACATGCTATCTGTTGCACCCCAAAATTTGACCAACATTTATTTACCAAGTTTGTGGTTCATTGTATTCATCATCTGCATCTCAGTGATATGTGGGCAGTAGATCAAGAGGTAGGATTACCTAGCAAGAGTTATATGAGACTTTGAAGCTAGCCAAGAAGGTTATTCAAATGTTCAAAGATTGATATCTTTGTCAGAGAACTCAAGAGATCCTCAGAGGAGTTGGTTGAAACCAAGGTTGTGTGTCTCATAACTTGAGAGTTGTGGGAGCTCCTCAGATGATTCTGAGACTATGAGAATGGACTTGAAGCTTTGATAAATCTTATGAGATGTCTTGAAAGCCATCATGAAGCCTAGAGAGGTCATTGTACAAGAATTCAGAAGATTCAACCATGAGTGGTAGAATTAGGGTTTGACTGGGTCAATCCTAGGACAACTGATGATTTGGAGAGGGTTGAGACCTAATCCAAGATCCATGTGATCATGGAATTATGCATAGAGATTCTATAAGGTTGATTCCTAGACCAACGCATCATGATTGAGGAGTTTGAGAAGTTTTAAGCTAGGGTTTCTAAGGATTGACAATGTAAAATCCCCTAGTTTGATCCCTATCTTCAAGGCAGTTTAGCTCAAGATGTGATTGTCATCTCATCTTCCCCACAACATGAATGTTGTAAAGCTTTTTCTTAGCTTTAATTTGAGTACTATAAGTCCTTGATAGGATTTGTAGAGCTCAAGTTATGACTTTGACAAATTATAGGTCATCTGAGGTATGTGAATCTGGGTCCTTGAAAGTCACCCAACTTGCATCCAACTATTTCCCTAGTAGGATGATTCCTATGAACTCTTGGTCAACATGAATGTTGTATAGCATCTTCTTAGCTTTCTATAGAGTACTAGAAGTCCTTGATAGAATTTTTAGAACTCAACTTATGGCTTTGACAAGTCAAGGGCATTTTGGTCATTTGGAGGTTATAGGTCATTTCAAGCATAAGGCCATATCTCCTACTTCCACGCTTCAAATGGAAAAATCTTCAACATCAAACTTGCTTAGAATGATGTTTTAAGGCTAGTAGGGAGGTCATGAGATGTTGAAAAGGCTTGTATCAAAAAGTGATAAAAATGGCCTAAAATGGAGGCATAAGTTAATTAAGGTGAAATTGAAAATTGGAAATCACAAGCTATAAATCCAAACCATGTCATATAATAGGTCATTTTGACTCCAAATGACATTCTAAGAACAATGGTTCAGCCACAATTTTGATTTGGGGTTTGGATCATAGGGCTGCTTTGGAAATGGCTTACTTGCATATTAAGGTACCAAAGCAAAACTCAACAAAACTCAATGAACAAGTTGGTTATGCATTGTAACACCTCATATATGTCATATGGGGAGAATTTCAAGTCAGAATTGGTTATCACAAGGAGCTTGGCATGAGATAGCATGTAAGAAGAATTGAAATCAAAATGTCATGACATGAAAAGTTCAATTTCTCATTGGATGATCCTAGATGGTTCTAGATGATTCTAAACCACTCTATATATCATATGTAACTTGCTCAGATGCAAGGTTGGTGAGAATTGGTATAGAGAAGAGAGAGTGAGATCAAGAATCTTCCATTGCAAGTCAAGTTCCATTTCTTCATTCTTCTTCATTTCCATTCCTTTTTTCTTCACAAACACATTCCATAGATCCCTCTGAGTGTGTGCATACTGAATTGAAGTTCCATTGATGGAAGATTGAAGGTTTGGCCATTGGATCTTGCAAGAAGCCATTCATATTCGGATCTTGAAGTGCAAGCATTCTCCCTCCAATTTTTTGCAAACAGAAGAAGTATCATCATCCAAGGATCATTTCTGAAGAGTTTCAAGTGCTGAATTGAAGATCCACCACCACTGCCATACCAAGAAACCAGGTTTGCAAATTCTCTGCCACATCATTATTTAAGCATTGATAGGTTGAATTATTAGTGTAGAATGGCTAGAGACACCTAGGTGATGAATTCTGGAAAGTTAGAGGTCACTTGATGAAGGTTGAATATTGGACATCACTTCTTTAATGAACAAGAACTCAAGGCATAGGGAGAGATAATACACGTGGGATAGCTTGTTTGAATCAGGGAAGTGTGAGGATCATGTTAGTATAAATAAATCTAAGGTTGGTTGAAGTTGAGGATTGACCATATATTGAGATGCACTATCGGGTTTTATGATAGAGACCCTTTCAATGAAAACCAAGACTAGGATCGTGATCAGGGAGAAAAACTAAGCAATTTTGTGCTTTGGATTGTCGAATTTGATGCTGTTATGAGGAGGTACGACCGGGTGGAAGATGGTTGCATGAGCTTTGTTCACGAAGCTTTCATGGCAAACCCTAGGCTGGAGGTTAGGGATGAAGTCTGGGCCGTGAGATGCTAGCTTGACCATTGACCTGAGAACTAATCCAACGGACGAGGTTCAATTGCATTTTGGGAGGGAATTCTGATACACGATGGAACATGGCGTTTCATTAAAAGGTTTCTTGGGCTGGATTCTACCCACACCCCCTTCACGGCCCAATTGGCATAATGAACTATATTGGGTTGCTCTTCGCACCGCTGGTTTTATATTTTTCTTTTCATTTTCTAGTTATTTTCTGATTAAATAAATAGGCCTGGCGCGTTGCTTTTTGAACCCCCCAGTCTGGGCCCAAATGAAATTTGAACTACATTGCCTTGCTAGCTGCACCCGCCCCTTCATATTTTGATTTTATTTTCTCCATTTTTTCATTAATGTTTGAAAAATCATATTAAATTGAAAATTAATGATTTTTTAATGGGAATTTTTGCTCCCATTTCATTTTTTTGTCAAGAAAAATATAAAAGAAAAATATTTTCCTTTCATACATTTTTAGTATTTTTTGTATATTTTCTACTTTTATTGCATTTTATTTCTTTTATGTTGATACATGAATTTGTAGGATTTTGTTTAGGTAGTTCCCTTAACATTTTTAGACCATTCTTTTTAGGATAGCTAGATATAGGTTTTAGCTTCCCCCTGGATTTATTCCATAATTTTGTGATAAATTTTAGGATAGTTTTGATTAGATGATATTAGGTTGTGTAGAATTAGGTTAAACTTCAACATAGGTCCATAATAACACTAGAATTTTGGGTTTTTAGGACAAATTAGACTATGGGACATATAGGGCATTAAGGGTAGGTATGTAGGATCCCTTATAAATTATATTAGGATTTAATATAGTAGTATACTATTTTTAGTTGATTTTTGTATTGGTTGATTGTTTGTGTTGCCTTTAGGGCATTTTTGCTTTAGTTGCTTTGCTTTGGAGTTTTCCCTTGGCTTGGTGGGCTTGGTATCTCTTTGTGGAGCATTGAGGAGCTTGCTAGAAGACTTGAAGATTGATTGAGGAGCTTGAGAGCTTGATCCTGTTGTTTTGTTGATTGTTTTAGGGTTAGGGATTAGGAAGAGTTTAGACTTAGATAGCTTCTTTCTCAAACATGGATGGTATCTTTCACCTCCATTCCTCCCTATGATTCCAAGTCCTCCCATGGTATACACCTTTCTCCTTTGGAGGGATAAGTGATGTACCTAGGAAGTAGAACTTTTGAGGGAACCATTCCTTTGATGTTGAACCCTTATAGGTCACCTTTGGTGGTCAATAAGCAGTTCAATATCCCCAGCTTATTCAGTAAGTGATTTCCTCTGGTTTGATTATCTTGAGAGATGTTGAGCTTGAGTTTGAAGATGAAGACTTTAATGAAGAGTGTTGAAGAGGATGAATCCTTGAGTATTGCCATTCCAGCTGAAGCTTGAAGAGCAGCAAGAGCAAGTTGATACTTGAAGACCCCTGAAGATGAAGTAAAGACTGAAGGATGAAGTTGACACTTCTAAGTGATTGAGATTGATTCTGAAGAGCTGAAGCTTGAAGAACAAAGGAAGTTGACACTTACTTTGATACCTGGAGATCTTGAAGGAGCCAAGTTGATACTCATGATTAATAGTGAAGCCTGAAGGTGGAGCTGATAAAGAAGCTGAAGCTTAAAGGAGAAGATAAGTTGAAACTTATGTTGAAGGATTGAAACCTGGAAAAGCAAATTGATATTTGTCAAGGGTGATTAAAGTCTGAAGAATGAGTTGTTGTTGGAAGAGCTGAAGCTTGAAGTTGAGAGGAGTTGATCTGCTTTCTTTTCTTTTGCTGTATTGATGTGTTTTGTTTGACTTGCTTGATGCATTAGAATAAATTCATATCTAGAATAGGTAGAATCTAGGAGCATGATTGCACTAGAGGTTGAGTTGCTCCCTCTGCTTGTATTGTTACTGTGTGGCTTTGCTTGCGGGTATTCGGTAGAGCCCAGCTCCCTTGCCCATGTGGTTTTTGTTTGCCTGATGGCATTTTATTTCATTTCTTTCTGTATGATTGCAGTTTACTGTATATTGCTTGATAGCATGTTGTTTATATTTCAGTATGATTACTGTTATCCATTCTGGCTTGAGGTTGAGATGAGCTTGTGGAGGCTGAAGCCCCACACACATTTCCTCCCTCACTTGCATTGCATGCATTTTAGTGTTAAGCTGATGCTTTGTCTGTTTTGGTGTATCATTGACATGATCCCTTAGGACTCTCATTTCCTTTGATAAGGAATTGATGATAGAACTTTAGGTTGAAGCCTATGCATGACAACTTCTAGGAGCTCCCTGTTCAGACCTCAATCATAGGATGAATCCATGGCATGACAACAGTAGGACTTGATAGTCTCCCTCTTAGTTGGGCCTGTTCTCTTCTCATCTCAAAACAGTTTAAGATACAGTAATCATGAATGATTTCTTTCGTACGATACGAGCCTTAAGCTATCTGAGAAAGGATTGTGGGAGAGTTTCTTTTCCACAGTCTATATGTTTAGTATGGTACCCTTTGGGTGACATGCGACGCATTCACTCTCAGGTCATAGTCTCTAGTGTGATTGAAATCGCAAACACAATAAAAAACACTTCTTTCGTAAAAGACAGGAAATAAACCGTAGTTTCCCGAACTACGTGAGCTCTGATCTCTCATGCCTGTTGAGAGTACGTAGGCACAAGATGACGATGTCTTGGCGAGCTACCTTCCCCCACAACCCGTCGTAGGCCGAACTACGTCGACTCTGATTTCTCGTTCTCTGATGAGAATACGTAGGCATAAAGCGCGATGCTTTGCCGATTCATTTTTCTTTTCTTTTTAAGCTAGCCTTGATAGGTAGATAGAATAAAACCAACCCGTCCAAGTAAACACAACAAGCGAGGATCCCGTCGAGTACGACGGACGTGAGGGGTGCTAATACCTTCCCCTTGCGTAACCGACTCCCTAATCCAGACAACGGTTGCGATGACCTTGTCTTACCCTTTTTCGTTAGGTTTTTCCAATCGTTTCCTTTCCCGCTCTGAGGGATAAATAACGAAAGGTGGCGACTCTTCTGTTGTGCCGGCACCTTATTTTCGCGCAAGCGACAACTGGCGACTCTGCTGGGGACTCCAACGGTTCCCTGCGAGAGTCAATACTAACGATTGCATGTTTACTTGTTGGGTTATGGTTATTTATCGCATTTTACTTCTCGCACTTTATTTCCTGCATTTTATTTTCAGTATAATATGATTATCTATGCTGTTGTGGGATGGGAGTTCTGATGAGTGAGAAGCCAGACCCATGCTTGAGTGCACTGTAGACTTAGAGTGGAAATTAGTGGGCGCGTGCTTGCTTTGCAGGCACTAGTGTCTCATGAAATCCACGCTCAAACGAGGTTCATCCGGTTGGCTTCACTTTCAACCCTTTGGGTTGAGACGGTTGCTGGTTTGGTGGATTGTCGACTCTGGGGACCGATTATTTGTGATTCAGCCGAGTGAGGCCGCTTCATGAGCTGGTGATGCCACACCTTCTGGGTATCGTATCACCCCTCTTGAATGTCTGTGACGCTGATGAACGCATAGGATGCCGTACCTTGAGTCAGTTTAGGTCCATGCCTGTGAGTAGGGTTGGGTTTATTGCAGGAAACTTTGACCTTCAGACTACCTGGTTTTCTTGACAGTGAATCAGTTTTGTTGGTACCAGGGTTTCTCAGTTGCAGATATGTCTGTTCTTGATAGAGCAGGGTTTGATCAGAGGATCTTATCATCAGATGTATGTCTGTTCTTGATAGAGCAGGTTTTGATCAGGGGATCTTATCATCAGATGTATGTCTGTTCTTGATAGAGCAGAGTTTTCATCATCAGTTGTTTGTTCTTGATAGAGCAGATTTGGGGTCTGAAGATCTCATCAGCAGATGTCGTTTGTTCTTGATAGAGCATATTTTTGAGTGGGGTCTGAAGATCTCATCAGCAGATGTTGTTTGTTCTTGATAGAGCAGATTTTTAAATGGGGTCTAAAGGTCTCATCAGCAGCTGTATGTTTGTTCTTGATAGAGCAGATTTTTGATTTGGGGTCTGAAGACCTCATCAGCAGATATTTCTTGATCATACATCAGAGGTCCTTATTATCAGACATTTGTTCTTGACAGAGCAGAATTATGATCCTGTGTATATGGTCCTATCAGATGGTTGTTCCTGACAGATCAGATTCGTGGTCCTACACCGGGGTTCTCTTATTATCAGATGCAGTGGTTGTTCTTGATAGAGCAAGATTATGGTTTTGTTGATACAGAATCTCCACAGCACCAGTTGCCCTGACCTCTTATTGCATGATTGCATTTTGCATTAGTTTGCATATTCATTTGCATTTTATTAACGTATGTCTGTGTTGCAGGTACCGTTTTCCCCGATTCAGGATTTCTTGCCTCCTATTGTATTGTTATGGGCTCTTTGAGGAAGACCGTGGCTTACAAGTTCCCTGCCCCTGATGTGGTTAAGTTGACTGGTTTGATAGCTCTAGCAGATGATTCTGTGAGGGATGAGTTCAGAAAATCTTATGGCAGGTTGCTCAGTTTGGTTTGTAAGCCTTCTGTGTTCGAGTTGAATGGGTTGCACGCTCTGCTGCAGTTCTACGACCCTCCACTGAGATGTTTCACTTTCCAGGATTTTGTTCTCGCGCCTACGCTGGAAGAATATGCTGATTTGCTAGGTGTGCCTATCAAGAGGCAGATGCCTTTTGTTCACATGGATGCTGAGCCTGATCTGGCTGGTTTAGCTCCTTCACTTCACTTGGACGCCTCCGAGTTAGTGTCGACTAGTTGGAACAAGGTTCCTGGGTTCTCCTTGCAGTTTCTGGTGGGTAAGGCTCAGCAGTGTGCCAAGGACGGATGTTGGGACGCGTTCAATGCCATCCTCGCTCTATGCATATATGGCATCATCATGTTCCCTAATATGCCCGATTTTGTAGACTTTGATGCATTTCACATCTTTGCTTCAGGGAATCCAGTCCCTACCTTGATCGGAGATGTCTATCACTCAATCCATTACAAAAACGAGAACAGGAGGGGGAAGAACGTCTCATGCTGTGTACCCTTGCTGTACAAGTGGCTTGATAGCCATCTGCCCAAGAGGGGTCCTTTTGTCTTGTTTGTAGCCACAGCTGAGTGGCCTGAGCGTCTGATGAGTTTATCTGCAGAGGATATTGACTGGTTCGACAGAGATAGGTTGGGTACTGAGGTGATCTTCAGTTGCAGCGGGTTTCCTAATGTACCTTTGATAGGTAGGAAGGGCTGTATAAACTACAATCCGTCGTTGTTGGTCCGCCAGTTCGCGTATGCCTTGAGAACTCCGCCTAAGGATGAGGAGGTACAGGAATCTCTGTACCTCACTGGTATGCTAGAGGGGGATCTGCTGTCCAAGCTTCAGCGTGCGTGAAATGGTATCAGTAAGTGAGGAAAGCCGTTGCTGGGAAAAAGTAACAGTCAAGCCTACCCTCCATATTTGACTTGGATCAGAACCAGAGTAAATGCTATAGGGATGCTGTTTCCTCATGCCAAGCCAGAAAGCCCTCCAACAATCGAAGAGTCTACTACTGTGCCCATTGAGCAGCATAATCAGGTGTTAGCCGAACGGGATGAATTGAAGCGGGCGAATGAAGAAGTGGAGAAGGAATTAGCTCAGCTCCGAAGTGAGAGGAACGAAGCCGTTCATTCTTTCAAAAGGCAAACAGAGTTGGTGAACCAGCTAGGTACAGCCCTGACTAAGCAGATAGCCGAGCGTGAACGCATGGATCGAGACTTCAAAGCTGTCAACGACGTACTGGCTACGAAGAAACAGCACTTGGACGAGGCATATCGGAGGATATCCAAGTTCAACCAGCACTGGAAGGCTTCCCTGGCCACCAGGAAAGAGCGAGAGGATAAGCTGATGCTGCAGATCTCCAAGCTGGAAGCCCAGGTGAAGGACAGTGAAAAGAGGTTTGATGAAGAAACCGCCCGCAGATACGCCGCTGAAGGCCAGCTCAACAAAGCTCTCGCTAACCTGAAGGAGCGCAAGCTGACGTTTGAGTTCAAAAAGCGGAAGTTAGAAGATTGCTTCGGCGAAGGAGCATGGGAAGGTTCGATCGAAGGACTTCAGTATACCATCGTGCAGAGGGAATTACTCGTCGAGGGGTTGCTCACTCTGCCGGATCATCCAGAGATGAAGGAGTTGTTAGAAGAGTATCGCGCCCGTGGCCGTACTTGACTATTTGTATTCCTTTTGTTTTGATCATTGTTGTATGCTGACCATCACCAGGCTTGTTGGCTGAGGTCACGCTGTTGATTCATCTTGTACTTGCTGATGCTATGTACTGCCTTGATAGGCTTTCTTTATATATGAGATTGATGTTTCCATGATTGGACTCCGGCTTCTTCTTATTATTATTATCAGCACTGGAACTCAGGCACTAGGATTGGGGGAAATCTCCCGAACACACAGACACACGCATGCATTTGCATGAAGCATTTGCATGGCGAGCATTTTGTTGTTTTTCCTAACCCTTTAGTGCTTACAGGTTTTTCAGGTTTACAGGTGTCCCAGGTCGTTTCCGGTGACTCCAGGATTGATCAGAGACTAATTCACCGTTATCCAACTAGAGCTAATCAGTCCAGGATCATGGATCAAGTGCAAACAGATGTTCAGGAGCTCCGCGAGAGGATGGATCGCTTTATGGAACTTATGCAAGTGGTCGCCAATGGCCAGGACCAGCTCAGGACTTTGGTTCAGCCTTTGATTTCCAGGGTTGATAGCAACAGAATACTCCACGGTGGGACCGTGCCTACTCCTCCACCAGTTGATACTCCACAGAATGGTGTCCCCGCAGCCGGGGGCAACGGCAGTGCTAATGGCAATGTGATGGCCAACATCGGACTCAATACGACGGGCGTCGGCAATGGGAGTCTGGGAGCTAATGTCAACATCGGGCCGGGCAACGGCAATGCAGGCGTCGGGAATCTGTTGGTGCCTCAACCGTGGCTTGAGGATCATCAGGATAATGTGTTCTCTCAAAGAGGTGCTTAAGGAGAGCTGAATGCTGAAGCGCGGCTCAGATTCAAAGCACTTGAAGATAAAATGAGAGATATCGAGAATCAAAATACTTTGGACGTTGATATGTCCAAGCTGGGATTTATTGCTGATTTCAAGATACCTCCTATGTTCAGGGTGCCTGACTTTGAGAAATATAAGGGCACCACTTGCCCTCGCATCCACCTGAGATCGTACTACAGGAAGATGTCTGCCTATTCTGAAGACGAGAAGTTGCTGATGCACTTCTTCCAAGACAGTCTTTCTGGGCCATCCCTCGAGTGGTACATGGGTCTGGAGCCCACTAGCGTGCGCACATGGAAGGATCTCGCTGAAGCGTTTGTCCACCATTACCAGTACAGCAGCGACTTGGCCCCGAACCTAGTCCATCTTCAGAACCTGTCGTAGAGAAATAATGAAGGGTTTAAGGAGTACGCCTAGCGGTGGCGTGAGTTGGCAGCCCGGGTTCAGCCGCCGATGGTTGAACGCGAGCTCGTGCAGATGTTTGTTGCCACCCTCCCGGGGGTTTACTATGAAAAGTTAGTCAGCGGTATGTCTGGGATGTTCTCAGCTCTCATTATCATGGGCGAGCACGTCGAGAATGGAATCAAGATCGGGAAAATTCAAGGTGAATCATCCTCAGCTGGAGGAGGTGGAAAGAAACCTTATGCTGGTAAACGACGAGAAGGAGATGCGAGTGCTGTGACCAACGCTCGAAGGAAGGGCAAGGGCCCTCAGCAGCAGGTAGCTAGTATAAATATCCCAGCGGCTCCGCAACAGCAGCAGCAGCAGCAACCGAATCAGCAGGGATATAGGAAGTACCAGAATCGGGAACCTTTGGCAAACCGTCACTTCGAGGCACCGCCCATGTCGTACGCGCAACTCTTGCAGACATTGCTTCAGCTTCAGTTAGTTCAGAAGAGGACGATGGCTCCCTTGACAGGGGCACCTCCACCAGGGTACGACGCAAATGCCACTTGCGATTTCCACTCAGGGGCACCTGGCCACACAATCGAGAACTGCAAAGCCTTTAAGCACAAGGTGCAGGACCTGGTAGACGCCAAGATTATCAACTTCTCCGATAATGTGCCCAATGTCACGAAGAATTCTATGCCAAATAATAGGGGAGGCGGAGTGAACGCCATTATCGAAGAAGAGAGTGCAGATCTGTTGACTGATGTCAGAGATCTAAAGACGCCGCTTAGTTTCGTCAAAGCTAAGTTGTTGAAAAGAGGGTTCTTTCCAGGATGCGGAGAACTATGCATGGACTGTGCTACACATTCTGATGGATGTGAGCAGTTGGTAGAAGGAATTCAAAGTCTGATGGCTGAGGGGATTCTGCAGTTCAGCCGGAGGGCTGAAAGTGTATCAGGAGAGGTAGTGTTGAAGCAGGCCGATGAAGTCGCCACCATCACCATTCCTCGCCAGCCAATAACCATTTCTACGCCCAGACCGCCTACAATCACTATTACCAAAGCTGGGCCGATACCATTCGAGAGCACTAACGTTGTTCCGTGGCATTATGGGGCTGAAGTCTATTGCAACGGACAGAAGTTGGAGTTGGAGCCGTATGGGTCGACTGTGGAGAATCTCGCAGGAATCAGTGGTATTACTCCTAGCGGAAGAGTGTTTGCACCACCGGAGGTCGTAGCAGAGAAAGCGGTCAGAGCTGATGCGGATGATAAGGGTAAAAGAAAAGTCGTCGAAAAGGTCCCGTGTGGGGTAGAGAAGGATTTGCTGGTCAAAGACGCCGAGGAGTTTATGCGATTGATCAAAAAGAGTGACTACAAGATTGTAGATCATCTCCATCAGAAGCCTTCGAAGATTTCTATTCTCAACCTGTTGCTGTGTTCTGAAGCGCACCGCAACGCGCTACTGAAGGTATTGAGCGTTGCCTACGTACCGCAAGTGATATCGGTGAATCACCTAGAAGAGGTGGTAGCCCATGTTAACACTGGCAATGGGCTAGGTTTCACAGACTTAGAGCTGACGCCAAAAGGGAGGGATGACAATAACGCCCTGCACATCTCGATAGAGTGTAGGGGCACAATCATGTCGCACGTCCTGGTGGACACGGGTTCGTCGCTTAATGTCCTTCCGAAGAAGGCATTAATGAAGTTGGACACTCGCGGATTGCTTTGCACACCCAGTGATCTGGTGGTAAAGGCGTTCGACGGAACTAAACGCCACGTTTTCGGGGAGGTGACCCTGCCGATCCAAGTCGGTCCGGAAACGTTCGACGCGGTCTTTTATATCATGGACATCATGCCTGCCTACAGTTGCCTCTTGGGCCGACCATGGATCCATGCTGCTGGTGCCGTGACCTCCACGTTGCATCAAAAGCTCAAATATGCTGTCGGAGGAAGCATAGTAACCGTATGCGGCGAGGAGGACATAATGGTGAGCCATTTGTCATCCTTTAAGTAAGTTGAAATGGATGGCGAAATCCATGAGACTCTCTGCCAAGCGTTCGAGGCCGTCAAAGTGAAAGAGGTAGCTCCTATAGTCACAGAAAAGCCAGAGATGAATCTCTCCTCATTCAAAGAAGCTCGGGTCGTCGTCCAAGTTGGATCTACCCCAGGCTGGGGGCATATTTTGGAGATACCGAACAAGCAGGATAAGTTTGGATTGGGGTATTCTCCTGGAGCTGAAGCTTCTTCTTCTTCATCTAGCAGTGCGTCTCGGGGTAAGGGGCCGATCCTATTTACCAGTGGCGGAGTGATCTTCGAAAGCATCAACGCGGCGTCTGAAGACAGCGGGGATAGCGATTGTGATCTCGACTCTTGGATTCAGCCAAGCAAGCCGGGCGAGGGCCTCAACAATTGGACCATCAAGGATATCATCCAACTGACAAGTGAAGAGTAATGATTTACTTTTTCCAATCATTGTACAACCCTATGTCTTACCCGGGGCATAGCGGTTTTATTGTCAGGGCCTTGTTGGATTATGTACATGCATTTTGTTAATAAATCAAAGGCGTTTTCTTCGTATTCGAATATGGCGATCTCTGTTATTCCTGTTTTATATTTGTTTTGAAAAACAGCAAAATGGCAATGGGGTTTGTGCTAACCTGCATATTCTTGTTTTAAACTTAACCCTTGTTATTGCAGGATCCACATAACAGATGACATCGACTCTGGACCTTCTAAGGCCCACTTCGACTTCGATTGCCCGATCTATCAAGCTGAAGAAGAGATTGATGAAGACGAAGACCTTCCTGAAGAGTTGGCCCGCTTGTTGAAACAAGAGGAAAAGGTTATTCTGCCTCACGAAGAGGAGATCGAAATCGTGAACCTGGGTTCTGAAGAGCTCGTCAGGAACGTCAGGGTAGGGGCTGCATTGCAGAATGATGTCAAGCAGAGATTGGTCGAGATGCTTCGAGAGTATAGTGACGTCTTTGCTTGGTCATACGAAGATATGCCCGGACTTGACACGGACATCGTGGTCCACCACTTGCCGCTACGAGAAGATTGCCCTCCCGTCAAGCAGAAGCTTAGGAGGATGAGACCGGACATGGCCGTTAAAATCAAAGAAGAAGTGCAGAAACAGCTTGATGCTGGCTTCTTAGCGGTCACCACTTACCCTCCGTGGGTCGCCAACATAGTGCCTGTACCGAAGAAGGACGGTAAGGTACGCATGTGCGTCGATTATCGGGATTTGAATAGGGCGAGCCCTAAAGATGATTTCCCGTTGCCTCATATCGATGTGTTGGTCGAAAACACAGCCCAGTTCTCCGTGTTCTCGTTCATGGATGGCTTCTCCGGTTACAACCAGATCAAGATGGCGCCGGAGGACATGGAGAAAACGAAGTTTATCACCCCCTGGGGAACATTTTGCTATAAGGTAATGCCCTTCGGTCTGAAGAACGCAGGGGCCACTTACCAACGAGCAATGGTAACTTTGTTTCATGATATGATTCATCATGATATCGAGGTCTATGTTGATGACATGATTGCGAAGTCCCAAACGGAGGAAGAGCATCTGGTCAACTTATTGAAGCTTTTTGAGAGGCTTAGGAAGTTCAGGTTGAGGCTGAACCCTAACAAATGCACTTTCAGAGTGCGGTCCGGAAAGTTACTGGGGTTTATCGTGAGTGAACGAGGCATCGAGGTTGATCCTGCGAAAATAAAAGCCATTCAAGAAATGCCAGCGCCGAAAACAGAAAAAGAAGTTCGTGGTTTCTTGGGCAGAATAAACTACATTGCAAGGTTTATCTCTCAGCTCACGGCCACTTGTGAACCGATGCTCAAGCTTTTAAACAAAGATCAGGCAATTACTTGGAATGAGGATTGCCAGAAGGCATTCGACAAGATAAAGTAGTATCTCCAAGAACCTCCAATCTTGATACCCCCAGTGGCTGGACGACCATTAATCATGTACTTGACAGTTCTTGAGAATAGTATGGGGTGTGTTCTCGGTCAGCACGACGAGACGGGCAGAAAGGAGCATGCCATTTACTACTTGAGTAAAAAGTTCACAGACTGTGAATCTCGATACTCGATGCTGGAGAAGACGTGTTGTGCACTAGCCTGGGCTGCCAAACGTTTGCGACAGTACATGCTCAATCACACCACTATGCTAATTTCGAAGATGGATCCGATCAAGTACGTCTTCGAGAAGCAGGCTCTTTTGGGCAGGATTGCCAGATGGAAAATGGTATTAACGGAATATGATATTCAGTACGTGTCCCAGAAGGCCATCAAGGGAAGCGTATTGTCTGATTACCTTGCCGAACAGCCGATCGAGGATTACCAGCCGATGAAATTTGAATTCCCTGATGAGGATATTATGTTTCTCAAAGCGAAGGATTGCGACGAGCCGTTGCCCGACGAGGGGCCAGATAGGAAATCCCAGTGGAAATTGATATTCGACGGGGCAGTTAATTCCTATGGAAGTGGCATCGGGGCTATCATCACGACTCCCCACGGATCCCATATCCCGTTTACTGCGAGACTGACGTTTCCAGTCACCAACAATGAGGCGGAGTATGAGGCATGCATCATGGGTCTAGAAGAGGCAATTGATTTGAGAATCAAGAACCTAGACGTATATGGTGACTCAGCTCTTGTAATCAACCAGATTAAAGGGGAGTGGGAGACTCGTCAATCGAATTTGGTTCCGTACATGAACTATGCCAAAAGGCTACTTCCGTTCTTCGATCGAGTGGAACTCTATCATGTACCCAGGGCAGAAAATCAGATGGCTGATACCTTAGCCACGTTGGCTTCAATGTATAAAGTCAATTTTTGGAATGAGGCTCCAAGAATTGTACTATCCCGTCTTGATATACCAGCATTCGTCTTTGCAATCGAGGAAGCCGCCAACGGCAAGCCATGGTTTCATGACATCCAGACCTTCCTTATGACTAAGGAGTATCCTGCGGGTGCGTCAACCAAGGATAAGAAGACTTTGAGGAGGCTGTCTGGAAACTTTTATCTCAATCCTGATGGAGTGTTGTATAAGAGAAACCACGATCTCGGGCTACTCAGATGTGTAGATGAGAAAGAGGCGAGTATGCTCATGGAAGAAGTCCATGAAGGCACGTTTGGTACCCACGCCGGCGGGCATGCTATGACGAGGAAGATCCTGAGAGCAGGATACTACTGGCTGACAATGGAGTCGGATTGCTTCAGATTCGCGAAGAGATGTCATAAATGCCAGATTTATGCTGATAAAGTTCATGTGCCGCCATGCCCGTTAAATGTCATGTCCTCCCCGTGGCCGTTCTCCATGTGGGGCATTGACATGATAGGCAAGATCGAGCCCACTGCATCCAACGGTCATCGCTTCATTCTGGTAGCTATCGACTACTTCACCAAGTGGGTGGAGGCAGCCTCGTATGCTAATGTGACCAAGCAGGTAGTGGCTAAATACATAAAGAGGGACATCATCTGTCGTTACGGAATTCCCGAGCGGATCATTACTGATAATGGTTCGAATCTGAATAACAAGATGATGAAGGAGCTGTGCCAGAGTTTCAAGATTGAACACCACAACTCATCTCCTTACCGGCCAAAGATGAATGGCGCCGTTGAAGCGGCCAACAAGAACATAAAGAAGATTGTTCAGAAGATGGTTGTGACCTACAAAGACTGGCATGAGATGTTGCCGTTTGCACTGCACGGTTATCGTACAACGGTACGTACGTCAATCGGGGAACTCCTTTCTCCTTAGTGTACGGTATGGAAGCTGTCCTACCGTTAGAAGTGGAGATCCCTTCTTTGCGAGTTTTGGTTGATGTGAAACTCGACGAGGCAAAATGGATTACGAATCGTCTGAACCAACTCAGCCTGATGGACGAGAAGAGGTTAGCATCGATTGCATTTGGTCGTCTGTACCAAAGCCGAATGAAGAAAGCTTATGATAAGAAGGTGCATCCTAGAAGCTTTCAGACGGGTGATCTCGTCCTGAAGAAGATTCTTCCTCCACACTCCGATCACCGGGGCAAGTGGACTCCGAATTACGAAGGTCCGTACATCGTCAGCAAGGTCTTCTCGGGAGGAGCTTTGTTGTTATCCACGATGGATGGTGAAGATTTTGTATCCCCGGTGAACGCGGACGCAGTTAAAAAATACTTTGCTTGAAAGCGACCCGCTGGACAAAAAAATAGAGTCCAGGCAAAAAAGGGGCATCCCGGCGAACCAAAAACAGAATAAAAAGGTTCGGGCAAAAATTAGGGATATAAATTGAAAAAAGGTACACCCGCGAAGTCGAAAACCTACACTGGGCGGCTTCGGCAAAAAAGGGTATCCCGGTGAACTGAAAACCCGCAAAGGGCGGTTCACGCAAAAGTTAGGGATTTGAAAAAGCAAATGACTGCGTTCCGCGTGTGGACTTTCATTGTTTAGTGGTTTGGAGGACCTGAGGGCCGTTCATCTGAATCAATCTCTTCCGAAGTTGAAGCGTCGGAGAAGTATCGAAGTCGAGTGGGTCATAGAGGGATCAACTCATGGTGTTCGTCTACGCCTCGTTGCCGACATTTGTATATACTGATGTATATTTATGTTTTATTTTTGTGCGGCTTCCTCATTCCAGGAGCTTGCATCTGTTGTAAAACACTTTTACCCGTTCAGGGGTTCGTTATCAATAAAATGCATATTATTCAGCAATTCTATTTGCCTGTTTAGCATTTATCTGTTTTGTTTGCGAAAAAGAACGCCGATGTTTTTGATAAAATGCGCATACATAAACTTGTCGGCCTAGGCCGCTGATTGTTGAAACAATTAATTACTTGAATATTGTCATGAGGTAATAACCTTGATAGGTCCCTTTGAAAAGGGTATCTTGTCTGTTTGTTTGTGTTGTTACAGGTGTAGCATATTCCAGACAGTGCGTCGTGCGCATCCCTGAAGCAGGATGATTCCTCTTTCTCCAGCAGAGTTCAGTAGCCTCTCCCCGCAGAGTCTGAACGTGAGATCGTGAGCATTGATATGTCTCCCTAGGCAGAGATGATTCTCTCCCCAATCAGATGTATCCTGAAGGAACGTCACTTCCTTAGCTGAGTCAGGCGCTGAAGCATGAATTCAACCCCCAGCACCGGATTACAAGTGCAGGTTTCGTAGGAAACTATTCGTACGCCGAAGTATGCAGCGACTGATGGTGCAAGACTGAAGTCCCCAGCGGAATTGAAATTCCCCACTAGAGTCGTACTCTCCCCCGAAGTCGGATGATTCCTTCTACCCCAGCGGAATTGAGATTCCCCCGCAGAGTCGTACTCTCTCCAATGAAGTAGAATGATTTCTCCTTCCTCAGCCGAGTCTGCAGATACCCCAAGAGAGCCGAATCCTTGGAAGCTGCTCAAGCCATGATTGGTTTTTCCCCAGTGGAGTGTTGAACAGTTGAAGTTGTTTCCCCACAGAGTCGTCATCTCCAGAGAAGTAGCCGAGACGGCCACGCAGTTTATTCCCGCGATTAACATCGTTTTCCCTCAGCAGGTCCTGGTTCTCATAGAGTTTTGTTCCCCTGCAGCAATCAACTGAAGTTGTTTCCCCCGCAGCAGTCAACTGAAGTTGTGTCCCCTGTGGAGTCCAATTGATATTGGCAGGACCATGTTCTCCTCAGCAAGATGATTCCTCTATCTGAGTAGTTCGTTCTCCTTGACAGGAGGATTCTCCCTTCGGCATTTATTTTGCTGACGGGATCGCATCATTGTGCATGATTGCATAGCATTTATCATAAACGCATAGCATTTCCACCGTGTGGAGCATTGCGTCATTGCCGAAGCATATGCATCATAAACATGATCTAGGTTGCTACCGTTCTTGTTTCGCAGGTGTTCCGCCGTAGAATTGATTACTCAGGATGATTCCTGACATTCTCCCCAATGAAGTCGCTTGCTCAAGATGATTCTTGAGATCCCCAAAGAAGTCTTCGGTTCAAGATGATTCTTGAATTCCCCAGCAGGGTCGTTTGCTTAAGATGATTCTTAAGTACCCCAGTGCAGTCTCCAGAGTTGGTTGCTCAAGCTAATGCTTAGAGTCCCTAGTGAAGGTTGCCCAGGATGATTCCTGAAATCCCCAACAAAGTGTCCGCTCAGGATGATTCCTGAAATTTCCAGAATGGTTACCGGTGCAAGATGCTTCTTGAAGGTCCCCGACGGAGTTATTTGTCCAAGATGATTCTTGAAGTCCTCAGTAGAGTTGATTCCTCCAGAATGATTTCTGGACCCTCGGAGCGGAGTTACTTGATAGTTCTCCAGATTCCCCAGCGGCGAAGCGTCCTCCCCAGCAGGTTTTCTAACGGCGAAGTTGAAACCTCCCTTGAAGACCCCATGATTGAAGTCTGATCGTGTTAATGAAGCAGTTCTCTCGGCTGATGCGGAGTGCCTGATGGCAGTGGTTTAGATATTCCCAGTTGGCTCATGATTGACCAAGAATTCTATTCCCGAATTGCTGATGAAGTCCGGCTGATGCCCGACGATTCTTTGAATGCCTGATGGCATGATCAACCTGATGGTTGAAGTCCGGCTGATGCCTGACGATTCTTTGAATGCCTGATGGCATGATCAACCTGATGGTTGAAGTCCGACTGATGCCCGCCAATTTCTTTGAATGCCTGACGGCATGATCAACCTGATGGTTGAAGTCCGGCTGATGCCCGACAGTGTTCTTTGAACACCTGATGGCATGATTGACTACGTATTACCGGTTTCCGTGTGACCAATTCCCCAATGAGTTTTCTTCCCCCTGACGGCGAGGTCAGAGGATGTTTGCTCTTGACGGCGAGGTCAGATTATTTTGAGTTCTCCAGCGGCGATGTTGGATGTTTGTTTTTGGCAGCGAAGTCAGACTATGTTGAGTACGTGACGGCGACGTCGGGTGTTTCCCAGAGTTATGGTGGGCTGGCGGCGATGTTAGATAGTTTGGTTTTCCAGCGGCGATGTTGGATGTTTGTTTCTGGCGGCGATGTCAGGTGATTTAGTTCTCCAGCGGCGATGTTGGATGTCTGCGTCTGGCGGCGATGTCAGGTGGTTAGTTCTCCAGCGGTGATGTTGGATGTTTGTTTTGGGCGGCGATGTCAGGTGATTTAGTTTTCCAGCGGCGATGTTGGGTGTTTTGGTTGTCCGACGGCGATGTCAGATTCTTTAGTTTTCCCGCGGTGACGTTGGGTGTTCCGAATGCCTGACGGTGAGGTCCGGTGTCTAATGACAATGTCAGAGGAATTTAATGTGGATAACTGAGGACAAGGTTTAGATCAGTATGTCTCCAGCTAGTTGTCGTGCAGCTATTATTTCAGTGTTCGAAGTTTCGTTCCAGCCAGAGTACCGTGTACATGTGCAGTTGGCAAATTTCCGGGTTTATCGGTATTCAACCGTCTCGCACCTTGATTGGCAGAGAGCCGTTCGCTCCTCACCCAGTCAGGTTCAAGCCGTTTGAATAGGGGCAGCTGTTGCACCCCAAAATTTGACCAACATTTATTTACCAAGTTTGTGGTTCATTGTATTCATCATCTGCATCTCAGTGATATGTGGGCAGTAGATCAAGAGGTAGGATTACCTCGCAAGAGTTATATGAGACTTTGAAGCTAGCCAAGAAGGTTATTCAAATGTTCAAAGATTGATATCTTTGTCAGAGAACTCAAGAGATCCTCAGAGGAGTTGGTTGAAACCAAGGTTGCGTGTCTCATAACTTGAGAGTTGTGGGAGCTCCTCAGATGATTTTGAGACTATGAGAATGGACTTGAAGCTTTGATAAAGCTTATGAGATGTCTTGAAAGCCATCATGAAGCCTAGAGAGGTCATTGTACAAGAATTTAGAAGATTCAACCATGAGTGGTGGAATTAGGGTTTGACTGGGTCAATCCTAGGTCAACTGATGATTTGGAGAGGGTTGAGACCTAATCCAAGAGCCATGTGATCATGGAATGATGCATTGAGATGCTATAAGGATGATTCCTAGACCAACTCATCATGATTGAGGATTTTGAGAAGTTTTAAGCTAGGGTTTCTAAGGATTGACAGTGTAAAATCCCCTAGTTTGATCCCTATCTTCAAGGCAGTTTAGCTCAAGATGTGATTGTCATCTCATCTTCCCCACAACATGAATGTTGTAGAGCTTGTTCTTAGCTTTAATATGAGTACTAGAAGTCCTTGATAGGATTTGTAGAGCTCAAGTTATGACTTTGACAAATTACAGGTCATCTGAGGTATGTGAATCTGGGTCCTTGAAAGTCACCCAACTTGCATCCAACGTTTGCCCTAGTAGGATGATTCCTATGAACTCTTGGTCAACATGAATGTTGTATATAATCTTCTTAGATTTCTAGAGAGTACTAGAAGTCCTTGATAGGATTTGTAGAACTCAACTTATGGCTTTGACAAGTCAAGGGCATTTTGGTCATTTGGAGGTTATAGGTCATTTAAAGCATAAGGCCATATCTCCTACTTCCAAGCTTCAAATGGAAAAATCTTCAACATCAAACTTGCTTAGAATGATGTTTTAAGGCTAGTAGGGAGGTCATGAGATGTTGAAAAGGCTTGTATCAAAAAGTGATAAAAATGGCCTAAAATGGAGGCATAAGTTAATTAAGGTGAAATTGAAAATTGGAAATCACAAGCTATAAATCCAAATCATGTCATATAATAGGTCATTTTGACTCCAAATGACATCCTAAGAACAATGGTTCAGCCACAATTTTGATTTGGGCTTTGGATCATAGGGCTGCTTTGGAAATGGCTTACTTGCATATTAAGGTACCAAAGCAAAACTCAACAAAACTCAATGAACAAGTTGGTTATGCATTGTAACACCTCATATATCTCATATGGGGAGAATTTCAAGTCAGAATTGGTTATCACAAGGAGCTTGGCATGAGATAGCATGTAAGGAGAATTGAAATCAAAATGTCATACATGAAAAGTTCAATTTCTCATTGGATGATCCTAGATGGTTCTAGATGATTCTAAACCACTCTATATATCATATGTAACTTGCTCAGATGCAAGGTTGGTGAGAATTGGTGTAGAGAAGAGAGACTGAGATCAAGAATCTTCCATTTCAAGTCAAGTTCCATTTCTTCATTCTTCTTCATTTCCATTCCTTTTTTCTTCACAAACACATTCCATAGATCCCTCTGAGTGTGTGCATACTGAATTGAAGTTCCATTGATGGAAGATTGAAGGTTTGGCCATTGGATCTTGCAAGAAGCCATTCATATTCGGATCTTGAAGTGCAAGCATTCTCCCTCCAATTTTTTGCAAACAGAAGAAGTATCATCATCCAAGGATCATTTCTGAAGAGTTTCAAGTGCTGAATTGAAGATCCACCACCACTGCCATACCAAGAAACCAGGTTTGCAAATTCTCTGCCACATCATTATTTAAGCATTGATAGGTTGAATTATTAGTGTAGAATGGCTAGAGACACCTAGGTGATGAATTCTGGAAAGTTAGAGGTCATTTGATGAAGGTTGAATATTGGACATCACTTCTTTAATGAACAAGAACTCAAGGCATAGGGAGAGATAATACACGTGGGATAACTTGTTTGAACCAGGGAAGTGTGAGGATCATGTTAGTATAAAGAAATCTAAGGTTGGTTGAAGTTGAGGATTGACCATATATTGAGATGCACTATCGGGTTTTATGATAGAGACCCTTTCAATGAAAACCAAGACTAGGATCGTGATCAGGGAGAAAAACTGAGCAATTTTGTGCTTCGGATTGTCTAATTTGATGCTGTTATGAAGAGGTACGACCGGGTGGAAGATGGTTGCATGAGCTCTGTTCACGAAGCTTTCATGGCAAACCCTAGGCTGGAGGTTAGGGATGAAGTCTGGGTCGTGAGATGCTAGCTTGACCATTGACCTGAGAACTAATCCAACGGACGAGGTTCAATTGCATTTTGGGAGGGAATTCTGATACACGATGGAACGCGGCGTTTCATTAAAAGGTTTCTTGGGCTGGATTCTACCCACACCCCCTTCACGGCCCAATTGGCATAATGAACTATATTGGGTTGCTCTTCGCACCACTGGTTTTATATTTTTCTTTTCATTTTCTAGTTATTTTCTGATTAAATAAATGGGCCTGGCGCGTTGCTTTTTGAACCCCCCAGTCTGGGCCCAAATAAAATTTGAACTACATTGCCTTGCTAGCTGCACCCGCCCCTTCATATTTTGATTTTATTTTCTCCATTTTTTCATTAATGTTTGAAAAATCATATTAAATTGAAAATTAATGATTTTTTAATGGGAATTTTTACTCCCATTTCATATTTTTGTCAAGAAAAATATAAAAGAAAAATATTTTCCTTTCATTCATTTTTAGTATTTTTTGTATATTTTCTACTTTTATTGCATTTTATTTCTTTTATGTTGATACATGAATTTGTAGGATTTTGTTTAGGTAGTTCCCTTAACATTTTTAGACCATTCTTTTTAGGATAGCTAGATATAGGTTTTAGCTTCCCCATGGATTTATTCCATAATTTTGTGATAAATTTTAGGATATTTTTGATTAGATGATATTAGTTTGTGTAGAATTAGGTTAAACTTCAACATAGGTCCATAATAACACTAGAATTTTGGGTTTTTAGGACAAATTAGACTATGGGACATATAGGGCATTAAGGCTAGGTATGTAGGATCCCTTAGAAATTATATTAGGATTTAATATAGTAGTATACTATTTTTAGTTGATTTTTGTATTGGTTGATTGTTTGTGTTGCCTTTAGGGAATTTTTGCTTTAGTTTCTTTGCTTTGGAGTTTTCCCTTTGCTTGGTGGGCTTGGTATCTCTTTGTGGAGCATTGAGGAGCTTGCTAGAAGACTTGAAGATTGATTGAGGAGCTTGAGAGCTTGATCCTGTTGTTTTGTTGATTGTTTTAGGGTTAGGGATTAGGAAGAGTTTAGACTTAGATAGCTTCTTTCTCAAACATGGATGGTATCTTTCACCTCCATTCCTCCCTATGATTCCAAGTCCTTCCATGGTATACACCTCTCTCCTTTGGAGGGATAAGTGATGTACCTAGGAAGTAGAACTTTTGAGGGAACCATTCCTTTGATGTTGAACCCTTATAGGTCACCTTTGGTGGTCAATAAGCAGTTCAATATCCCCAGCTTATTCAGTAAGTGATTTCCTCTGGTTTGATTATCTTGAGAGATGTTGAGCTTGAGTTTGAAGATGAAGACTTCAATGAAGAGTGTTGAAGCGGATGAATCCTTGAGTATTGCCATTCCAGCTGAAGCTTGAAGAGCAGCAAAAGCAAGTTGATACTTGAAGACCCCTGAAGATGAAGTAAAGACTGAAGGATGAAGTTGACACTTCTAAGTGATTGAGATTGATTCTGAAGAGCTGAAGCTTGAAGAACAAAGGAAGTTGACACTTACTTTGATACCTGGAGATCCTGAAGGAGCCAAGTTGATACTCATGATTAATAGTGAAGCCTGAAGGTGGAACTGATCAAGAAGCTGAAGCTTAAAGGAGAAGATAAGTTGAAACTTATGTTGAAGGATTGAAACCTGGAAAAGCAAATTGATATTTGTCAAGGGTGATTAAAGTCTGAAGACTGAGTTGCTGTTGGAAGAGCTGGAGCTTGAAGTTGAGAGGAGTTGATCTGCTTTCTTTTCTTTTGCTGTATTGATGTGTTTTGTTTGACTTGCTTGATGCATTAGAATAAGTTCATATCTAGAATAGGTAGAATCTAGGAGCATGATTGCACTAGAGGTTGAGTTGCTCCCTCTGCTTGTATTGTTACTGTGTGGCTTTGCTTGCGGGTATTCGGTAGAGCCCAGCTCCCTTGCCCATGTGGTTTTTGTTTGCCTGATGGCATTTTATTTCATTTCTTTCTGTATGATTGCAGTTTACTGTATATTGCTTGATAGCATGTTGTTTATATTTCAGTATGATTACTGTTATCCATTCTGGCTTGAGGTTGAGATGAGCTTGTGGAGGCTGAAGCCCCACACACATTTCCTCCCTCACTTGCATTGCATGCATTTTAGTGTTAAGCTGATGCTTTGTCTGTTTTGGTGTATCATTGACATGATCCCTTAGGACTCTCATTTCCTTTGATAAGGAATTGATGATAGAACTTTAGGTTGAAGCCTATGCATGACAACTTCTAGGAGCTCCCTGTTCAGACCTCAACCATAGGATGAATCCATGGCATGACAACAGTAGGACTTGATAGTCTCCCTCTTAGTTGGGCCTGTTCTCTTCTCATCTCAAAACAGTTTAAGATACAGTAATCATGAATGATTTCTTTCGTACGATACGAGCCTTAAGCTATCTGAGAAAGGATTGTGGGAGAGTTTCTTTTCCACAGTCTGTATGTTTAGTATGGTACCCTTTGGGTGACATGCGACGCATTCACTCTCAGGTCATAGTCTCTAGTGTGATTGAAATCGCAAACACAATAAAAAACACTTCTTTCATAAAAGACAGGAAATAAACCGTAGTTTCCCGAACTACGTGAGCTCTGATCTCTCATGCCTGTTGAGAGTACGTAGGCACAAGATGGCGATGTCTTGGCGAGCTACCTTCCCCCACAACCCGTCGTAGGGCGAACTACGTTGACTTTGATTTCTCGTTCTCTGATGAGAATACGTAGGCATAAAGCGCGAAGCTTTGCCGAGTCATTTTTCTTTTCTTTTTAAGCCATCCTTGATAGGTAGATAGAATAAAACCAACTCGTCCAAGTAAACACAACAAGCGAGGATCCCGTCAAGTACGACAGACGTGACGGGTGCTAATACCTTCCCCTTGTGTAACCGACTCCCGAATCCAGACAACGGTTGCGATGACCTTGTCTTACCCTTTTTCGTTAGGTTTTTCCGATCGTTTCCTTTCCCGCTCTGAGGGATAAATAACGAAAGGTGGCGACTCTTCTGTTGGGCCGTCACCTTATTTTCGCGCAAGCGACACTATCAAGCAAGATATAATAACTGCAGTCATACAGAAGAAGTAACATAAAATTCCATCAAGCACACAAACCACACAGGTGTTGCACCCCAAAATTTGACCAACATTTATTTACCTAGCTTGTGGTTCATCTCATTCATCATCTGCTTCTCATTGATATGTGTGCAGTAGGTCAAGAGGTATGATGACCCAGCAAGAGCTGTATGGGACTATGAAGCTAGCCAAGAAGGTTATTCATATGATTAAAGGTTGATATCTTTGTCAGAGAACTCAAGAGATCCTTAGAGAGATTGGTTGAAACCAAGGTTGTGTGTCTCATAACTTGAGAGTTGTGGGAGCCCCTCAGATGATTCTGAGGCTATGAGGATGGACTTGAAGCCTTGAGAGAGCTTATGAGATGTCTTGAAAGCCATCATGAAGCCTAGAAAGGTCATTGCACAAGAATTCAGAAGACTCAGCCATGAGTGGTGGAATTAGGGTTTGATTGGGTCAACCCTAGGTCAACTGATGATTTGGAGAGGGTTGAGACCTAATCCAAGAGCCATGTGATCATGGATTGATGCATTGAGATGCCATAAGGATGATTCCTAGACCAACTCATCATGATTGAGGAGTTTGAGAAGTTTCAAGCTAGGGTTTCTAAGGCTTGACAGTGTAAAATCCCCTAGTTTGATCCCTATCTTCAAGGAAGTTTAGCTCAAGATGTGATTGTCATCTCATCTTCCCCACAACATGAATGTTGTAGACCTTGCTCTTAGCTTTAATTTGAGTACTAGAAGTCCTTGATAGGATTTGTATTGCTCAAGTTATAACTTTGGCAAGTTACAGGTTATCTGAGGTATGTGAATCTGGGTCCTTGAAAGTCACCCAACTTGCATCCAACTTTTTCCTAGTAGGATGATTCCTATGAACTCTTGGTCAACATGAATGTTGTAGAGCATCTTCTTAGCTTTCTAGAGAGTACTAGAAGTCCTTGATAGGATTTGTAGAACTCAAGTTATGGCTTTGACAAGTCAAGGGCATTTTGGTCATTTGGATATTATAGGTCATTTCAAGCATAAGGCCATATCTCCTATTTCCAAGCTTCAAATGGAAAAATCTTCAACATCAAACTTGCTTAGAATGATGTTTTAAGGCTATTGAGGAGGTCATGAGATGTTGAAAAGGCTTTTATCAAAAAGTGATGAAAATGGCCTAAAATGGAGGCATAAGTTAAATAAGTTGAAATTGGAAATTGGAAATCCCAAGTTACACATCCAAACCATGTCATATAATAGGTCATTTTGACTCTAAAAGTAATTCTAAAAATAATGGTTCATCCACAATTTTGATTTGAGGCCTATATCATAGGGCTGCTTTGGAAATTGATTGCTTGCATCTTAAGGCACAAAGGCAAAACTTAAAGAAACTCAATGTACAAGTTAGTTATGCATTTCAACACATCATATATCTCATATGGGGAGAATTTCAAGTCAGCTACAAGGGTTACAAGAGCTATGGCATGAGATAGCACATAAGGAGAAGTGAATTCATAATATCATGACATGAGAATCCCAATTTCTCATGGGATGGTTCTAGATGATTCTAAACCACTCTATATAACCCATAGGACTTGCTCAGATGCAAGGTTGGTGTAAGATTTGAGAGAAGAGAGAGTTGGTCATTTCACTTGCCTCCATTGCAAGTTGAAAGTGAATTCCCTATTCTGAACCATTTCCATCCATTCTTTCCATTCATACACACTCCATTGATGATAATGAAGCTGTGCAGATCAATTTGAGAGCAAATCCATGGTGAATTGAGGAATTGGCAATTGGATTTTCAAGGTAGCAAGTCAGAATCGAATTCTGAGATTCAAGCACTCTCCCTCAAATCTTTTGCAAACAGTAGCAAGATCATCATCCAAGGAAACTTTCTGAAGAATTTCAAGGCTTGAAGTGAAGGTTTTCACCATCTGTTGATCAAGAAATACCAGGTTTGCAAATTCTCCACTACACCATAATTTATGCATTGCTATGTTAGTTTATTAGTGTAGAAAGGTTAGAGACACATAGGTGATGATTTCTGGAGAGTTAGAGAGCAATTGATGAAGATTGAATATTGGACACCATTTCTTTGATGATCAAGAACTCGTGGTATAGTGAGATATAATACATGTGTGATAGCTTATTTTAACCAGTGAGGTGTGGTGATCATTTTAGTACCAAGAAATCCAAGAATTGTTGAAGTTGAGGATTGACCATAATTTCAATCTTGAATCGTGTTTCATGTTGGAGGAGGTTTCAATGTAATCTAGGGTTATGGTTGTATTCAGCATGAAAAATGGAGCATGTTAGTGTTTTAAATTGTTAAATTTGATGATGATCTGAGGACATACGAATGGAGGGAAGGTTGTGTATGGAGCTCTGCTTCCATGGAGAAGTGGCTGCAAACCCTAGCTGGAGGTAGAAGACAAGTGCATGGCCATTAGATCGTGAGAGGACCATTGACTGAGGCTAAGATCTGACGGACAGGATTTAATTCAATTTGAAGAGGGAAACTCTGAAGAGTATGAAACGCGGCGTTTCATTAAAAGGACTTTGGGCTGGATTGCTAACAACACCCCATCTTCGTGGCCCACTTGGTTTTGAACTATATTTCACTGCTTTATACACCGCTTATTTTTCTATTTTCCATTCATTTTTTAATTGATTTTCTGGTTAGTTTTGGGCCTAGCACGCATGACTACCCACACCCCCATTTTTAGCCTATTGATGATTTGAACTGGACATAGTTACTATCTGCACCACATCATTTCATATTTTAATTTCATTTTCTCCATTTTATGTTAAACTTTGAAAAATCATAATAAATGGAAAAATAATGATTTTTAAGTGGGAATTTTTGCTCCCATTTCATGATAATGTCTAGAAAATTATCAAATAAAAATATTTGCATTTCATGCAATTTTAATATTTTTTGTGTATTATCCATTTTAATAGCTTTCTAATTCTTTTATGTTGATACATGAATTTGTAGAATTTTGTTTAGGTAGTTCCCTTAGTATTTTTAGGCCATTCTTTTTTGGATAGTTAGATTAGGACTGTAGCTCCCCCCTGGATTTATTCCATAATTTTGTGATGAATGTTAGAGAAGTTTTTCTTAGATGATTTTAGGTTGTATGGAACTAGGTTAATCCTTAACATAGGTCCACAATAACACTAGAATTTTGGGTTTCTAGGTCAAGTTAGACATTGGGGCATATAAGGGTATTAAGGGTAGGTATGTAGGATCCCTTAGGAATTATATTAGATTTTAATACAGTAGTATACTATTTTTAGATGATTTTTGTAGTTGATGATTGTTTGTGTTGCCCTTGTGGGCTTGAGTTTTTGTTTGCTTTGCTTTGTGGGCTTGGAGAGCTTGGTATTGCTTGGAGTAGCATTGAGGAGCATAGTAGGAGCATTGAGGAGCATTGAGGAGCTTTAGAGCTTGATCTTATTTGTTTTGTTGATTGTTTTAGGGTTAGGGATTAGGAAGAGTTTAGACCTAGTTAACTTCTTTCTTAAACATGGATGGTATCTTTCACCTCCATTCCTCCCTATGATTCAAGGTCCTTCCAGGATATACACCTCTCTCCTTTGGAGGGATAAGTGATAATACCTAGGAAGTAGAACTTTTGAGGGAACCATTCCTTTGATGTTGAACCTTTATAGGTCACCTTTGGTGGTCAATAAGCAGTTCAATATCCTCAGCTTATCCAGTAAGTGATTTCCTCTGGTTTGATTATCTTGAGAGATGTTGAGCTAGAGTGTAAAGATGAAGACCCCTTGAAGAAGCTTGAAGAACAAAGGAAGTTGATACTTACTTTGAAGCTTGGAGATCCTGAAGGAGCCAAGTTGATACTTGTGATTAGGTGAAGCCTGAAGGTGGAACTGATCAAGGAGCTGAAGCTTGAAGAGAAGATAAGTTGAAACTTATGTTGAAGGGTTGAAACCTGGGAAAGCAAATTGATATTTGTCAAGAGTGATGGAAGTCTGAAGACTGAGTTGCCGTTGGAAGAGCTGAAGCTTGAAGTTGAGAGAGGAGTTGAGCTGTTTTCTCATCTTTTTCTTTACTGTATCGATGTGTTTTGTTTGACTTGCTTGATGCATTAGAATAAGTTCATATCTAGACTAAGTAGAATCTAGGAGCATGATTGCACTAGAGGTTGAGTTGCTCCCTTTTCTTGTATTGTTACTGTGTGGCTTTGCTTGCGGGTATTCGGTAGAGCCCAACTCCTTTGCCCATGTGGTTTGCTTGCCTGATGGCATTTTATTTCATTTCTTCTGTATGATTGCAGTTTGTTGTATCTTGCTTGATAGCATGTTGTTTATTTCAGTATGATTACTGTTATCCATTCTGGCTTGAGGTTGAGATGAGCTTGTGGAGGCTGAAGCCCCACACACATTTCCTCCCTCACTTGCATTGCATGCATTTTACTGTTAAGATGATGCTTTGTCTGTTTTGGTGTATCATTGACATGATCCCTTAGGACTCTCATTTCCTTTGATAAGGAATTGATGATAGAACTTTAGGTTGAAACCTATGCATGACAACTTCTAGGAGTTCCCTGTTTCAAACCTCAACCATAGGATGAATCCTTGGCATGACAACAGTAGGACATGATAGTCTCCCTCCTAGTTGGGCATGTTCTCTTCTCATCTCAAAACAGTTTAAGATACAGTAATCATGAATGATTTCTTTCGTACGTTACGAGCCTTAAGCTATCTGAGAAAGGATTGTGGGAGAGTTTCTTTTCCATAGTTTGGATGTTTAGTATGGTACCCTTTGGGTGACATGCGACGCATTCACTCTCAGGTCATAGTCTCTAGTGCGATTGAAATTGCAAACACAATAATTCAACCTCTAGTGCAATCATGCTCCTAGCTTACATCAGTCTAGATATGGACTTATTCTAATGCATCAAGCAAATCAAACAAGTCACATCAATATAGTTGCACAGAAAGCAAACAAACAGGAAAGAAAGCAGATCAACAGATCCCACAGCAAAGCAATCTTCTGATAGCAGTTCAGTCCTCAGTCTTCAACTACTCTTCAAGACTTCCATCTTCAATAGCAAGTGTCCACTTGGTCTTCAAGCTTCAACTCTCTCCTCTTTACCAGTATCAACTTGTCCTTCTTCATCTACAAGCTTCAGCTTCTAAGGGTAATCTTCAAACACAAAGAAGTATCAACTCCTAGCATCTTCAACCTCTTCAAGCAAGGAACTCCACCCTCTAGCACTCAATCTTCTTCAAGCAAGGAACTCCATCCTCTAGCAAGGGAGAAAGATTCATCTATCAAGAGCAAAGTTTGGATGATTGGTAGCAGAGTGAAGACCAAAGGTCACCACTAAGCATTCCATCATCAGACAAAGGGACCCTCAAAGGTTCTACCAACTTGTGAAGAGCCATACATCCTACCAAAGGAGGGATGAGGCCTTTACAGGGGGACCTTACATCATAAGGAAGAATGGAAGTGATCAACATCTTTCATGTTTATGAAGGAAGAGAATCTATCTAGAAGCTCTGCCTACAAACCCTAATCTTAACACCTAATCAACACTATACCAAAAGAAGGGAAGATCCTCACATCCAAGCTTCTTCAAGCAATCCATTGCATCTTCAACTTGCCTCCCTCATCTTCCAAGAGAAAAAGAAACAAAACCCTAATTTAAAGGAACTAAAGAAATCATTCTAGTTGAATTAATGCCTTAGAATCATCTAAAGTTAGCACCTAAACTAAAATCAAACAAAAATAGTAAACCACTTTGTCAATTCCTACAAAAATTCCTAAGGGATCCTAATTCAATCATGAATCTACCATACAAAAATCAGAGGTTGAATCATCCACCAAGTTCTAAAAATAAAATCTAAACCACAAGGTATCAACCATAAACCCTAAAAATGGAGCTCTTAAAGTTTCAACCTAAAACTACCACTTACATTCATCACAAAAATGTGAAAAAATCTAGGGGTAACATGCATATCTATGCTAGCTACTCACAAAAAATCAAGGCCAAAATAATTATCAAATGATCAAACCAAATTCAACAAGATCAAGCATCAACCATGATTATTTTAATATCAATTAAAGTGTAAAAATGCCCATAAAATCAGAAAATGCATGGAATATTAATATTTTTTATCTAAAAAAAACTAGATTCAATCATGAATCCATGGAAAAAAGAATGGAATTAATTGAGTGATTTTTCAATTATTTATGAATTTTCCAATAACCATGAATAAAATGAAAAATAAAAAGAAAATCATGAGAAAATGAAAAGCGCGTGGTGCAGGTAGCAAACCAACTCAGTTCAATCCAATAGTTGGCCCCAGAGGGGGGTGGTGATAACAAGGCGCGCATAAGCCCAAAACCAACATTTAAATGAAACACTGCGTTTCATATTATCTCAGAATTCTTCACAAAATCTCCATCATTCGTGGCCGTTGGATTATGCCTTCAGTCAAAGTCCTCCTCTAATCTAATGGCCACAACATCATCTTCCCCAATTCAAAAATCTGGAGGGAAGAACCTCCATGGATGAACAGAGCCAAGAACTTCATCTTCCTCAATCGGATTCCTCCAATATCTCATCAAACTTAAAGTTGAAAACCCTAATCTACTCCATTTTTCACACTGATTTCAACCATACCAATCATTCTTATTGAATCATCACCATCCTCAAAACACGATCAAAAACTCAGAAACTGCTCAAGATTCAATCATCACCATTCTTCAAATTAAAGTGTCTAACATCATCACCATGTTATCCTGAGTTGATTCCACCATCTAGCTAGGGTCAACTCTCAAGAACCACCAAGATACGATCAAGAACAGAAATTGTGGCACCTAACCTAATGTCTCTAAACCTAACCAATTGCTACCGGAAAGCTTCACACACTAACCTACATCACATCTAAGCTAACAATTCCTATTGATTATGCCTAAATCAAGCCATGGAATGAGAATTACATACCTGTTAAAATCGATTGAACAGAGCCCTCAAACCTTCAAATCAATCCTCAAGAGCATCCAGATTCCTTCAATGGAGCATAACCAAGCTTCTGTATGCAACAAACTTGATTGAAATGGCTTGGATTCTTGAATTCGATTCTGAGTTGCAGATGAAAATTTTCAATGGCTATCACACGATTCTTCACCAATCTTGCTCAATTCTCCATCTGGAATCATCCACCAATGCTAGAACAAGCTTCTGAGATCAAAATCTTGGATTGAAATGGCTTCAAACCTTGTAACCGATTTTGATTTGCAAGGTGCAAACTCAAAATGCAATCTCACTCTCCTCTCTCAATCCTCACCAACCTTGGCCCTGAATCCATTCATATGTTTATATAGAACATGAATGAATGATCTAGAAAGTTCTAGATCACTCTAATGAGAAATTCAATATCTCACTTCACTTGAAAATCCAATCTCATGGTATACTCAAGACAGTCCTTGCATCAGCTTGTATTCATTATGCTTTTCATCCAAATTCTCTCCAAATGAGATTATGAAAGTGTTTGGATTGAAAGGAGCCTTGGTTATGCCTTGCATATTGGTTTGGCAGTTGTTACTTATGATGTAAGTAACCACTTTTCAAAGCAAGTCCTCAAATTAACCCTCAATTCAAAATTGTGGCAATGTAAATTTTATTAAAATGTGTTTTACAATCAAATTTGTATGTCATATGGCTTGGTTTGGACATGTAGGTCAAAAATCCCAATTTCCATCTTTGGTTCATTTGAAATTCACCCTTATTTTAGGCCATTTTTGTGATTTTGTGAAGCAAGCTATTCCAAGCTCTCATGACCTCTTGGCTATCCTTAAAAAATCATTTTGAACAAGTTTGATGTTGAACATTTTCCCATTTGAAGCTTGCAAATAGGAGTTATGGCCTTATAATTGAAATGACCTATAATCTCCAAATGACCAAAATACCCTTGACTTGTCAAAGCCATAACTTGAGTTATACAATTCCTATCAAGGACTTCTAGTACTATCTAGAAATCTAAGAGGATAAGGAACAACATTCATGTTGACCAAAAGTTCATAGGAATCATCCTTCTAGGGCAAAAGTTTCATGCAAGTTGGACAACTTTCAAGCTCCAAATTCACATACCTCAGATGACCTGTAACTTGTCAAAGTCATAACTTGAGTTCTACAAATCCTACCAAGGACTTCTAGCACTCAAATTAAAGCTAAGATCTTGATCTACAACATTCATGTTGGGGGCAAGATGAGATGACAATCACATCTTAAGTTAAATTGCCTTGAAGATAGGGGTCAAACTAGGGAATTTTACACTGTCAAGCCTTAGAAACCCTAGCTTGAAACTTCTCAAACTCTTCAATCATGATGAGTTGACCTTGGAATCATCCTTATAACATCTCAATGTATCAATCCATGATCACATGGCTCTTGGGTTAGGTCTCAACCTTCTTCAAATCATCAGTTGACTTAGGGTTAACCCAGTCAAACCCTAACTGCACCACTCATGGCTGAGTCTACTTAATCTTGCATAATGACCTGTCTAGGCATCAAAGTGATCTTCAACACTCCTCATGAGCTCTCTAAAGACCTCAAGTCCATTTTCATGGCCTCAGAATCATCTGATAGCTTCCCACAACTCTCAAGTTAGGAGACACACCCTCTTGGCTTCAACCACTCTCTCTGAGGATCTTTTAACTTCTCTGACAAGGATATCAACTCTTGAACATCTGAATAACCTACTTAGCTAGCTTCATAGTCTTGTATAGCCCTTGATTGGTAATCATACCTCTTGATCTCCTGCATACATGTCAATGAAATGCAAATGATAATGCTAATGTGAATGAAATGAAACATAAGCTAGGTAAAGAAAAGTTGGTCAAATTTTGGGGTGCAACAACTACCCACATGACATGTTTATGACTTATAATTCAAAAATCCCAATTTCCCTCCTTTGAATCATTTGAAAAATCCCTATTTTTAGGCCATTTTGGAGCACTTCTTGATACAAGCTCATTCATCTAAACATGACTTCACATCTGACCTAAAAACATCATTCCAAGCACATTTCATGTTGAACAATTTTCCATTTGAGGAGTGGAAGATGGAGATTTTGGCACATTCTTGAAAATGACCTATAATTCAACTTTCCCAAAATACCCCTGGATTGCCAAGATCATAACTTGAGTTCCACAAATATTCTTGAGGACTTCTAGTACTCAAATTAAATCTAAGATCAAGACCTACAACTCTTATGTTGGCCAAGAATCCATTTGAAAACTCCTTGAGGGGTAAACGTTGCTTGGAAGTCAAGTGACTTTCACAGATAAATTTCAGTGTCCTCTGATGACCTGTAACTTGCAAGAACCATAACTTGAGTTCTACAAATCTTATTGAAGACTTATAGTACTCAAATTAAAGGTATTGATAAGCTATACAAGTTTCATGTTGGCCAAAGATCCATTTGAAACTTGTATTTTGACTTATGTGGCTTGGAAGTCCAGTGCTATATAGGGGATTTTACCCTAGGAACCCTGTCTCAAACACGTCCAACCACTCTTGATTCTTTTGAACTTGGTCTTGACTCATCCACACACATGCTTCAACATATCAATCCATGACGTCCATGACCTAGAGCTATGTCTTGATGCCCTTTCTTTGCTCTCCTTGACCTAGGGTTACCCAGATGAAACCCTACTTGTACACACCTCAACCATGGCTCTTGAACTTGATACAATGACTTGTCTAAGCTCCTTCTTGACTTTCTAGAGACTCATTAAGCTTCATTCACACATCATAACCTTGATCAAGACTCCTTAAACCCTGGAGGCTCCTTAGATACCTCCTCACACTTGAAGATAGGCCTCATACAGATGATCAAACTCCTCAAGGACACCCTCTTTTGACATGATACTCTTGATGACTTTTCTATTTTGTGTGAACCTCCAGCTAGGATCTTTCTTTCATATCTCACCCTTGATCCCCTGCACAATGAATGATGATATGATATGCCAATGTTAGGGCTATGTTATGCTATGAAAATGAAATGCAATGAAACATAAATCAGGCAAGAAAAGGTTAAGCAAATTTTGGGGTGCAACAGCTGCCCCTATTCAAATGGCTTGGACCCGACTGGGTGAAGATCGAACGACCTTCAAACGATCGAGGTACGAGACGGTTGAATACCAAGAAACCCGGAAATTTGCTAACCGCAGAAATAAACTGCACAACTGCTTGGGGAACGACATCCACCAACTGAATCTGGTTGTTACGGTAATAACTGATTCAACGTCTGATAATAACTCTGATTTCAACATCAATCACCTGTGTAACGCCACAGGCACTGAACACCTCCGTCCATAACTGGACTAACCTTGTCAACACAAGAAGAGAAACAAATTCATCAACACGAACAGAGATTTCGTTGTCACAGGAGTAACCTTGTCCACATCTGGACCCAAATTTCGTCAAATCACGAATAAACTCCCATCTCTCCATGTCAGGACTCACATTTCGTCAACCCGAAGAAATCTCAACAACACAGGAATAGAACTTTGTCCCCGTTAGGACACTACATCCCGTCAATACGGAGAGATCCCGGCTATTCCGCTGGGGATGTGTTGTCCGCCTCTTGCCAACACGAGGAGGTCCTATCAATCATAGGAAATAGATTTGTTGACTTCACTGGGAAATATTTCTTTCCAATCACAGGAAACTCCATCTGCCTATCTATACGGGAAAATCATCTGTCTAAACACAGGAAACTCCATCCGCCTATCCACACGGGAAAATCATCTGTCTAACCACAGGAAACTTCATCCGCCTATCCACACGGGAAAATCATCTGTCTAACCACAGGAAACTTCATCCGTCTATCCATACGGGAAAATCATCTGTCTAAACACAGGAAACTTCGTCCGCCTATCCACACGGGAAAATCATCTGCCTAAACACAGGAAACTTCGCCCGCCTATCCACACGGGAAAATCATCTGCCTAAACACAGGAAACTTCATCCGGCTATCCATACGGGAAAATCATCTGCCTAAACACAGGAAACTTCATCCGCCTATCCATACGGGAAAATCATCTTCCTAAACATAGGAAACTTCACTTATCTCGGCAGTAGCTAACTCCGTTGGTCCCAACCCACAAACAACTTTGAGGAGGACTCTACTAGGGATAATAATATTTCGTCAACACGAAGAAATCACGACGACTTCATTGGGGATAGAACTCTTCCACCCAATAGGAATTCAATTCAGTCAATCATACTGGACAATAACTCCGCTTTATCTTTGCAGTAGCCAAACCCACTAGGGATGCTCTGCAATTAACTGCCGGGCACCTATTTCGACAACAGGCGACAACTTCTGAACTTTTGATGATGAAACCCTGTGATGCTGACGGAACAGCAAACTTGAAGAAAATACTCCGACGGCTGGATAAGAGAAACTTCAACAAGCAACTCTGTGGGGAATTGCTAACGACGACTCCAAAGTCTAATTATGAAGCCGTGTAACACTGACGTAATAGCCACTCGAAGAAAACTACACCGATCTCCAAAGTCAAATCATGAGGTCTGCAATGCTGACATAACAGCTACACGAGGAAAATCCGCTAGGGAATTCCTAACAACAGCTCCAAAGTCTACTCCTGAAGTTGTTTAACACTGACAATAACTCCAAGGTCGAATTATGAAGCCGTATAAACTGACAATAACTCCAAGGTCTAATTATGAAGCCATCCACTGCTGCTAACAACTTCAAAGTCTAATTGTGAAGCAGTGACACCAAGTAACGATTTTAGCCGTCTAATTGCTGAAATCTCCCTTTAAAAATGTCAACAACAACTCCAAAGTCGAATTACGAATCTGTAACAACAAGTAACGACTTCAAACGTCTAATCGCTGAAATCTTCCTTTTACAACAACTTTGAAGTCTAATCGTGAAGTCGTTGACTGCTGAAAGCAACTGACAATGACTTCAAAGTCTGATTATGGAGTCACATCATGATGGTAACACCTTCAAAATCTAATTATGAAGCCATAACACCAAACCGGGAAGAACTCTGCCGGGGGAGATTCTGACGTCAACTACCAGACGTTCAACTTGATGACGAGTAATGACTTCAGATGTCTAATCCCTGAAATATTTTCTGAAAATGCTGACATGACAGCAAACCGAGGGAACACTCCGCCGGGGAATCTTTGACAACAACTCCAAAGTCCAATTATGAAGCCGTGTAAAGAACACTCCGCTGAGGAACAAGAGAAGTTAATCAAGCACCTTTGATAAGGGAACATATGGCGGGACGAACATTATCATCACATATCTTATGCCGCAAATCTGAATATCTGAAAACGATCCTGAACAAGAATTCCAATTACCTGCAAGGAAAAACACCTGAAAACAAAGAGATAACCAACCTGACTTGTGTTTCAGAATGCACATGTTTGAAAATGGCGTAATGCTCCATACGGCACGGAAATGCTACGCGTTTGAGTAGATGCAAATGTGACAATATATGCAAATGCAAATGCTGGCTCAAGCTGTCGGGGCCACTCTGATAGTGTTGTCTCAACAACATGAATGCTGAGGATAACGCCAACTCCTTCGGGGAGAACAAGTATCACAAAGTATTCCGGCGAATTAAACGCCATAAACCCAACCAACTCTGCCGAGGAGCGATTAAACATCAATTTCCACTGGGAGGAAAGAACAAACACCCTGCTGGTGAACAAACTTAGCTGGTGAAGAAGCGACACTTCTAGGAAAAGCACACTGTCTGGGCACAGTTTACAAACTCGGAGCCTCAGACTCTGTTGAGGATCAACATCCTGTCAATGGCATGACGACCTGTGGGGGAGCAAGAGAAACCCATCCTTCACGGATATAATCCTTTCGAACCAACAACCTGGTTAACTATTGCGGGAACCTCCCATGCTGGAGATTGAACACGCATACCTTCGATTCGCTAAGGAGTGCAACCTCTGCAGGGAACATGGATTTTGACTTGCTGGGGATATCCTGTGGACAAATTCCCTGATGACACTCTTTTGGGGAGATAATCCCTCAAGCCTCAGGGAATAAGCTGCGACTAGCTGGGGAATGATATCGACTGGAGTCAGGTCTTACGTCAAGCGATTTTGGCTGGGGAATACAATCCCTGACTATTTGCTCCAAAGGTAAGAACCCTGCAAAACACAAACGAGACAAAACAGGCCTATACAACAGAATCTACCTGGGTTAGCATCCGTGACATTACTTCAGTCAATTCGAAGTTTTAGCAATTATTGGCAATGGCCAGCAAGGTTATGCAAGTGCAAGTTTATCAAAAACATCGGTGTCTTTCACAAACAAAACAGTAAAGAACAAGCATCAAGTACTGCATAACATGTTTTATTGATAACGGGCCTCTGAATAGGCAAAGTTTGGTACACTGGATGTAACTCCTGAAAAAAGGAAGTTACACACACACACACATACATATATGCACAAGAAGCATAAATACAAAACAATATTTGTATACATGTCGGCGACGTGGTACAGACAAACACCATGAGCTGATCCTCTTATGAGTCGCCTGACTCCGCGCTTTCCCGATACTCGATCTTCGGAGGAGATTGTTTCTGGATAGACGGCCCCCAGGTACTCCCAAACCACTAAGCAATACTGTATCAAATCCGAACCACAGTCATTTGCTTTTTCAATCCCTAACTTTTGCGTGAACTGCCCTTTGCGGGTTTTCAATTCACCGGGATACCCTTTTTTGCCGAGGTCGCCCTTTTCAGGTTTTCGACTTCGCGGGTGTACATTTTTTTAAATTTATCCCTAACTTTTGCCCGAACCTTTTATTCATTTTTTATGGTTCGTCGGGATGCCCCATTTTTGCCTGGACTCTCTTTTTACTGTCCAGCGGGTCACTTTCAAGCAAAGTATTTTTTAACTGCGTCCGAATTCACAGGAGACGTGAAGTCTTCACCATCCATGGTGGATAGTAACAAGGCTCCTCCATAGAAGACTTTTCTGACAACGTAGGGACCTTCGTAATTAGGAGTCCACTTGCCCCTGTCATCTGTTTGTGGTGGGAGAATCTTTTTCAAAACAAGATCGCCCGTCTGAAAGCTTCGAGGGCATACCTTCTTGTCGTAAGCTTTCTTCATCCGGCTCTGATATAACCGACCATATGCTAAAGAATCCAATCTCTTCTCATCCATTAAACTGAGCTGATTCAGTCTATCTTTAACCCATTCTGCCTCGTCAAGTTGGACATCACGTAAAACCCTCAGGGAAGGAATCTCGACCTCCAACGGTAACACCGCCTCCATCCCGTATACCAATGAGAAAGGGGTTGCCCCAGTTGATGTGCGTACCGTCGTACGATATCCGTGCAAAGTGAAAGGTAGCATCTCGTGCCAGTCCTTATATGTCACAACCATCTTCTGAACAATCTTCTTTATATTCTTATTGGCCGCTTCAACAGTGCCATTCATCTTGGGCCGGTAAGGAGAAGAGTTGCGGTGCTCAATCTTAAAATTCTGACACAGCTTTTTCATCATTTTGTTATTCAAATTTGAACCGTTGTCGATGATAATCCGCTCAGGGATTCCATATTTGCAGATAATATCTCGTTTGATAAATCTGGCTACCACTTGTTTGGTGACATTGGCATATGATGCTGCTTCCACCCATTTGGTGAAGTAATTAATTGCCACCAAAATAAACCGGTGTCCGTTGGATGTCGTAGGCTCAATCTTGCCAATCACATCAATTCCCCACATCGAGATAGGCCACGGTGATGACATCACATTCAGAGGACTTGGAGGCACATGGATTTTGTCCGCATAAATCTGGCATTTATGACACCTCTTTGCAAACTTGAAACAGTCTGTTTCCATAGTTAGCCAATAGTAACCTGCCCGCAACAATTTTCTCGTCATAGCATGCCCACCAGCATGTGTACCAAATGTACCCTCATGTATCTCTTCCATGAGCAACTTCGCCTCTTTCTCATCTACACAACGTAGCAACACCAAGTCGTGGTTTCTTTTGTATAGGACACCGTCCGGGTTCAAATAGAAATTGCCAGCCAATCTCCTGAGTATTCTTCAGGAAATTCTGGATGTCAAAGTACCATGGTTTACCATCGGGAGCCTCATCAATGGCAAATATGAATGAAGGCCTATCGAGCCGAGAGATAACAATCCGGGGAGCCTCGTTCCAGAAGTTAACTTTATACATTGAAGACAATGTCGCCAGGGCGTCAGCAATTTGATTTTCTGCTCGTGGCACATGATGCAATTCCACCTTGTCAAAGAAAGGAAACAATCTCCTTGCATAATTCATATAGAGTATCAAATTGGGCTGACGTGTCTCCCATTCTCCTCTAATCTGGTTCACCACTAGAGCTGAGTCTCCGTATACATCCAGGTTCTTGATTCGCAAATCAATAGCTTCTTCCAGACCCATGATGCAAACCTCATATTCAGCCTCATTATTGGTAACGGGAAAAGTTAATCGGGCAGTAAAGGGGATGTGCGACCCCTGAGGAGTAGTGATAATTGCACCTATTCCGCTACCATAGGAATTTACAGCTCCGTCAAATATTAACTGCCATTTGGAACCCAACTCTAGTCCTTCGTCCGACAACGAATCTTCACAATCTTTCATCTTCAGGTACATGATATCCTCGTCAGGAAAATCAAACCTCATCGATTGGTAGTCTTCAACCGGCTGCTCCGCAAGGTACTCAGACATAACGCTACCTTTAATAGCCTTCTGCGAGACATATTGGATATCGTATTCGGTTAACACCATCTGCCATCGGGCAATTTTTCCGGAGAGTGCTTGCTTCTCAAACACGTATTTGATTGATTCCATCTTTGAAATTAGCATGGTTGTATGATTCATCATGTATTGCCTCAAATGTTTGGCGGCCCAAGCTAGTGCACAACACGTTTTCTCGAGCATTCAGTATCTGGACTCACAATCGATAAACTTCTTACTCAAATAGTAGATTGCATGCTCTTTACGTCCGGTCTCGTCATGTTGACCGAGAACACAACCCATACTTTCCTCAAGAACCGTCAAATACATAATCAAAGGTCTCCCGGCCACTGGGGGTATCAAAACAAGAGGATCCTGCAAGTATTATTTTATCTTGTCGAACGCCTTTTGACAATTCTCATTCTAGGTCAACACCTGATCCTTTTTCAACAACCTGAATAACGGTTCGCATGTCGCAGTTAGGTGAGATATGAACCGGGCGATATAGTTCAACCTCCCTAAGAACCCACACACTTCTTTTTCTGTTTTAGGCGTCGGCATTTCTTGTATTGCTTTTATCTTCGCAGGATCAACCTCTATCCCCTTTTCGCTCACGATAAACCCCAGCAGTTTACTCGATCTCACCCCGAAGGTGCATTTATTAGGGTTCAGTCTCAACCTGAACTTCCTAAGCCTTTTGAACAGTTCAGCAAGTTAACCAAATGCTCCTCCTCCGTCTGGGATTTGGCAATCATATCATCAACATAAACCTCGATTTCTTTGTGCATCATGTCATGAAAGAGAGTCGTCATAGCACGTTGATATGTTGCCCCAGCGTTCTTCAATCCGAAGGGAATCACTTTGTAGCAAAATGTTCCCCAGGAAGTAATGAAGGTAGTCTTCTCCATGTCTTCTGGTGCCATTTTGATCTGATTATAGCCTAAGAAGCCATCCATGAAGGAGAATACGGAGAACTGAGCAGTATTATCAACCAGCACATCAATGTGAGGAAGTGGAAAGTCGTCTTTCGGGCTCGCCCTATTCAAATCACGGCAGTCTACACACATTCGCAGTTTACCGTCTTTCTTCGGCACTGGTACTATATTAGCGACCCATGACAGATAAGTTGTAACGGCTAGGAAACCAGCATCCCACTGTTTTTGCACTTCCTCCTTCATTTTCACAGCCATGTCTGGTCTGGTTCTTCTGAGTTTCTGCTTAACAGGCGGACATTCTTCTCGCAGTGGCAGACGATGCACAACCATGTCCGTATCTAACCCAGGCATATCCTCGTACGACTAGGCAAATATATCATTATACTCTCGCAGTATCTCAATCAGCCTTTGCTTGACGTCGCTCTGCAGCGCAACCCCTGTACGGATATTTCTCACAACTTTTTCCGACCCAAGGTTGATAATCTCAATTTCCTCCTGATGAGGCAGAATGATTCTCTCTTCCTGTTTCAACAAATGAGTCAGCTCCTCTAGCAGGTCGCTATCCTCAACAATCTCTTCCTCTGCTTGGAATACCGGGTGCTCGAAGTCGAGACGAGTCATAGGCGGTTCGTATGAGATGTCATCTGAAATATTAGTCCTGCAAAGGAAATGGTTAAACGCTTCAACACGCAAACAAAGCAAATAACCACGCTGTCATTTATTGTTAAAGTAAAAACAAGAAAAACAGGGATCACAATATTTGAATATGAAAAACGCCTTTATTTCATGATTAAACAGTGTAATACACATAATCAAGTAGCCCTAAGGTAAAATCACTATGCCCCGGGTAGGACATAGGATTATTCAACAATTGATAAAACAAATCATTACTTTTTAAAAGTCACTGGGACAGTTTCCCGGATGGACCAGTTGTAGAGACTTTGTCCTTGCACGCTTGGCTTGATCCACGCGTCTATATCGCAGTCGCTATCCCCGTCTTCGGCATCGGAAATAGTGTTGATAGTCTCGAAGCACACCTCGCTTGGCATAATCATGACCGGTCCCTTGAACCTGGGCGCTCCTGAAGACGACGCTGACGACGTCGGTCGATACCCTAGCCCAAACTTGTCATTCTTCACGGGAATTTCCAGCACCTACCCCCAACCCTTAGTCTCGCCAGTCTGCACTAAAGCCTGAGCCTCTTTGTAAGATGACACTGCCACATCTGATATTTTGCTGGAACCCTGAGCTTTGTCTTTAATCTGCAACCCCTCGAAGGCTTGACAAGGTGTCTCGTGTATTTCTCCGTCGACCTCCACATATCTGAATGATGACAGGTGGCTGACCAAAATATCCTCCTCCCCGCAAACGGTAACAACACTATCACCCACCATGTACTTCAGCTTCTGATGTAATGTGAATGTTACGGCCCCTGCAGCGTGGATCCATGGTCGTCTAAGAAGGCAGCTATAAGCTGGATGGATATCCATGATGTAGAATTCGGTATCAAAAATTTCCGGCCCCACCTGAAGCGGTAATGTTATTGACCCAAACACTGATCTTTTCGTCCCGTCAAACGCCCTTACCACCAAATCGCTGGGCGTGCAAATAACTCCCTGTATGTCCAATTTCATCATGGCTTTATTTGGCAATACGTTCAACGACGACCCAGTATCCACCAATACTCGCGACATTACGGTGCCTCGGCATTCCACCGATATATGCAAAGCCATGTTGTGCTCTCGACCCCTGGGCGTCAGATCAAAATCTGTGAAACCCAGGCTGTCCAACATTGACATGTGCCATTATCCCCTCTAACTGATTTATAGAAACTTCTTGGGGCACAAATGACGTATCCAGAATCTTCAGCAAGGCGTTCCGGTGGGCCTCGGAACATAACAACAACGACAGGATAGAAATCTTCGATGGCATCTGCTGCAGATGTTTGACAATTTTGTAGTCGCTCTTGCGAATCAGTCTCATAAACTCCTCTACGTCCTTGAGCGACGTATCCTTTTCTTTCGACTGAGAAGGCCCACTTTCACTTACTTTGGCTTTACCTTTGGCCAACCTCTCTGCTTCTATTTCAGGTGAGGTAAAGATCCTTCCGCTACAGGTCATGCCCCCCGTTCCAACGACGTTGTCAACAGCTCCTTCTGGCTGGCTATTCATCACAATCTTTTCACTGTTACAATACGCTTCTAAACCGTATGTCCACGGGACAGCTTTCGTACTTTTAAAGGGAACAGGCCCTGCTTTGGTGATTGTAATAGTTGGCCACTGGGCGGGTGCCGTTATCGTTATAGTCCTCCTCGGGATCGTCACCGTTGCAATATCATTCTTCCCGTCGCATAATGCCTCTACATGCTTCTCAACCACAGTTCGATCAAATTGCAAGGTCCCTTCGTCGATCATGGCCTGAATACCCTCCTTCAAATCCGTACAACCCTCTAGCTGGGTCTAACACTCTAAACAGTATTCGTCACATCCGGGAAATACTCCCCCTCTGAGCATCCTGCTTTTCACTTCACTCAATGGTGTCTTCAACTCATTAACATCCAACACCAGGTTCAAATTTTCTTCTGTTAAGATGGCATTTGCCCCATGATTGGGCATAGGCTGCTGTACAATATTGGGCCCATTTTGACCAAAATTGATGGCTTTACTATCCAACAAGTCTTGAACTTTATGCTTGAAAGCATGACAAGATTCTATATCGTGCCCGGGCGCCCCGGAGTGGAATTCACATTGCTTATTAGCGTCGTACCCCCTAGGAAGTACTGGTCCAGTAGGCGGTTCCATTGTCCTTTTCTCGACCAAATTCAACCCCAACAGTGTCTGAAGAAGCTCTGCATATGTCGACGGAGGCTTATCAAATACCCTCTTCGGCCTTACATTCTGAAACCTTCCCTGACCCTGATTCTGCCTTTGCTGCTGTTGTGGTTGTTGTTGCTATTGTTGTGGTTGCTGTTGTTGAGGAATTGGAATAGTGACACTGGCTATCTGTTGAGGTTGAGTGTACTGATTTCTGCCTTTGCCCCGGCCTCTGCCACCAAATACGGCGCTAGTATCAACCTGTCGTCTTCCGCCGAACGCTTTTCTCGCACCCCCGGCTGAAGTAGATCGCCTGCCTGAATCTTTCCAATTTTAATTCCATTTTCGATCCTTTCCCCCATAAGGATCATATCGGAGAAGCTACCCATCGACACATTGAGCAACTTGTCATAGTACATTCCAGTAAATGTCCCCACAAACATGTCATTCATCTCCCTTTCAACCAAAGGAGGATGCACCCGAGCTTCCATATCGCGCCACCGCTGCGCGTACTCTTTAAAAGTTTCACCATTTTTCTGCGACAGGCTCTGCAACTGAACCCTGTTTGGCGCCAAATCGCTGTTATATTTATAATGCATAACGAAAGCATCAGCCAACTGCTTCCAGCTCCTGATCTGGGTGGGCTCCAGCCCCATGTACCACTCCAATGATGGTCCCGATAAGCTATCATGAAAGAAATGCATGAGCATCCTTTCATCATTGGAATATGCAGACATCCTTCTATAATAAGAACGTACATGGACCTTTGGGCAGGTATCCCCTTTGTATTTGTCGAATGTTGGAGCCTTGAATTTTAATGGCACCCTCAGCCCAGGTACCAACCCCATAGTAGTCATATCTAACCCAGCAGAGTTTTGATCAACCACACCTTTCATCTGCTCTTCTAGCATTCTGATCCTCCGAACAGGGTCAATAGGGCCTTCGGGTCCCATACCTCTTCCTGAAAAAGCGTCCTCCTGTTGATCCACATTCCAGTCATTGCCATACCCATCGTAACCCATGTTACGGCCAAATCCTTGCTGATTGAACACAGGACCCTGTCCTCGGTTGCCGAACCCCAGATTGATCCCAGCAGGTCCCAGACCATTGTTGAAAGGAAATGCTCCAGCACCGTTCACATTCACATTACCGAATCCACCATTACCGTAGCTATACCCCTGATTGTTGTCGTAACCGTCATTACCGAAGCCTTGATTGTTGAACCCGAAGTTCCCGTCCTGATTGACATTGCCATACCCATTGTTTCCAAAGCCAACATTGTCAACAAATCCTTGATCAGCATCCACAGTGTTGCCTTTGTTGTTAACAACATGCCCATCACTACCATTCCCAGTATTGCCATTACCAGCGCCAGCACCTGCACCAGTACCAGTGTTTCTGTTGACCGTCACAACAGGTGGAGTAACAACTGCCGGTATCTCATTCTCCCGGCGAGGAGTTTCAACAGAAATGTGGTCAGTATTGCCATTTCCGTTTGCCCGCGTCAGCAGCGGCTGCACCAAGGTCTGAAGATTCTCCTGGCCCTTGGCCATACTCTCCATAGCTTGCATGAACAGAGTCAACTTCTCGCGGATTTCCTACATCTCGACCTGAACTTGATCCATTATCTTCTTGCAGTTGTTTCTGGTTGAATAACGGTGAACTCTTTGTTCGTCAATCCTGAAAAACCTGAGGGATGCAGGAAATAAGATACAGATTCAAAAATACCGGTTATGCAATATGAGGATGCAGATGCAAACGTATAAATATGCTACAGGTTATAGTCCCCCCCGATTCTAGTTTCAGAGAAAAGGCCATCACGACAATGGAGTCCCTGTCAGGCAAGCAAGGAATCAGAAAACCCTCATACATAAACAAATGCCACGAGGCAGAGTACAAGAGTACAACTGAATACAACTGAAGAGAACTCAGCCAACAAGCCTGGCGATGGTCACAATACAAGTACAAATAGAAAGGCAAAGATGACTCAGGCCAAATGGCGCGCTCTGACATCTTCCAATATCCTCAACGTCTCCGAATGACCTAGTATGAAGATTAGCTCTTGTATCAGTAATGCATGTCGCTCAGCAGTGGATCTCAGCTTTTTGGCGTCGTCCTTGCAGGTTCCTTCGCCAAAACACTCGTCGAGTCTGCATCTCTTGGAGCCGGTCTTCAATTCACAACCTCTTGGCTTCTCGCCACGGTCACTTACTCTAAGCTCAACATCACTCCTAAGTGATGTCTCTTCAGCAATCTTTGCATCCTGGGCTCTAATCTGCGCCTCTAGCATGGCAATCTGCAACTTCAGCTCATCTTCACGCGCCTTCCGCTTGGTAAGTGTGGTATTCCATAATGCTTCCCACTTGCCGAGTCGGGAATAAGCTTTGTTTAAGAGTTCCTTCTTGGAAGCAAGCACCTTGCTAACACCGTTCAAGGCTACTCCCACCTTTTCCTTCTTGTTGGTCTCTTCAGTCAACTCTGAACCCAACCTATTAATCAACTCCGTCTGTTCCTTCACAGTGAAGGTAGCTTCATTCTTCTCATGACGCAACTGGAAGATCTCTTTCTCTAACTCATCATTGGATTTCTTCAATTCTTCATTTTCAGCCAACAATTTGTTATACTTCTCAATCTCTACCGAAGTAGGTGCCTCAATCACTGGAAGATACAGAGGTTCCACAGCAGGATATGGCATTGAGGAAATCCTAGCTCTCTCGTGGATCCAAGCCAAATAGGGATCATAAGCTTTGTTGTTGCTCTTACCAAGCGAAGCTTTCCCTCTCCTATGGATGTTAGCCCATGCACGTCTCAACCTGATCGAAACAGCCTCGTCCAATGAGCCCGTGAGATACAGAGATTCCTGTATCTCAACCTCAATAGGAGCATCTCTCAAGGCATAACCAAACTGTCTCACCAGCAGAGAAGGGTTATAGTTGATACAACCTTTCCGTCTAATCAATAGGACATTCAGAAAGCCACTGCAACTATATATAATATCAGTGCCAACCATACTCCGATCAAACCAAATGATGTTCTCAGCAGACAGCCCCATCAACCGGGAAGACCAATCCAAAGTATCAACAGCATCAACAAAAGGCCCTGTCTTCGGAAGATGTCCCTGGAACCACCTGTACAAAAGAGGAAGACAGCAGGAAACATTCTTGCCACGACGTTTCTCATTCTTATAGTGAATAGAATGATAAACATCGCCCAAGAGAGTAGGAACTGGATTCTTCGAGGCAAGAATCAAGAAGGCATCTGAGTCAACAATATTCGGCACATTAGGAAACAAGACAGTCCCATAGATGCAGACAACTAGAATGGCACTAAAGGCAACCCAACATCCACTCTTCGCGCACTGTGCAGCCTTCTCAACCAGGACAGACAGGTGAAAACCATAGGCTCCGTTTAGCTTGACCAATCCTCCAGGAAACTCAGAAGCGTCTAAACTGACAATCTCAGCATGTGTAGCCAACTCAGGCTCAGCGTCAACATGTATAAAGGGCATCTGGTCTAACACAGGAACTCCCATCATAGCAGAATACTCCTCCAAAGAGGGTTCCAGAATATAGTCGGGGAATAGGAAACATCTCAGCTGAGGCTCATAAAACTGCATCAAAGTATACACCCCAGTCGTCTCAAATGCTGAAGGCTTGTACAACAAGCTAAGAAATCTCCCATAAGATACTCTGAACTCAGCCCTCACTCTCTCATCTGCTAGAGCAACTAATCCCAGCAAGGAACTGATATCTGGCGAATGCAACCGGTAAGCAACTGTCATCTTCATGGACTCCATTGTCTGGCTAGAAGATACACTAGAATCAGAGGGGAATGATCACACCTGCAACATAAATACGCGTTAATGAAATGCAAACATGAAAATGCACATGCATATGCAAACAGGAGATCAAGTGCAATGCTGATGAACTGTGTTGCTCTGTACTGGAGCCTGAGAACCATCAAATCTTCATCTCAAACCAACCACTCAAATGAACCCTGTAACCACATCTCACTGACAGAGATAAACCAGGTATTATGAGGTCAAAGGTTTCCTGCAAACAAACCTACCTACCCCTCACAGGTGTGTACTTAACTCGCAGACGAGGTACGAAATCCTATGCGGGTTCAACGTCACAGACTTTCAAGAGCGGTGATATGATACCCAGAAGGTGTGACATCATATCCCTTGAAGCGGCCTCACTTAGTTGAATCCCAAATGATAGGTCCCCAGAGTCGATAATCCTCGGGTCAGACAACTTGTCGAGCCCTAAGTGCCAGGCAAGAAGCATCAGAGAGAATCTCGTTCGAGCGCAGATTTCGCGGCTAGCTGGTGCGAGCTAAGCAAGCAGGCTAACCACTACTCTCTACTTCTAAGTCTATGTGCAAACTCAAGCCCAGGTTCGGCTTATCTCTCAATCTAACCCTCTTCCCAGCATAACAACAATAATATAATACTGAAAGTAAAGGCAGAAAGGTAAATACATACAACACCCCCAGACGGGAAAACAAGCGCTAGGATTGACTCGCATAGGGAACCGTTGGAGTCCCCGGCAGAGTCGCCAGCTGTCGCTACTGCGAAAATCGGCGCCGGATATGACAGAAGAGTCGCCACCGTGCGTTATTTATCCCACAAGAGGGAAAGGAAACACTCAGAGTAAACCTAACGCAAAACGGGAAAGGAATGGTCGTCGCAACCAAATTCCTGGATTCGGGAGTCGATTACGCAAGGGGAAGGTATTAGCACCCCTCACGTCCGTCGTACTCGATGGGATCCACGCTTGTTTTCTAGTACGGATTGTTATTCTATATACTCTACAGGTCTGGGTTAAAAAGAAAAGAAAATGACTCGGCAAAGTATCGCACTTTATGCCTATGTATTCCCGTCTGAAACGAGAAATCAGAGTCAACGTAGTTCGCCTACCTACGAGAAAGGAGGGGAAGTTTGCTCGTTAGGATACGGCATCCTATGCCTACGTACTTTCATACATCATTAAAGATCAGAGCAAACGTAGTTCGGGCTACGGAAGACACAAGCTTGTTTGACTGGTTTTTTATTACCTTATGAAAGGGTTTTTCTTGATTAAGAGTCCAAGCGGACAAAAATGACACTTTGATGTTTGTTTTGAATCTTTTACGAAAGAAGTGTTTTTTAGTTTGTTTGCAATCTCTGACGCACTAGAGACTATGATTTAAGAGTGACTACGTCGCATGTCACCCTAAGGGTAACACACTAAGCAGTCAGATTACTGAAGAGTGACCCTCCAGCAACCTCTTCTCAAATAGCTTAAGGCTCATAAGTACGACATCGATTAACCTTATTACTGTGTTTTTGAGTTGTTTTGAGATAAGACGAGAAAGAAGCTCTAAAAATCCTAGGGTTGAAAAGGGAATAAAACTAACCTAATGTTGTCATGCATGGATAAGGATCCTAATGTCTGTCATAATTCCCTCCTGCACAGAGGAAATCAGAGATCCTAGGGGATAAACAGAAAAGAAAGCAAGCAAATACAGTAAAATGCATGCAATGTGGCAATACAACAGACAAAGTGAAACAACATTCACCTCAAACCTAGGGGGCAAGCTACACAAGACAACAAACAAATACAGAAAACAAAACCCAAAGGAGGCAGCCCAAGCAGCAGCACCAAACTCCTATAGCAAACAGCAACTCTGACAGCAACAGTTGGTTAAACAGCAAGAAGTTGACAGCAACAACTTTCATCTTCAAACTTCAATAAACTTCAATCTCCAACTTACAGGGAAGAGAAAGCACACTTCAAATAAGGCTCCTCAATACCTAAACAGTTAAGCTCCACAGCTACAGAAAACTCCAGCTCAAAAGCAACAGTAAACCCTAGCTTTAATCCTCCAGCAAGCTCCTGACAGCAAAGTTGACAGTAACATAACTCCATCTTCAAGAAGACCTTATGAAAGGCATCTTCAACATCTTAGATCTTCATACCCAAGCTCTATCAAGCTCCACCAAGAAAGATTTGTTATTGAGATCAAGTTATAATGAATGGAAACTAGTGAAAACCAAAGGAAATCACTAGAAACCATCATCTGCAAAGAAGGGTATCCTCAAAAGTTCTACTCTTTAAAGCATGCCCCTCATCCCTCCAAGGGAGAGATGGGGCTTCCTTAAGAGGACTTTGAATCATAGGATAGGATGGAAGCAAACAAAGCATTCCATGTTTGAGGAAAGATATGAACTAAGTCTAAAAAGCTCTTCCTAAAACCCTAATTTTCCTAAGCTTCTAACAAGCACCCCAACAGATGAGAAATCTTCAACTACAAGCTCCTTCAAGCTCTCCAAAGCAACCCCAATTGGTCCTCCAATTCATCCAAGCAAAGTCCAAGCCAAAAGCCCATCCAAAATGGCCCCAAACAAAATGAATAAACCAAGCATCCAAGGGAGAAACCCACAAACATCACACCAATTGCAAAATACTAATAAAATGCTAAGATAGATCATAAAATCCTAATTAAATTTCTAAGGGAACCTAAGCCTATACCCAATACCCCATATAAATCCCAGGACCTAAATCAAACACTAAGTCCCCAAACTATGCTCTAAACTACAACTAGTTATTTTGAAACCCTAAATCTAACACTCCTTATGTTCACCACTCAAATTGGCCTAAAATTTATTCACAAAAATATGATAAACTTTATAAGGGTACATGCTTCTCTAAGCTAACTAATCCAACAAGAATAAACTCAAAATCATGCACCAATTGGTCACAATAAAATCAGCAAAAACACATGTCAAACAAATCAAAAATAAAATCACTTAAAATACAAAAAAAATGCAAATAAAATAAAAAATGCATGAAAATGGGATTTATTAATTTCAGAAAATCACAATTAAATCCAAGATCATGGAGATATTTTTAAAATATTTTTTGGATCAAAGTTGGATTTAATATGGAATTTAGAAATTAAATGGAATAAAAGAAAATACTAAAATGATTAAAAGAAAATAAAAAGCTGGATTAAATGAGAGCCATCAGATGGAGAGACTGGTAAGCGCATCTGAGAGTCATAAGCGTGTCCACGTGAGGGTCTAGTCACCAGCTGGCTGGATAAATGAAACGCTGCGTTTTGGATCCAAACTCAGATTAAAACACAACCGTTAGATTCTTGGCTTGGTCTTCAGTCAACGTGAGATCTAATGGCCAAGGACTCGTCTTCCTCACAATTCAGGTGACCTGAGCTGATTCTCAGACGGTGGAAACCACCGTCTTCTCCAGTGAAGGTCCACTTGCAGGTGACCAGAAATCACAAAGATTATACCTATCTCACTCAAAATCCCATGCTGATCATGAATCTGGCCTCGGATTTTCTCAAATCCTTCTAGGTTTTCAAACCCGATAGCATTTCCAAAACATGTCACATTCTTGATCTTCACCAAACTCAAATCTAAATACATAGATGTACTCCTCACGTTACACTGATCATCCTAAGCTATCACAATCATGTTAATTCCTCAAGATCACATGTAACTGAATCCAAACAGAAATTGGTGCACTCCCTTGATCATCACCAAATGATGCCAAACCAAACCTAAATCGTTCTACCAATCATAGGGAACCTAACCACATATTTCTAAGGCTTTGAATCATCATAATTAAAGAGGAAAGTTAAAGAATGAAAACCTGGTTTCAAGCTTCAATTGAGGATGATTCTGGCTTGAATTAAGCTCCAAGATCCTCCAGAATCCTTCACTGATGATAATAAGAGCTTCTTGCAACCTCAATTTGGTCTGAATTTGCCTTGAACTTCAAAACCGTTTTCAGTTAGAAACCTTGAAAGCTCAACTTCAATCTTCACTCTCTCCATGAAATCATCACCAACCTTCATCTGGAATCATTGAAATGAATATATAGAAGCTTCTCATGGGTTTCTAAGTCCAAATTAAGGCCCAATTCAGTTGATCCAAAATTATGTCATGGCCATGAAATTCCAAAGCTACAGTCACAAATTCTCCCTCATTTCTCATTCCAGAATGTTCTATTCAACTGCAAATTTAATTTGGGATATGTTTGGATAGCTAGCTTAGCCTGAATTGCCCTGATTCTTGCTTTGGATCAATGACTTGTAATTGAAGTAACTACTTTTCAAAGTAACTCATGAAATTGAACCTCAACTCAAAATTGTGACATTGCCATTGTGTTTGGAATGCAATTTCTGGTTAAAATGACTACCCACATGACATGTTTATGACTTATAATTCAAAAATCCCAATTTCCCTCCTTTGAATCATTTGAAAAATCCCGCTTTTTAGGCCATTTTGGAGCACTTCTTGATACAAGCTCATTCATCCCAACATGACTTCACATATGACCTAAAAACATCATTCCAAGCACATTTCATGTTGAACATGTTTCCATTTGAGGAGTGGAAGATGGAGATTTTGGCACATTCTTGAAAATGACCTATAATTCAACTTTCCCAAAATACCCCTGGATTGCCAAGATCATAACTTGAGTTCCATAAATCTTCTTGAGGACTTCTAGTACAAAAATTAAAACTAAGATTAAGACCTACAACTCTTATGTTGGCCAAGAATCCATTGGAAAACTCCTTGAGGGGCAAAGGTTGCTTGGAAGTCAAGTGACTTTCACAGATAAATTTCAGTGTCCTCTGATGACCTGCAACTTGTAAGAACCATAACTTGAGTTCTACAAATCTTCTTGAAGACTTATAGTACTAAAATTAAAGGTATTGAGAAGCTCTACAAGTTTCATGTTGTCCAAAGATCCATTTGAAACTTATAGTTTGACTTATGTGGCTTGGAAGTCCAGTGCTACACAGGGGATTTTACCCTAGGAACCCTGTCTCAAACACCTCCAACCACTCTTGATTCTTTTGAACTTGGTCTTGGCTCATCCACAAAAATGCTTCAACATATCAATCCATGACTTCCATGACCTAGAGCTAGGTCTTGATTCCCTTTCTTTGCTCTCCTTGACCTAGGGTTACCCAGATGAAACCCTACTTGTACACACCTCAACCATGGCTCTTGAACTTGATACAATGACTTGTCTAAGCTCCTTCTTGACTTTCTAGAGACTCATTAAGCTTCATTCACACATCATACCCTTGATCAAGACTCCTTAAACCCTAGAGGCTCCTCAGATACCTCCTCACACTTGAAGATAGGCCTCATACAGATGATCAAACTCCTCAATGACACCCTCTTTTGACATGATACTCTTGATGAGTTTTCTATTTTTGTGAACCTCCAGCTAGGCTCTTTCTTTCATATCTCACCCTTGATCCCCTGCACAATGAATGATGATATGCTATTCCAATGTTAGGGCTATGTTATGCTATGCAAATGAAATGCAATGAAACATAAATCAGGCAAGAAAAGGTTAAGCAAATTTTGGGGTGCAACAGGCGGCTCAACCAGAAGTTGATAAGAACATTAGACCTTTTCTTAAACAAACAGGCATCGAACCCGAAGGTCGGCTCAACACCAAGTTAAGAGGAACATTTAACCTCACCGTCAAGCATCTGTTAACCAAACAGGCATCAAAACCGAAGGTGGCTCAACCCGAAGTTGAGAAGAACATCTGACCTCACTGTCAGGCATCTGTTAAACAAACAGGCATTGAACCCGAATGCTGGCTCAACTTGAGGTTGAGAGGAACATCTGACCTCGCTGTCAGGCATTAGTTAAACAAACAGGCATCGAATCCAAAGGCTGGCACAACACAAATGGAACATCTGACCTCACCGTCAGGCATCTGTTAAACAAACAGGCATCAAACCCGAAGGCCGGCTCAACACGAAGTTCATCGGAATATCTGACCTTGCTGTCATGGATCTATTAAACAAACAAGCATCGAACCCGAAGGCTGGCTCAACCTGAAGTTGATAAGAACATTAGACATTGCCGTGAGGCCTCAGTTAAATAAACAGGCATCGAACCCGAAGGCCGACTCAACACGAAGTTGAGAGGAACATTTGACCTCGTCGTCAGGCATCAATTAAACAAACAGGCATCGAACCCGAAGGGCGGCTCAACCCGACGTTGAGAAGAACATCTGACCTCGCTGCCAGGCATCTTTTAAACAAACAGGCATCAAACCCGAAGGCCAGCTCAACCCGAAGTCGAGAAGAACATTTGACCTCGCCGTCAGGCATCAGTGATACAAACAGGCATCGAACCCGAAGGCCGGCTCAACACGAAGTTCATCAGAATATCTGACCTTTCTGTCATGGATCTATTAAACAAACAAGCATCGAACCTAAAGGCTGGCTCAACCCGAAGTTGATAAGAACATTAGACATTGCCGTGAGGCCTCGGTTAAATAAACAGGCATCGAACCCGAAGGCCGACTCAACACGAAGTTGAGAGGAACATTTGACCTCGTCGTCAGGCATCTATTAAACAAACAGGCATCGAACCCGAAGGGCGGCTCAACCCGACGTTGATAAGAACATCTGACCTTGCTGCCAGGCATCTTTTAAACAAACAGGCATCAAACCCGAAGGCCAGCTCAACCCGAAGTCGAGAAGAACATTTGACCTCGCCGTCAGGCATCAGTGATACAAACAGGCATCGAACCCGAAGGTCGGCTCTACACGAAGTTCATAGGAATATTTGACCTCGCCGTCAGGGATCTGTTAAACAAACAAGCATCGAACCCGAAGGCCGGCTCAACCCGAAGTTGAGAAGTACATTTGACCTCGCCGTCAGGCATCTGTTAAACAAACAGGCATCGAACCCGAAGGGCTCCTCAACCCTTAGTTGAGAAGAACATCTGACCTCACTGTCAGGCATCTGTTAAACAAACAGGCATCGAACCCGAAGGCCGGCTCAACACGAAGTTCATCGGAATATCTGACCTTGCTGTCAGGGATCTGTTAAAAAAACAAGCATCAAAACCGAAGGCTGGCTCAACCCAAAATTGAGAAGTATATCTGACCTCGCCGTCAGACATCTGTTAAACAAACATGCATCGAACCCGAAGGGCGTCTCAACACTTAGTTGAGAAGAACATCTGACCTCGCCGTCTGGCATCTGTTAAACGAACAGGCATCGAACCCGAAGGCTGGCTCAACACGAAGTTCATCGGAATATCTGACCTTGCTGTCAGGGATCTGTTAAACAAACAAGCATCGAAACCGAAGGCTGACTCAACCCGAAGTTGATAAGAACATTAGAGCTTGCCGTCAGACCTTGGTTAAATAAATAGGCATCGAACCCAAAGGCCGTCTCAACACGAAGTTGAGAGGAACATTTAACCTCGCCGTCAGGCATCTATTAAACAAACAGGCGTCGAACCCGAAGGGCAGCTCAACCCGAAGTTGAGAAGAACATCTGACCTCGCTGCCAGGCATCTGCTGAACAAACAGGCATCAAACCCGAAGGCCAACTCGACCCGAAGTTGAGAAAAACACCTGACCTCGTCGTCAGGCATCAGTTAAACAAACAGGCATCGAACCCGAAGGCCGGCTCTACTTGAAGTTGATAGGAATATTTGACCTCGCTGTCAGGGATCTGTTAAATAAACAAGCCTCTAACCCGAAGGCCGGGTCAACTCGAAGTTGAGAAGTACATCTGACCTCGCTGTTAGGCATCTGTTAAACAAATGAGCATCGAACCCGAAGGGCGTCTCAACCCTTAGTTGAGAAGAACATCTAACCTCGCCGTCAAGCATCTGTTAAACAAACAGGCATCAAACTCGAAGGCCGGCTCAACTTGGAAGGTCCGTATGTGGTGAAGATTTTTCGTCCCCTGTGAACGCGGACGTGGTTAAAAAATACTTTGCTTAAAAGAGACCCACTGGACACAAAAAGAGAAAAGTCCAGGAAAAAATGGGGCATCCCGGCGAACCATAAAAAGAAAAGGTTTGGGCAAAAATTAGGGATAAAAAATAAAAGATGTAAACCCGCAAAGTTAAAAAACCTGAAAAGGCAACTTTGACAAAAATGGGTATCCCGGTGGATTGAAAACCAGAAAGGGCGATCCAGTCAAAAGTTAGGGATTCAAAAAAGCAAATGACCGCAGTCCGTGTTTGATCTGTAAGCTTATGAGCAGTTATCCCGAAGGAAAGGAATCTGTCCAGTCAGTCTTGTCAGAAGACGAAATATGGGGAACATCAAAGACATACAGGTCATAGCCGAATCGACACATGGTGGTTGTCTGTTTCCACATTGCTGACATGTTCATCGTAATTATTTTCTTGTTTTTGAATAATTACCTCTTTTCAGGAGTTGCATCTGAATTGTAATTCGCCTATTTGTAGGCCCTTCATCAATAAAAGAGTTCACTTCAGTCAAAGAGCTTTCTTTTTCTTGTCCATTTTACTGTTTTGTTTGCAAAATGTCTGTTATTTTGGTAAACATTGCAGGTGAAGGCAAGACGTTGTACAGAGCATAACGAAAGCGCTGACTTTGCTTAATCAGCAGGATCATGGATGGTAACCATTTCACATGTAGGGCATATCTGTTATTTTTCTTTGTTGCAGGTCAACAGGGTTATCGCAATCAGTTGAGTTTCCCTTATCCTCAGTTGTTCAAGTCGCAACAAGTAGTAGTGGTTGTCGGCCGAGTGTTCTCGACGAATTAAGTGCGGTGTTTCCGGCAGAATGGGCTTGTTTCCCCTAGCAGAGATTTCGCTTCAGGGAAGGGGTCAGTTTATCCCCCGGAAGAGCTGCGTCCTCTCTGGCAGGGTCTGATTACCGAGTTTGAAATGCTATTTCCCAACAGAACAAAGCTTTATCTTCGTGAGAAAGTGAGTCCCTGGTAGGGTGGAGTTGTTCTTAGCATATCAGCATATCAAAGCTTTATCTTCGTGATAAAGTGAGTCCCCGGTGACGACCTTCCCCACAGAGTTAGTTCAGGATTTTCTCCAGCAGAGTGCAGTGCTGATTCTCTCGATAGAGTAAGTGGTAGAACAGGAGTCTGGGTTTTCCCCAGCGGATTCAAGTTTCCCGTAGAGTAGGAGTATCTGATATTCCTCAGCAAGACAGGTTGATATTTGATGTAATCCCAAGCAGAGCGGATTTTCGCCCCGAGCAGGATGGGGTTTTCAGGAATGTCGTTCATGGCAAGTCTCATGAGCAGGATAAAGTCAATCTTCGGTGGTCGTGTTTTTCCCCCGCAGAGATGGCTTCTGCAGCAGAAGAGGTGTGATTTAAGCACCGAATTGGTTGTGTCCCCACAGAGTTATTCAAGTTCCCAGGAGATTTAATCCCCGGCGGTGTGGATTTCTCTTCCCGAGGCAGAGTTTTTCTCCCCGACAGAGTGGGTATCTTTTCTCCCTAGCATTTATTTTGCTGGGATGGTTCGTTTGCATTTGCATTTTGCATTAGCATCCTCCCAAATGCGTAGCATTTCTATTTCGTATGGAGCATTACGCCATTTTCAAACATATGCATCTGAAACATAAGCCATGTTTGGTGTTTTGGGACCAGATATCTTTTTCGGCAGAGATTGTTTGAATCAAGGGGTTTTCGTGTTATCTGCGTCAGGATGGATTTCTGGATCAGGTTTTTATCAAATTTCTTCCCAGCTGAGTAATTTGGATGAATGTTTTCACTTTCTCCAAGTGAGTCGCTTGCGAATGTTGCCTTCCCTGGTCCAGCTTGTGGTTCTTCCTCAACGAAGTTATTCCGACTTTTGGTTGGTCATCGTTGTTTATTTCAACTTTTGGTTGATGACTAAGTGGCGTTTGGATGTTATTCCAACTTTTGGTGGTTGTTCTTTATTGCTCTCAGCGGAGTCGTGGATTCCAACTTTTGGTAGGTACCCTCCTGCATATGGTTGTATTTGGTGATCCCAACTGTTGGTTGGTAATCTTAGGGCTTCCCCGAGTGGAGTCTTTATTTCAACTTTTGGTTGATAATCCTTGTTGTTCTACCTCTTGGTTAGTAGCCGTTGTTCTAACTTTTGGTTAGTGGCCTTTTATTTCAACTCTTGGTTGATAATTCGGGATGATTATCTCAACTTTTAATTGGTAGTCTTCTGTGGTGGAGTTAACTTTGTGTAGCGTCCCCCAGCTATCCTGACTTTTGGTTAGTAGCTTTTGATCGATGAGGACTTTTCCCAGCAATCCTAACTCCTGGTTAGCGGCTTGTGTTTTGACCTTGGATCAACGGGATTTCATGGTGATTCTAACTGTTGGTTAATACCTTTGTTTCCCAAATTTTGGTTGGAAGTTTTCCCCTGTGGTTGTCCCAACTCTTGGTTGGTATCCCCCTATTTCCTCAGTAAGGTCGGTTTGAGACGTCTATTGTCGTTCCAACTTTTGGTTGGTAGTCCTCCTTTTTCCCTAAAGAGTCGTTATCTCAACTTTTGGTTGATAAGAAGATCTGGTGTTTTCAACTCCTGGTTGGTAGTTCTCCCTTTATTCCTCAGCGAAGTCGTTATCTCAACTTTTGGTTGGTGGTTATGGTTTCTCCGGTATGGTCAATCGTGGACGTCGGTTCATTTTCCAACTCTTGGTTGGTAGCCTTGGATTCCCAAGTGAGGTTTCTGTATCCGGTGTGGTCGATTTGTTGACGATTTTCCAACTCTTAGTTGCTAACTTTGGTACTCTATTTGTTGATTCCGACTTTTTAGTCAGTATACCTCCTCAGCAAAGTTGTCGTTTTTTGACTCTTGGTTGGTAGGGGTGGTGTTATCCCCAGAGAATGACTCTTATCTCATCTTTTGGATGATGCAGTTAGATTGTTGGCCTGTGATGGATGTTGACTCCCTAGCGAGGTCGTCTCGTCATGGAAGTTCTGGTTGGTGTTGTGGTAATCTCGACTTTTGGTCGGTAGCGTTTGGGTTCTTATCCCATCTCTTGGATGGGCTTCTTTGACTGTAGTCCTATGGTAGATGTTTGTTCTCCACAGAGTCGTCTGTTTGGTCTACTCTTTCCCTAGTGGGGTCCCCACAAAGCTGTTTGGTTACTCTTTTGTTCCCCAGTAGGGTTTGTTCCAACTTTTGGTAGGTATTCCGAGTTTATCCCGACTCTTGGTTGGTATTTGTTGGTTGTTTCGTCCCAACTCTTGGTTGGTATCCGTTGGTCTTTGTTCCGACTCTTGGTTGGTATCCTCCATGCGTTTTCCCGACTTTTGGTTGGCATCTTTTGGATGAAGTTCAGATTGTATTGAATTGTTATCCCCAGCACGTCGTTTCCCGACTCTTGGTTGGTAGTCGTTGTTTTGTGTTCCTGCGGAGTGCAAATTTCCAGGTTCTTTGGTATTCAATCACCTTGTACTTTGAATGGTTGAAAGCAGATGCTTTTCCTCCCTTCAGACCCAAGTTGTTTGAATAGGGGCAGTTGTAGCACCCCAACATTTGCCTTCTCGTTTTATACTTAGCTTATGTTTCATTTTCGCAATTAGCATTTTGCATTGCATAGCATTCGGTCTCGAGGCATGGGATCATGGCGTTCCTGTGGCTCAGCTGCATTTCAGAGCAAGAGACTGAACAACAAACATAGAGCATCAGAGCTTCGGCATTTATTTTTCCCAACAATCGAGCGATCGATTTTATTCTGTTTTGCAGGTTAATTCCAGATCAGAAATCAACATTCAGACTCATAACAAGCATTTTCATAGTGACGATAGTCAAAAATGAGGTTCAGCAGCTAAACAGAGCTCCAGACAGTTGAAATAGGGCAAATGGGCAGATTTCCCACCAAAAGGAACCAAATTCAAATTTTTGAATGTGTTAATCGATTAACACATATGGTTAACCGATTAACCATTTGAAAATAAGCCTAAAATTGAAGTTTTAACAGCGTTAACTAGTTAACGCATATGGTTAACCGGTTAACCATAGCAGAATTTGCCTTGTACGTGAATTTTAAAGTGGATTTGCTTTGGGGTCCAATTTTGATCACTTGAAAGCCCATTTCTGCACTTGGGAAGGATCTAGAACATTATTTGAAATTTGGTTAAATTTCATTTCCCTCAAAATTCCCAAACTTCATTCCATACCACAATTTCCAAACCAACTTCCAACCCTTGCTTTGGATCCCATACCAAGAGAGTACTTAAATGATTTTACTCCAAAGCAAGCCATTCTAACCTTCATAATTTCTATTTCAAGTTCAGAATTGATCAATTCTCTCAGTTTCCTCCATAGCCAAAACCTTCATTCAAACCTCATTTTCCTTGGAACTATTGATTCTTCATTGGAATCAATAGATTCTTGAGTATAATCCTCCATCTACCATCATCATTTGATCAATTCTCATCTTCAATTTTCGTGCAAGTTCAGATCTGGATTTTGAAGTGATTGTAGAAGTGCTTATTTGGAGTAATTTGGCTTAATTGTGAAGGATCTTCATTCATACATCATCAACTAGCTTGGATCTTGAAGTATTCCGGACTTCTTTGCTTAGATCTACACAATTACAGTTGATTCAACAATTATCGAATCAATTCTCTGATTCGTAGGTTGGATTTCTTATCCGATTTAATTTTCGAGTTTATTTGCATATTGACCATGTTAATCTTCATATTCGATTGAATTGTGATTGATTTGATTTGGTTGATCCATGATCTGGTTGTGTTGATCTATTTGCATGTTGTTTAAATCATGATTTTCTGGTTTATATTCGTGAATAAGTAATTATGCGATCATCCGGTTGATCGGATAAGTGCTTATTTGCTGGAAAGTGGTTATGTTTGTTGTTTTTCTGCTTCTGGTACAATGTTAACCGGTTAACGTATACGGTTAACCGGTTAACCAACTCAAATATTCAAATTTTTCAAAGTTTTCAGGGTGTCAACCGGTTAACGCCTGGTGTTAACCGATTAACACCTATGAATTTCCCGATTTTCACACGTTTTACACAGGTTAACCGATTAAACGTATGTGTTAACCGATTAACACTGTGCCAAAATTCCATATTTTGCTGTTTTCTGGCATGTTCGCATACCGGTTCGATTCGAATCATCATAGATCAGAATGATGCATTAGAATTGAATTGTTTTGGATATTTGCTACTGTTTGTGGTTGTTTAATCATGATGTTGTTGCCATGTGTGATCATTCTTTCAATTATTCGCATGTTTGTATGTGGTTTGAGTCGATCATTCGTTTGCATGTTCGTATGCTTTCATCTCTTGTTTTCTCCACATGTTTGCATCATTCTTGCATCGTTGTTAAGGTCGAGACGCGCTTGTGGCGGCTGCTGCCCCACACACTTGTCCTCCCTCCCACCATTCTAATTATGCATTTTTCATGTGTTCATTTATCTACTTTTGATTGATCCTTCCTTTGTTCTTCTTGTGCTTTCTTGCCATGATCCCCATAGGATTCCTAGTCCCTCCGTCTAGGATGGGAGTAGGAGAGACATTAGGTGCTCAATCCAAGTATGCTAACATTAGGGTAGATGTTTCCCCTTCTTATCCAAACTTTAGGAGTACTTTGCATGACAACGTTAGGGCCGAGATTCCCTTAGACCTTCCGTGCGTATCTCTTCTCATCTCAAAATCACGCTAACTCATTTAATCAAGGCGACAAACGTTGCACGCTACGAGCCTTAAGCTACATGGGGAATGATGAGTGAGGGGTTTCCTCTCGCTTATCTAGAATGTTTAGTATCCATCCCGTTTGGGGGCGATATACGACGCATTCGCCTCCGTGTCATAGTCTTTAGTGCAACGTGAATCACAAACCGAATTAATTCACTTCACTAAAAAATACAAAACAAATTCAAACCTTTTTCCTTCGGGATTAATCGGGAACTTTTTTTCCAAAAAAGAGAGTTTTGTTAAGCTTTAATTCTACCGCAAACAGGCTTCGTCCCTAGCTGCTGGAATTATTGTTTAACTCTACTCGATTAAAATGCTTAATCAACCTGTGGTTTCGTGTAAGCTCGAACTACGTGTGCTCTGATCTTTCATACCAGATGAAAGTACGTAGGCACAAGACACGATGTCTTGGCGATCAACCTCCCCCCTTCTTCCGTAGTTAGCCGAACTACGTTGACTCTGATCTTTCATACCAGATGAAAGTACGTAGGCACAGAGACGCGATGCTCTGCCGAGTCTCTCTTTTCTTTTCTTTTTGTCCCGCAAGCCTGTAGCGTAGATAGTTTAAACACATCCTTAGATAGACAACAAGCGTGGATCCCATCGAGTACGACGTACATGAGGGGTGCTAATACCTTCCCCTTGCGTAACCGACTCCCGAACCCAAGACTTGGTTGCGATGACCTCCTCTTCTCCCTTTTCATCATGTTTTTCTGATCGTTTCCCTTCCCTCTCTTTGAGAAGAACATCTGACCTCGCCGTCGGGTATCTGTTAAACAAACAGGCATCGAACCCGAAGGCCGGCTCAACACAAAGTTGAGAGGAACATCCGACCTCGCCGTGAGGTATCTGTTAAATAAGTAGGTATCGAACCAGAAAGGTGGCTCAACCCGAAGTTGATAAGAACATTAGATCTTGCCGTCAGGCATCTGTTAAACAAACAGACATCGAATTTGATGGTCGGCTCAACCCGAAGTTGAGAAGAACATCTGACCTCGCTGTCAGGAATCAGTTAAACAACTAGGAATCAAACCTGAAGGCCAACTCAACCCGAAGTTGAGAAGAACATCTTACCTCCCAGCCAGACACCTAATAAACAAACAAGCATCGAACCCGAAGGCTGGCTCAACCCAAAGTTGAGAAGAACATCTGACCTCGCCGTTTGGCATCTGTTTAGCAATCAGGCATCGAACCCGAAGGGCGGCTCAAAACGAAGTTGAAAAGTACATCTGACCTCGCCGTGAGGCTCCTGTTAAACAAACAGGCATCGAACCCGAAGGTCGGCTCAAACATAGAGCATCAGAGCTGCGACATTTATTTTTCCCAACAATCGAGTGATCGATTTTATTCTGTTTTGCAGGTTAATTCCAGATCAGAAATCAACATTCAGACTCATAACAAGCATTTTCATAGTGACGACAGTCAAAAATGAGGTTCAACAGCTAAACAGAGCTCCAGACAGTTGAAATAGGGCAAATGGATAGATTTCCCACCAAAAGGAACCAAATTCAAATTTTTGAATGTGTTAATCGATTAACACATATGGTTAACCGATTAACCATTTGAAAATAAGCCTAAAATTGAAGTTTTAACAGCGTTAACTAGTTAACGCATATGGTTAACCGGTTAACCATAGCAGAATTTGCCTTGTACGTGAATTTTAAAGTGGATTTGCTTTGGGGTCCAATTTTGATCACTTGAAAGCCCATTTCTGCACTTGGGAAGGATCTAGAACATTATTTGAAATTTGGTTAAATTTCATTTCCCTCAAAATTCCCAAACTTCATTCCATACCACAATTTCCAAACCAACTTCCAACCCTTGCTTTGGATCCCATACCAAGAGAGTACTTAAATGATTTTACTCCAAAGCAAGCCATTCTAACCTTCATAATTTCTATTTCAAATTCAGAATTGATCAATTCTCTCAGTTTCCTCCATAGCCAAAACCTTCATTCAAACCTCATTTTCCTTGGAACTATTGATTCTTCATTGGAATCAATAGATTCTTGAGTACAATCCTCCATCTACCATCATCATTTGATCAATTCTCATCTTCAATTTTCGTGCAAGTTCAGATCTGGATTTTGAAGTGATTGTAGAAGTGCTTATTTGAAGTAATTTGGCTTAATTGTGAAGGATCTTCATTCATACATCATCAACTAGCTTGGATCTTGAAGTATTCCAGACTTCTTTGCTTAGATCTACACAATTACAGTTGATTCAACAATTATCGAATCAATTCTCTGATTCGTAGGTTGGATTTCTTATCCGATTTAATTTTCGAGTTTATTTGCATATTGACCATGTTAATCTTCATATTCGATTGAATTGTGATTGATTTGATTTGGTTGATCCATGATCTGGTTGTGTTGATCTATTTGCATGTTGTTTAAATCATGATTTTCTGGTTTATATTCGTGAATAAGTGATTATGCGATCATCCGGTTGATCGGATAAGTGCTTATTTGCTGGAAAGTGGTTATGTTTGTTGTTTTTCAGCTTCTGCTACAATGTTAACCGGTTAACGTATACGGTTAACCGGTTAACCAACTCAAATATTCAAATTTTTCAAAGTTTTTAGGTTGTCAACCGGTTAACGCCTGGTGTTAACCGATTAACACCTATGAATTTCCTGATTTTCACACGTTTTACACAGGTTAACCGATTAACCGTATGTGTTAACCGATTAACACTGTGCCAGAATTCCATATTTTGCTGTTTTCTTGCATGTTCGCATAACGGTTCAATTCGAATCATCATAGATCAGAGTGATGCATTAGAATTGAATTGTTTTGGATATTTGCTACTGTTTGTGGTTGTTTTCGAATCATCATAGATCATTCTTTCAATTATTCACATGTTTGTATGTGGTTTGAGTCGATCATTCGTTTGCATGTTCGTATGCTTTCATCTCTTGTTTTCTCCACATGTTTGCATCATTCTTACATCGCTGTTAAGGTCGAGACGCGCTTGTGGCGGCTGCTGCCCCACACACTTTTCCTCCCTCCCACCATTCTAATTATGCATTTTTCATGTGTTCATTTATCTACTTTTGATTGATCCTTCCTTTGTTCTTCTTGTGCTTTCTTGCCATGATCCCCATAGGATTCCTAGTCCCTCCGTCTAGGATGGGAGTAGGAGAGACATTAGGTGCTCAATCCAAGTATGCTAACATTAGGGTAGATGTTTCCCCTTCTTATCCAAACTTTAGGAGTACTTTGCATGACAACGTTAGGGCCGAGATTCCCTTAGACCTTCCGTGCGTATCTCTTCTCATCTCAAAATCACGCTAACTCATTTAATCAAGGCGACAAACGTTGCACGCTACGAGCCTTAAGCTACATGGGGAATGATGAGTGAGGGGTTTCCTCTCGCTTATCTAGAATGTTTAGTATCCATCCCGTTTGGGGGCGATATACGACGCATTCGCCTCCGTGTCATAGTCTTTAGTGCAACGTGAATCACAAACCGAATTAATTCACTTCACTAAAAAATACAAAACAAATTCAAACCTTTTTCCTTCGGGATTAATCGGGAACTTTTTTTTCCAAAAAAGAGAGTTTTGTTAAGCTTTAATTCTACCGCAAACAGGCTTCGTCCCTAGCTGCTGGAATTATTGTTTAACTCTACTCGATTAAAATGCTTAATCAACCTGTGGTTTCGTGTAAGCTTGAACTACGTGTGCTCTGATCTTTCATACCAGATGAAAGTACGTAGGCACAAGACACGATGTCTTGACGAGCAACCTCCCCCCTTCTTCCGTAGTTAGCCGAACTACGTTGACTCTGATCTTTCATACCAGATGAAAGTACGTAGGCACAGAGACGTGATGCTCTGCCGAGTCTCTCTTTTCTTTTCTTTTTGTCCCGCAAGCCTGTAGCGTAGATAGTTTAAACACATCCTTAGATAGACAACAAGCGTGGATCCCATCGAGTATGACGTACATGAGGGGTGCTAATACCTTCCCCTTGCGTAACCGACTCCCGAACCCAAGACTTGGTTGCGATGACCTCCTCTTCTCCCTTTTCGTCATGTTTTTCTGATCGTTTCCCTTCCCTCTCTTTGAGAAGAACATCTGACCTCGCCGTCGGGTATCTGTTAAACAAACAGGCATCGAACCCGAAGGCCGGCTCAACACAAAGTTGAGAGGAACATCCGACCTCGCCGTGAGGTATCTGTTAAATAAGTAGGTATCGAACCAGAAAGGTGGCTCAACCCGAAGTTGATAAGAACATTAGATCTTGCTGTCAGGCATCTGTTAAACAAACAGACATCGAATTTGATGGTCGGCTCAACCCGAAGTTGAGAAGAACATCTGACCTCGCTGTCAGGAATCAGTTAAACAACTAGGAATCAAACCTGAAGGCCAACTCAACCCGAAGTTGAGAAGAACATCTTACCTCCCAGCCAGGCACCTAATAAACAAACAAGCATCGAACCCGAAGGCTGGCTCAACCCAAAGTTGAGAAGAACATCTGACCTCGCCGTTTGGCATCTGTTTAGCAATCAGGCATCGAACCCGAAGGGCGGCTCAAAACGAAGTTGAAAAGTACATCTGACCTCGCCGTGAGGCTCCTGTTAAACAAACAGGCATCGAACCCGAAGGCCGGCTCAAAACGAAGTTGTGAAGTACATCTGACCTTGCTGTCAGGCATCTGTTAAACAAACAGACATCGAACCCGGAGGCCGGCTCAACACGAAGTTGAGAAGAACATCTGACCTCGCTGTCAGGCATCTGTTAAACAAACAGGTATCGAACCCGAAGGACGGCCAACACGAAGTCGAGAGGAACATCTCACCTCGGCATCAGGATTCTGTTAAACAAACAGGCATGGAACCCAATGGCCGGCTCAATACGAAATTGAGAGGAACATCTGACCTCGTCGTTAGGCATCTATTAGAAAAACAGGCATCGAACCCGAAGGTCGGCTCAACACGAAGTTGAGAGAAACATCTAACTTCGCTGTTAAGCATCTGTTAAACAAACAGGCATCAAATCCGAAGGTCGGCTTAACCCGAGGTTGAGAAGAACATTTGACCTCACCGTCAGGCATCAGTAAAACAAACAAGGCCGCCTCAACTGGAAGTTGAGAAGCACATCTTGCCTCATCGTCAGGCATCTGTTAAATAAACAGGCATCAAACCCTGAGGCTAGCACAACACAAAGTTGAGAGGAACATCTGACCTTGCCATCAGGCATCTGTTAAACAAACAGGCATCGAACCCGAAGGCCGGCTCAACACGAAGTTCATAAGAATATCTGACCTCGCCGTCAGGGATCTGTTAAACAAACAGGCATCGAACCCGAAGGCCGTCTCAACCCGATGTTAAGAAGAACATATGACCTCGCTGTTAGGCATCAGTTGAACAAACAGGAATCGAACCCGAAGGCCGGCTCAACCCGAAGTTGAGAAGAACATCTGACCTCAATGTCAGTTATCTGTTAAACAAAAAGGCATCGAACCCGAAGGCCGGCTCAACACGAAGTTGAGAGGTACATCTGACATCGCTGTCAGGCATCTGTTAAACAAACAGGCATCGAACCCGGAGGCCGGCTCAACACGAAGTGGAGAGCAACATCTGACCTCGCTGTCAGGAATCTGTTAAATAAACAGGCATTGATCCCGAAGGCCGGCTCAACACAAAGTCGAGAGGAACATCTGACCTCGCTGTCAGGCATCTGTTAAACAAACAGGCATCGTACCCGAAGGCCGACTCAACACGAAGTTGAGAGGAACATCTGACCTCGCTGTCAGGCATCTGTTAAACAAACAGGCATCGAACCCGAAGGTTGGCTCAACATGAAGTTGAGAGGAACATTTGACTTCACTGTCAAGCATCTTGTAAACAAACAAGCATCAAATCCAAGGTCGACTCAACCCGAAGTTGAGAAGAACATTTGACCTCACCATGAGGCATATGTTAAATAAACAAGCATCGAACCTGAGGCCTGCTCAACTGTAAGTTGATAAGCACGTCTTACCTTGCCGTCAAGCATCTATTAAACAAAGAGGAATCGAACCCGAAGGCCGTCTCAACCCTTAGTAGAGAAGAAAATCTGACCTCCCCATTAGGCATCGAACCCGAAGGCCGGCTCAAATTGAAGTTGAGAGGAACATCTTTCCTCCTCATCAGGCATTAGTTAAACAAACAGGCATCGAACCCGAAGTCTAGCACAACACGAAGTTGAGAAGAACATCTGACCTCGCCGTCAGGCATCTGTTAAACAAACAGGCATCAAACCCGAAGGCCGACTTAACACGAAGTTGAGAGGAACATCTGACCTCGCCGTCAGGCATCTATTAAACAAACATGCATCGAACATGAAGGTCGGCTCAACATGAAGTTGAGAGGAACATTTGACTTCACTGTCAAGCATCCGTTAAACAAACAGGCATCAAATCCGAAGTCCGGCTCAACCCGAATTTGAGAAAAACATTTGACCTCACCGTCAGGCATCTTTTAAACAAACAGGCGTCAAACCCGAAGGCCGGCTCAACCCGAAGTTGAGAAGAACATCTGACCTCGCCGTCAGGCATCTGTTTAGCAATCAGGCATCGAACCTGAAGGCCGGCTCAAAACTAAGTTGAGAAGTACATCTGACCTCGCCGTGAGGCACCTGTTAAAGAAACAGGCATCGAACCCGAAGGGCGGCTCAACACGTAGTTGAGAGGAACATATGACCTCGCTGTCAGGCATATTTTAAACAAACAGGCGTCAAACCCGAAGGCCGGCTCAACTTGAAGTTGAGAAGAACATCTGACCTCGCCGTCAGGCATCTGTTTAGCAATCAGGTATCGAACCCGAAGGCCAGCTCAAAACGAAGTTGAGAAGTACATCTGACCTCGCCGTGAGGCACCTGTTAAAGAAACAGGCATCGAACCTGAAGGGCGGCTAAACACGAAGTTGAGAGGAACATATGACCTCGCTGTGAGGCATCTGTTAAACAAACAGGCATCGAACCCGAAGGGTGGCTCAACCCAAAGTTGTTAAGAAGATTAGACCTTTCCGTGAGGATTCTGTTAAACAAACAGGCATCGAACCCGATGGCCGACTCAACACGAAATTCAGAGGAACATCTGACCTCGCTGTTAGGTATCTGTTAAAAAAACAGGCATCGAACCCGAAGGTCGGCTCAACACGAAGTTGAGAGGAAAATCTGACTTCACTGTCAAGCATCTGTTAAACAAACATGCATCAAATTCGAAGGCCGACTTAACCCGAAGTTGAGAAGAACATTTGACCTTACCGTCAGGTATCAGTTAAACAAACAAGGTCCCCTCAACCGGAAGTTGAGAAGCACATCTTGCCTCGTTGTCAGGCATCTGTTAAATAAACAGGCATCGAACCCTGAGGCTAGCACAACACAAAGTTAAGAGGAACATCTGACCTCGCCATCAGGCATCTGTTAAACAAACAGGCATCGAACCCGAAGGCCGGCTCAACACGAAGTTCATAAGAATATCCGACTTCGCCGTCAGGGATATGTTAAACAAACAGGCATTGAACCCGAAGGTTGGCTCAACATGAAGTTGAGAGGAACATTTGACTTCACTGTCAAGCATCTTGTAAGCAAACAGGCAAAAAATCCGAAGGCCGGCTCAACCCGAATTTGAGAAGAATATTTGACCTCACCATCAGGCATCTGTTAAATAAACAAGCATCGAACCTGAAGGCCTGCTCAACCGGAAGTTGATAAGCACGTCTGACCTTGCCATGAAGCATCTATTAAACAAAGAGGCATCGAACCCGAAGGCCGTCTCAACCCTTAGTAGAAAAGAAAATCTGACCTCGTCGTCAAACGTCTGTTAAACAAACAGGCATCGAACCCGAAGGCCGGCTCAACTTGAAGTTGAAAGGAACATCTGACCTCCGCATCAAGCATTAGTTAAACAAACAAGCATCAAACCCGAAGGGCGGCTCAACACGAAGTTGAGAGGAACATATGACCTCGCTATCAGGCATCTGTTAAACGAACAGGCATCGAACCCGAAGGGTGGCTCAACCCGAAGTTGTTAAGAATATTAGACCTTTCCGTCAGGCATCTGTTAAACAAATAGGCATCGAACCCGAAGGCCGGCTCAACCCGAAGTTGAGAAGAACATCAGACCTCACCGTCAGGCATCTTTTAAACAAACAAGGCCAGCTCAACCGGATGTTGAGAAGCACATCTTACCTCGTTGTCAGGTATCTGTTAAACAAATAGGCATCGAATCCGAAAGTCGGCTCAACACGAAATTGAGAGGAACATATGACCTCACCGTGAGGCATCTGTTAAAAAAACAGGCATTGAACCAGAAGGGCGGCTCAACCCAAAGTTGATAAGAACATTATACCTCGCCGTCAGGCATCTGTTAGAAAAACAGGCATCGAACCCGAAGGCCGGCTCAACACGAAGTTGAGAGGAACATTTGGCATCGCTGTCAGGCATATGTTAAAATAACAGGCATCGAACCTGAAGGCCGACTCAACCCGAAGTTGAAAAGAACATCTGAACTCGCCGTCAGGCATCTGGTAAACAAACAGGCATCAAACCCGAAGGCCGTCTCAACCCTTAGTTGAGAAGAACATTTGACGTCGCCATCAAACACCTATTAAAAAAACAGGTATCAAACCCGAAGGCCGGCTCAAATTGAAGTTGAGAGGAACATCTGACCTCCTCATCAGGCATTAGTTAAACAAACAGGCATTGAACCCGAAGGTTAGCACAACACGATGTTGAGAAGAACATCTGACCTCGCCGTCAGGCATCTGTTAAACAAACAGGCATCAAACCCGAAGGCCGGCTCAACACGAAGTTGGGAGGAACATCTAACCTCGCCGTCAGGCATCTATTAAACAAATAGGCATCGAACATGAAGGTCGGCTCAACATGAAATTGGAAGGAACATTTGACTTCACTGTCAAGCATCCGTTAAACAAACAGGCATCAAATCCGAAGGCCGGCTCAACCCGAAGTTGAGAAAAACATTTGACCTCACCGTCAGACATCTGTTAAACAAACAGGCATCAAACCCGAATGTCAGCTCAACACGAAGTTGAGAAGTACATCTGACCTTGCTGGCAGGCATTTGTTAAACAAACAGGCATCGAACCCAGAGGCCGGCTCAACACGAAGTCGAGAGGAACATCTGACCTCGCCGTCAGGAATTTGTTAAACAAACAAGCATCGAACCCGAAGGCCGGCGCATCACGAAGTTGAGAGGAACATCTAACCTTGCTGTCAGGCATCTGTTAAACAAACAAGCATCAAATCCGAAAGCCGGCTCAACCCGAAGTTGAGAAGAACATTTGACCTCACCGTCAGGCATCTGTTAAACAAACAAGCATCGAACCCGAAGACCGGCTCAACCGGAAGTTGATAAGAACTACTGACCTTGCCATCAGGCATTTGTTAAACAAAGAGGCATCCAACCCGAAGGCCGTCTCAACCCTTAGTAGAGAAGAAAATCTGACCTCGCCGTCAAACATCTGTTAAACAAATAGGCATCGAACCCGAAGGTCGGCTCAACTTGATGTTGAGAGGAACATCTGACCTCTCCATCAGGCATTAGTTAAACAAACAGGCATCAAACCTGAAGGGCGGTTCAACACGAAGTTGAGAGGAACATATGACCTCGCTGTGAGGCATCTGTTAAACAAACAGGCATCGAACTCGAAGGGTGGCTCTACCCGAAGTTGATAAGAACATTAGACCTTGTCGTCAGGCATCTGTTAAAAAAACAGGCATCGAACCAGAAGGTCGGCTCAACATGAAGTTTAGAGGAACATTTAACTTCACTGTCAAGCATCTGTTAAACAAACAGGCATCAAATCCAAAGGCCGGCTCAACCCGAAGTTGAGAAGAACATCTGACCTCACCGTAAGACATCTGTTAAACAAACAAGGTCGGCTCAACCGGAAGTTGAGAAGCACATCTTACCTCGCCGTCAGGTATCTGTTAAACAAACAGGCATCGAATCCGAAGGCCGGCTCAACACGAAATTGAGAGGAACATATGACCTCGCCGTGAGGCATCTGTTAAACAAACAGGCATCGAACTCGAAGGGCGGATCAACCCGAAGTTGATAAGAACATTATACATTGCCATTAGGCATCTGATAAACAAACAGACATCGAACCCGAAGGCCGACTCAACACGAAGTTGAGAGGAAGATTTGACCTCGCCGTCAGGCATCTGTTAAAATAACAGGCATCGAAACCGAAGGCCGGCACAACCCGAAGTTGAGAAGAACATCTGAACTCGCCGTCAGGCATCTGTTAAACAAACAGGAATCAAACCCGAAAGCCGGCTTAAATTGATGTTGAGAGGAACATCTGACTCCCCCTCGGGCATTAGTTAAACAAACAGGCATCGAACCCGAAGGCCGGCTCAACACGAAGTTGAGAGGAACATCTGACCTCGCCGTCAGGCATCTATTAAACAAACTGGCATCGAACCTGAAGGTCGGGTCAACATGAAGTTGAGAGGAACATTTGACTTCACTGTCAAGCATCTGTAAAAGAAAGAGGCATCAAATTCGAAGGCTGACTCAACCCGAAGTTGAGAAGAACATTTGACCTTGCGGTCAGGCATCTGTTAAACAAACAGGCATCGAACCCGAAGGACATCTCAATCCTTAATTGGGAAGAACATCTGACCTCACCGTCAAACATCTGTTAAACAAACAAGCATCGAACCCGAAGGCCGGCTCAACTTGAAGTTGAGAGGAACATCTGACCTCCCCATCAGGCATTAGTTAAACAATCAGGCATCGAACCCAAAGGCCGGCACAAAATGAAGTTGAGAAGAACATCTGACCTCGCTGTCAGGCATATGTTAAATAAACAGGCATCGAATTTGATGGTCGACTCAAACCGAAGTTGAGAAGAACATCCGACCTTGCTGCGAGGCATTAGTTAAACAAACAGAAATCGAACCCGAAGGCCGGCTCACCTCGAAGTTGAGAAAAACATCTAACCTAGCCGCCAGGCATCTGTTAAACAAATAGGAATCAAACCCAAAGACTGGCACAACCCGTAGTTGAGAAGAACATCTGAACTCGCCGTCAGGCATCTGTTAAACAAAAAGGTGTGGTACCCAAAGGCCGGCTCAACCCGAAGTAGAGAAGAACATCTGACCTCGCCGTCAAACATCTGTTAAACAAACAGGTATCGAACCCGAAGGCCGGCTCACCCTGAAGTTGAGAAGAACATCTGACCTCGCCATCAAACATCTGTTAAACAAACAGGCATCGAACCCGAAGGTCAGCTCAACATGAAGTTGAGAGGAACATTTGACTTCACTATCAAGCATCTTTTAAACAAACAGGCATCAAATCCAAAGTTCGGCTCAAAACGAAGTTGAGAAGAACATCTGACCTCACCGTTAGGCATCTGTTAAACAAACAGGCATCGAACCTGAAGGGCAGCTCAACCCGAAGTTGATAAGAACATTAGACATCGCCATCAGGCATCTGTTAAACAAACAGGCATGGAACCCGAATACCGGCTCAACCCGAAGTTGAGAAAAACATTTGACCTCGCCGTTAGGCATCTGTTAAAATAACAGGCGTCGAACCCGAAGGCCGGCTCAACCCGAAATTGAGAAGAACATCTGACCTCACCGTCAGGCAACTGTTAAACAAACAGGCATCGAACCCGAAGGGCGGATCAACCCGAAGTAGATAAGAACATTATACCTTACCGTTAGGCATCTGATAAACAAACAGACATCGAACCTGAAGGCTGGCTCAACACGAAGTTGAGAGGAAGATTTGACCTCGCCGTCAGGCATCTGTTAAAATAACATGCATTAAAACCGAAGGCCGGCTCAACCCGAAGTTGAGAAGAACATCTGAACTCGCCGTCAGGCATCTGTTAAACAAACAGGAATCAAACCCGAAGGCCGGCTCAAATTGAAGATGAGAGGAACATCTGACTCCCCCTCATGCATTAGTTAAACAAACAGGCATCGAACCCGAAGGCTGGCTGAACACGGAGTTGAGAGGAGCATCTGACCTCCCCGTCAGGCATCTATTAAACAAATAGGCATCGAACCTGAAGGTCGGGTCAACATGAAGTTGAGAGGAACATTTGACTTCACTGTCAAGCATCTGTAAAACAAAGAGGCATCAAATTCGAAGGCCTGCTCAACCCGAAGTTGAGAAGACATCCGACCTCACCGTCAGGCATCTGTTAAACAAACAGACATCGAAGCCGAAGGGCGGCTCAACCCAAAGTTGATAAGAACCTTAGACATCGCCGTCAGGCATCTGTTAAACTAACAGGCATCGAAGCCGAATACCGGCTCAACCAGAAGTTGAGAAAAACATTTGACCTCGCCGTTAGGCATCTGTTAAAATAACAGGCATCGAACCCGAAGGCCGGCTCAACCTGAAGTTGAGAAGAACATCTGACCTCATCGTCAGGCATCTGTTAAACAAATTGGCATCAAACCCGAAGGCCGTCTGAACCCTTAGTTGAGAAGAACATTTGACCTCGCCGTCAAACATCTGTTAAACAAACAGGCATCGAACCCGAAGGCCGGCTCAACACGATGTTGAGAGGATCATCTGACCTCGCCGTCAGGCATGTGTTAAACAAATAGGCATCGAACCTGAAGGTCAGCTCAACATGAAGTTGAGAGGAACATTTGACTTAACTATCAAGCATCTGTTAAACAAACAGGCATCGAACCCGAAGGGCGGCCCAATGCGAAGTTGATAAGAACATTAGACCTCGCCGTCAGGCATCTGTTAAACAAACAGGCATCGAACCCGAAGGTCGGCTCAACCCGATGTTCATAAGAACATTTGACCTCACCGCCAGGCATCTGTTAAACAAACAGGCATCGAACCCGAAGGGCGGCTCAACCCGAAGTTGAGAAGAACATTTGACCTCGCCGTCAAGCATCTATTTAAATAACAGGCATCGAACCCGAAGGCCATCTCAATCCTTAATTGAGAAGAACATCTGACCTCACCGTCAAACATCTGTTAAACAAACAGGCATCGAACCTGAAGGCCGACTCAACTTGAAGTTGAGAGGAACATCTGACTTCCCCATCAGGCATCTATTATACAAACAGGCACCGAACCTGAAGGCCGGCACAACACGAAGTTGAGAAGAACATCTGACCTCGCTGTCAGGCATATGTTAAACAAACAGGCATCGAATCTGATGGCCGACTCAAACCGAAGTTGAGAAGAACATCTGACCTTGCTGCCATGCATTAGTTAAACAAACAGGAATCGAACCCGAAGGCCGGCTCACCTCGAAGTTGAAAAGAACATCTAACCTAGCCGCCAGGCATCTGTTAAACAAATAGGCATCGAACCCAAAGGCGGGTACAACCCGTAGTTGAGAAGAACATCTGACCTCGCCGTCAGGCATATGTTAAACAAAAAGGTGTGGTACCCGATGGCCGGCTCAACCCGAAGTAGAGAAGAACATCTGACCTCGTCGTCAGGCATCTATTAAATAAACAGGCATCAAACGTGAAGGCCGTCTCAACCCTTAGTTGAGAAGAACATGTGACCTCGCCGCCAAACATCTGTTAAACAAACAGGTATTGAACCCGAAGGTCGGCTCCCCTTGAAGTTGAGAAGAACATCTGACCTCGCCGTCAAACATATGTTAAACAAACAGGCATCGAACCCGAAGGTCGGCTCAACATGAAGTTGAGAGGAACATTTGACTTCACTGTCAAGCATCTGTAAAACAAAGAGGCATCAAATTCGAAGGCCTGCTCAACCCGAAGTTGAGAAGACATCCGACCTCACCGTCAGGCATCTGTTAAACAAACAGACATCGAAGCCGAAGGGCGGCTCAACCCAAAGTTGATAAGAACCTTAGACATCGACGTCAGGCATTTGTTAAACTAACAGGCATCGAAGCCGAATACGGGCTCAACCCGAAGTTGAGAAAAACATTTGACCTCGCCGTTAGGCATCTGTTAAAATAACAGGCATCGAACCCGAAGGCCGGCTCAACCTGAAGTTGAGAAGAACATCTGACCTCATCGTCAGGCATCTGTTAAACAAATTGGCATCAAACCCGAAGGCCGTCTCAACCCTTAGTTGAGAAGAACATTTGACCTCGCCGTCAAACATCTGTTAAACAAACAGGCATCGAACCCGAAGGCCGGCTCAACACGATGTTGAGAGGATCATCTGACCTCGCCGTCAGGCATGTGTTAAACAAATAGGCATCGAACCTGAAGGTCAGCTCAACATGAAGTTGAGAGGAACATTTGACTTAACTATCAAGCATCTGTTAAACAAACAGGCATCGAACCCGAAGGGCGGCCCAATGTGAAGTTGATAAGAACATTAGACCTCGCCGTCAGGCATCTGTTAAACAAACAGGCATCGAACCCGAAGGTCGGCTCAACCTGATGTTCATAAGAACATTTGACCTCACCGCCAGGCATCTGTTAAACAAACAGGCATCGAATCCGAAGGGCGGCTCAACCCGAAGTTGAGAAGAACATTTGACCTCGCTGTCAAGCATCTATTAAAATAACAGGCATCGAACCCGAAGGCCATCTCAATCCTTAATTGAGAAGAACATCTGACCTCACCGTCAAACATCTGTTAAACAAACAGGCATCGAACCTGAAGGCCGGCTCAACTTGAAGTTGAGAGGAACATCTAACTTCCCCATCAGGCATCTGTTATACAAACAGGCACCGAACCTGAAGGCCGGCACAACACGAAGTTGAGAAGAACATCTGACCTCGCTGTCAGGCATATGTTAAACAAACAGGCATCGAATCTGATGGCCGACTCAAACCGAAGTTGAGAAGAACATCCGACCTTGCTGCCATGCATTAGTTAAACAAACAGGAATCGAACCCGAAGTCCGGCTCACCTCGAAGTTGAAAAGAACATCTAACCTAGCCGCCAGGCATCTGTTAAACAAATAGGAATCGAACCCAAAGGCGGGCACAACCCGTAGTTGAGAAGAACATCTGACCTCGCCGTCAGGCATCTGTTAAACAAAAAGGTGTGGTACCCGAAGGCCGGCTCAACCCGAAGTAGAGAAGAACATCTGACCTCGCCGTTAGGCATCTATTAAATAAACAGGCATCAAACGTGAAGGTCGTCTCAACCCTTAGTTGAGAAGAACATGTGACCTCGCCGCCAAACATCTGTTAAACAAACAGGTATCGAACCCGAAGGCCGGCTCCCCTTGAAGTTGAGAAGAACATCTGACCTCGCCGTCAAACATATGTTAAACAAACAGGCATCGAACCCGAAGGTCGGCTCAACATGAAGTTGAGAGGAACATTTGACTTCACTATCAAGCATCTTTTAAACAAACAGGCATCAAATGCGAAGGCCGGCTCAACCCGAAGTTGAGAAGAACATCTGACCTCACCGTCAAGCATCTTTTAAACAAACAAGCATCGAACCTGAAGGGAGGCTCAACCCGAAGTTGATAAGAACATTAGACATCGCCGTCAGGCATCTGTTAAACTAACAAGCATCGAACCCGAATACCGGCTCAACCCGAAGGTGAGAAAAACATTTGACCTCGCCGTTAGGCATCTGTTAAAATAACAGGCATCGAACCCGAAGGCCGGCTCAACCCGAAGTTGAGAAGAACATCTGACCTCATCGTCAGGCATCTGTTAAACAAATTGGCATCAAACCCAAAGGCCGTCTCAACCCTTAGTTGAGAAGAACATTTGACCTCGCCGTCAAACATCTGTTAAACAAACAGGCATCGAACCCGAAGGCCGGCTCAACACGATGTTGAGAGGATCATCTGACCTCGCCGTCAGGCATGTGTTAAACAAATAGGCATCGAACATGAAGGTCAGCTCAACATGAAGTTGAGAGGAACATTTGACTTAACTATCAAGCATCTGTTAAACAAACATGCATCGAACCCGAAGGGCGGCCCAATGTGAAGTTGATAAGAACATTAGACCTCGCCGTCAGGCATCTGTTAAACAAACAGGCATCGAACCCGAAGGTCGGCTCAACCCGATGTTCATAAGAACATTTGACCTCACCGCCAGGCATCTGTTAAACAAACAGGCATCGAACCCGAAGGGCGGCTCAACCCGAAGTTGAGAAGAACATTTGACCTCGCCGTCAAGCATCTATTAAAATAACAGGCATCGAACCCGAAGGCCATCTCAATCCTTAATTGAGAAGAACATCTGACCTCACCGTCAAACATCTGTTAAACAAACAGGCATCGAACCTGAAGGCCGGCTCAACTTGAAGTTGAGAGGAACATCTAACTTCCCCATCAGGCATCTGTTATACAAACAGGCACCGAACCTGAAGGCCGGCACAACACGAAGTTGAGAAGAACATCTGACCTCGCTGTCAGGCATATGTTAAACAAACAGGCATCGAATCTGATGGCCGACTCAAACCGAAGTTGAGAAGAACATCCGACCTTGCTGCCATGCATTAGTTAAACAAACAGGAATCGAACCCGAAGGCCGGCTCACCTCGAAGTTGAAAAGAACATCTAACCTAGCCGCCAGGCATCTGTTAAACAAATAGGCATCGAACCCAAAGGCGGGCACAACCCATAGTTGAGAAGAACATCTGACCTCGCCGTCAGGCATCTGTTAAACAAAAAGGTGTGGTACCCGAAGGCCGGCTCAACCCGAAGTAGAGAAGAACATCTGACCTCGCCGTCAGGCATCTATTAAATAAACAGGCATCAAACGTGAAGGCCGTCTCAACCCTTAGTTGAGAAGAACATGTGACCTCGCCGCCAAACATCTGTTAAACAAACAGGTATCGAACCCGAAGGCCGGCTCCCCTTGAAGTTGAGAAGAACATCTGACCTCGCCGTCAAACATATGTTAAACAAACAGGCATCGAACCCGAAGGTCGGCTCAACATGAAGTTGAGAGGAACATTTGACTTCACTATCAAGCATCTTTTAAACAAACAGGCATCAAATGCGAAGGCCGGCTCAACTCGAAGTTGAGAAGAACATCTGACCTCACCGTCAAGCATCTTTTAAACAAACAAGCATCGAACCTGAAGGGAGGCTCAACCCGAAGTTGATAAGAACATTAGACATCACCGTCAGGCATCTGTTAAACTAACAAGCATCGAACCCGAATACCGGCTCAACCCGAAGGTGAGAAAAACATTTGACCTCGCCGTTAGGCATCTGTTAAAATAACAGGCATCGAACCCGAAGGCCGGCTCAACCCGAAGTTGAGAAGAACAACTGACCTCATCGTCAGGCATCTGTTAAACAAATTGGCATCAAACCCAAAGGCCGTCTCAACCCTTAGTTGAGAAGAACATTTGACCTCGCCGTCAAACATCTGTTAAACAAACAGGCATCGAACCCGAAGGCCGGCTCAACACGATGTTGAGAGGATCATCTGACCTCGCCGTCAGGCATGTGTTAAACAAATAGGCATCGAACCTGAAGGTCAGCTCAACATGAAGTTGAGAGGAACATTTGACTTCACTGTCAAGCATCTGTTAAATAAACAGGCATCGAACCTGAAGGCCGGCTCAACCCGATGTTCATAAGAACATTTGACCTCACCGTCAGGCATATGTTAAATAAATAGGCATCGAACCCGAAGGCCGTCTCAATCCTTAATTGAAAAGAACATCTGACATCGCTGTCAAACATCTGTTAAACAAACAGGCATCGAACCCGAAGGCTGGTTCAACTTGAAGTTGAGAGGAATATCTGACCTCCCCATCAGGCATTAGTTAAACAAACATGCATCGTACCTGAAGGCCGGCACAACATGAAGTTGAGAAGAACATTTGACCTCGCGGTCAGGCATATGTTAAACAAACAGGCATCGAACTTGATTGCTGACTCAATCCGAAGTTGAGAAGAACATCTGACCTCACTGTCAGGCTTTAGTTAAAGAAACAGGAATCAAACCCGAAGGCCTATTCAACCCGAAGTTAAGAAGAAAATTTGACCTAGCCGCCAGGCATCTGTTAAACAAACAAGCATTGAACCCAAAGGCCGGATCAACCCGAAGTTGAGAAGAACATCTGACCTAGCCGTCAGGCATCTGTTAAACAAACAGGCATCGAACCCGAAGGGCGGCTCAACCCGAAGTTGAGAAGAACATTTGACCTCGCCGTCAGGCATCTGTTAAAATAACAGGCATCGAACCCGAAGGCCGACTCAACCCGAAGTTGAGAAAAACATCTGACCTCATCGTCAGGCATCTGTTAAACAAACAGGCCTCAAACCCGAAGGCCGTCTCAACCCTCAGTTAAGAAGAACATTTGACCTCGATGTCAAACGTCTGTTAAACAAACTGGCATTGAAGCCGAAGTCTGGCACGACACCAAGTTGAGAAGAACATCTGACCTCGCCTTCAGGCAAATGTTAAACAAACAAACATCGAACCCGAAGGTTGGATCAACACGAAGTTGAGAGGAACATCTGACCTCGCCGTCAGACATCCGTTAAACAAACAGGTATAGAACCCGAAGGTCGGCTCAACATGAAGTTGAGAGGAACATTTAACTTCACTGACAAGCATCTGTTAAACTAGCAGGCATCAAAACCGAAGGCCGGCTCAACCCGAAGTTGAGAAGTACATCTGACCACACCGTCAGGCATTTGTTAAACAAACAGGCATCGAACCCGAAGGGCGGCTCAACCTGAAGTTGATAAGAACATTAGACCTCGCCGTCAGGCATCTCTTAAACAAACAGGCATCGAACCCGAAGGCCAGCCCAACACGAAGTTGAGAGCAACATCTGACCTCGCTGTAAGGCATCTGTTAAACAAACAGGCACCGAACCTGAATGTCGGCTCGACATGAAGTTGAGAGGAACATTTGACTTCACTGTCATGCATCTGTTAAACAAACAGGCATCAAATTCGAAGGCTGGCTCAACCCGATGTTGAGAAGAACATCTAATCTCACTGTTAAGCATCTGTTAAACAAACAGGCATCCAACCTGAAGGGCGGCTCAACCCGAAGTTGATTAGAACATTAGACCTCTCTGCCAGGCATCTGTTATACAAACAGGCACCGAACCTGAAGGCCGACACAACACGAAGTTGAGAAGAACATCTGACCTTGTTGTCAGGCATATGTTAAACAAACAGGCATCGAACTTGATGGCCGACTCAACCCGAAGTTGAGAAGAACATCTGACCTTCATGTCAGGCTTTAGTTAAACAAACAGGAATCGAACCCGAAGGTCGGTTCAACCCGAAGTTGAGAAGAACATCTGACATAGCCGCCAGACATCTGTTACACAAACAGGCATCGAACCCAAAGGCCAGCTCAACCCTAAGTTGAGAAGAACATCTGACCTCGCCGTCAGGCATCTGTTAAACAAAAATGTGTGGAACCCGAAGGCCGTCTCAACCCAAATTTGAGAAGAACATCTGACCTCGCCGTTAGGCATCTGTCAAAGAAACAGGCACCAAACCCGAAGGCCGGCTCAACCCTTAGTTGAGAAGAACATCTGACCTCGCATTAAACATCTAATAAACAATTAGGTATCGAACCTGAAGGTCGCCTCACCTTGAAGTCGAGAGGAACATCTGACCTCCCCGTCAGACATTAGTTAAACAAACAAACATCGAACCTGAAGGCCGGCTCAACATGAAGTTGAGAGGAACATTTGACATCACTGTCAGGCATCTGTAAAACAAACAGGCATTAAATCCGAAGGCCGGCTCAACCCGAAGTTGAGAAGAACACCTCACCTTAGTGTCGGGCATCTGTTAAACAAACAGGCATCGAACCCGAAGGACGGCTCAACCCGAAGTTGATAAGAGCATTAGAACTCGCTGTCAGGCATCTGTTAAAAAATCAGGCATTGAACCCGAAGGCCGGCTCAACCCGAAGTTGAGAAGAACATTTTACCTCGCCGTCAGGCATCTATTAAAACAACAGGCATCGAACCTTAAGGCTGGCTCAACCCGAAGTTGAGAAGAACATCTAACCTCGTCGTCAGGCATCTGTTAAACAAACAGGCATCAAACTCGAAGGTCGTCTCAACCCTTAGTTGAGAAGAACATCTGACCTAGCCGCCAGGCATCTGTTAAACAAATAGGCATCGAACCCAAAGGCCGGGTCAACACGAAGTTGAGAGGAACATCTTACCTCGCCGTCAGGCATCTGTTAAAAAATCAGGCATCGAACCCGAAGGACGGCTCAACCCGAAGTTGAGAAGAACATTTGACCTCGCCATTAGGCATCTATTAAAACAACAGGCATCGAATCCGAAGGCCGTCTCAATCCTTAATTGAGAAGAACATCCGACTTTGCTGTCAGGCATTAGTTAAACAAACAGGAATCGAACCCAAAGACCGGCTCAACCCGAAGTTGAGAGAATATCTGACCTAGCCGCCAGGCATCTGTTAAACAAACAGGCATCGAACCTGAAGGCCGGCTCAACACGAAGTTGAGAGGAACATCTAACCTCGCCGTCAGGCATCTGTTAAATAAGCAGGCATCGAACCCGAAGGTCGGCTCAACATGAAGTTGAGAGGAACATCTGACCTCGCCGTCAGGCATTTGTTAAACATACAGACATCAAACCCGAAGGCCGTCTCAACCCTTAGTTGAGAAGAACATCTGACCTCGCTGTCAGGCATCTGTTAAACAAACAGGCATCGAACCCGAAGGCCGGCTCAACAGGAAGTTGAGAGGAACATCTGACCTCGCCGTCAGGCATTTGTTAAAAAAAAAGGGCATCCAACCCGAAGGGCGGCTAAACCCGAAGATGATAAGAACATTAGACCTCCCCATCAGGCATTTGTTATAAAAACAGGCATCGAACCCGAAGGCCGGCTCAACCCGAAGTTGAGAAGAACATATGACCTCGCCGTCAGGCATCTTTTAAACAAAAAGGTGTGGAACCCAAAGGCCGGCTCAATCCGAAGTTGAGAAGAAGATCTGACCTCGCCTTCAGGCATCTGTTAAATACACAGGCATCAAACCCGAAGGTCGTCTCAACCCTTAGTTGAGAAGAACATCTGATCTCATCGTCAAACATCTGTTAAATAATCAGGTATCGAACACGAAGGGCGGCTCACATTGAAGTTGAGAGGAACATATGACCTCCCCATCAGGCATTAGTTAAACAAACAGGCATCGGACCCGAAGGCCGACACAACACAAAGTTGAGAAGAATATCTGACCTCGCCGTCAGGCATCTGTTAAACAAACAGGCATCGAACCCGAAGGCCGGCTCAACATGAAGTTGAGAGGAACATTTGACTTCACTGTCAAGCATCTGTTAAACAAACCGGCATCAAATCCGAAGGCCTTCTCAACCCGAATTTGAGAAGAACATCTGACCTCATCGTCAGGCATCTGTTAAACAAACAGGTATCGAACCCGAAAGGGGTCTCAACCCGAAGTTGATAAGAACATTAGACATCACCGTCAGGCATCTGTTAAAAAAACAAGCATCAAACTCGAAGGCCAACTCAACCCGAAGTTTAGAAGAACATTTGACCTCGCCGTCAGGAATCTGTTAAACAAAACAGGCATCGAACTTGAAGGCCGTCTCAATCCTTAATTGAGAAGAACATCTGACCTCGTCGTCAAACATCTGTTAAACAAACAAGTATCGAACCCGAAGGCCGAAACAACTTGAAGTTGAGAGGAACATCTGGCCTCCCCATCAGGCATTAGTTAAACAAATAGGCATCGAACCCGAAGGCCGGCACAATACGAATTTGAGAAGAACATCTGACCTTGCTATTAAGCATATGTTAAACAAATAAGCATCGAACCCGAAAGTCGGATCAACATGAAGTTGAGAGGAACATTTGACTTCACTGTCAAGCATCTGTTAAACAAACAGGCAATAAATTCGAAGGCCGGCTCAACCCGAAGTTAAGAAGAACATCTGAACTTAGCGTCGGGCATCTGTTAAACAAACAGGCATCGAACCCGAAGGACGGCTCAACCCGAAGTTGATAAGAGCATTAGACCTCGTCGTCAGGCATCTGTTAAAAAAATCAGGCATCGAACCCGAAGGCTTGCTCAACCCGATGTTGAGAAGAACATTTGACCTCGCCGTCAGGCATCTGTTAAACAAACAGGCATCGAACCCGAAGGCCGGCTCAACCCGAAGTTGAGAAAAACATCTGACCTCGTCGTCAGGCATCTATTAAACAAACAGGCATCAAACTCGAAGTTCGTCTCAACCCTTAGTTGAGAAGAACATTTGACCTCGCCGTCAAACATCTGTTAAATAAACAGGCATCGAACCCGAAGGCCGGCCTAACACGAAGGTTAGAGGAACATCTTACCTCCCCGCCAGGCATCTGTTAAACAAACAGGCGTCGAACCCGAAGTCTGGCACAACACCAAGTTGAGAAGAACATTTGACCTCGGCGCCAGGCATCTGTTAAACAAACAGGCATTGAACCCGAATGCCGGCTCAACACGAAGTTGAGAGGAACATCTGACCTCGCCATCAGGCATCTGTTAAACAAACATGCATCGAACCCGAAGGTCGGCTCAACATGAAGTTGAGTGGAACATTTGACTTCATTGTCAAGCATCTTTTAAACAAACATGAATCAAATCCGAAGGCCGGCTCAACCCGAAGTTGAGAAGAACATCTGACCTTACTGTCAGGCATCTGTTAAACAAACAGGCATCGAAATCGAAGGGCGGCTCAACCCGAAGTTGATTAGAACATTAGTCTTCGCCGTCAGGCATCTCTTAAACAAACAGACATCGAACCCGAAGGCGGGCCCAACACGAAGTTTAGAGGATCATCTGACCTCGCTGTAATTCATCTGTTAAACAAATAGGCATCGAACCTGAATGTTGGCTCAACATGAAGTTGAGAGGAACATTTGACTTCACTGTCGAGCATCTGTTAAACAAACAGGCATCAAATCTGAAGGCCGACTCAACCCGAAGTTGAGAAGAACATCTGACCTCACTGTTAAGCATCTTATAAACAAACAGGCATCGAACCCGAAGGGCAGCTCAACCCGAAGTTGATAAGAACATTAGACCTCTCTGCCAGGCATCTGTTAAACACACAAGCATCGAACCCGAAGGCCGACTCAACCCAAAGTTGAGAAGAACATTTGACCTCGCCCTCAGGCATCTCTTAAACAAACAGGCATCGAACCCGAAGACCGGCTCAACTTGAAGTTGAGAGGAACATGTGACCTCCCCATCAGCCATTAGTTAAACAAACAGACATCAAACCCAAAGGCTGGCACAACACGAAGTTGAGAAGAACATCTGACCTTGCTGTCAGGCATATGTTAAACAAACAGGCATCGAATTTGATGGCCGACTCAATCCGAAGTTGAGAAGAACATCCGACCTTGCTGTCAGGCATTAGTTAAACAAACAGGAATCGAACCCGAAGGCCGGCTCAACCCGAAGTTGAGAAAAACATCTGACCTAGCCGCCAGGCATCTGTTAAAAAAACAGGCATCGAACCCAAAGGTCGGCTCAACCCGAAGTTGAGAAGAACATCTGACCTCGTCGTCAGGAATCTGTTAAACAAAAAGGTATTGAACCTGAAGGTTGGCTCAACCCGAAGTTGAGAGGAATATCTAACCTCGCCGTCAGGCATCTGTTAAACAAAAAGGCATTGAACCCGAAGGCCGTCTCAATCCTTAATTGAGAAGAACATCTGACCTCGCTGTCAAACATCTGTTAAACAAACAGGCATCGAACCCGAAGGTCGACACAACACGAAGTTGAGAAGAACATCTGACCTCACTGTCAGGCATATGTTAAACAAACAGGCATCAAATTAGATGGCCGACTCAACCCGAAGTTGAGAAGAACATCCGACTTTGCTGCCAGGCATTAGTTAAACAAACAGGAATCGAACCCGAAGACCGGCCCAACCCGAAGTTGAGAGAACATCTGACCTAGCCGCCAGGCATATGTTAAACAAACAGGCATCGAACCCGAAGGCCGGCTCAACACGAAGTTGAAACGAACATCTGACCTCACCGTCAGACATCTGTTAAACAAACAGGCATCAAACCCGAAGGTCGGCTCAACATGAAGTTGAGAGGAACATCTGACCTTGCCGTCAGGCATCTGTTAAATAAAGAGACATCAAACCAGAAGGCAGTCTCAACCCTTAGTTAAGAAGAACATCTGACCTCGCCGTAAAACATCTGTTAAACAATTAGGTATCAAACCCGAAGACCGGCTCACCTTGAAGTTGAGAGGAACATCCGTCCTCCCCATCAGGCATTAGTTAAACAAACAGGCATCGAACTCGAAGGCCGGCACAACACAAAGTTGAGAAGAACATCTGATCTCACCGTCAGGCATCTGTTAAACAAATAGGCATCGAACCCAAAGGCCGGCTCAACACGAAGTTGAGAGGAACATCTGAACTTGCCGTCAGGCATCTGTTAAACAAACATGCATCGAACCTGAAGGTCGGCTCAACATAAAGTTGAGAGAAACACTTGATTTCACTGTCAAGCATCTCTTAAACAAACAGGCATCAAATCCGAAGGCCGACTCAACCCGAAGTTGAGAAGAACATCTAACCTCACCGTCAGGCATCTGTTAAACAAACAGGCATCGAACCCGAAGGGCGGCTCAACCCGAAGTTGATAAGAACATTAGACCTCGCCGTCAGGCATCTGTTAAAAAAACAGGCATCGAACCCGAAGGCCGGCTCAACCCCAAGTTGAGAAGAACATCTGACCTCTCCGTCAGGCATCTGTTAAACAAAAAGGTGTGGAACGCAAACTCCGGCTCAACCCGAAGTTGAGAAGAAGATCGGACCCCGCCTTCAGGCATCTGTTAAATAAACAGGCATCAAACCCGAAGGTCGTCTCAACCCTTAGTTGAGAAGAACATCTGACCTCGTCGTCAAACATCTGTTGAACAATCAGGTATCGAACACAAAGGGCGGCTCACATTGAAGTTGAGAGGAACATATGACCTCTCCATCAGGCATTAGTTAAACAAACAGGCATCGAACCCGAAGGCCGACACAACACAAAGTTGAGAAGAACATCTGACCTCGCCGTTAGGCATCTGTTAAACAAACAGGCATCGAACCCGAAGGCCGGCTCGACACGAAGTTGAGAGGAACATTTGACTTCACTGTCAAGCATCTGTTAAACACACAGGCATCAAATCCGAAGGCTGACTCAACCCGAAGTTGAGAAGAACATCTAACCTCATCATCAGGCATCTGTTAAACAAACAGGCATCGAACCCGAAGGGCGTCTCAACCCGAAGTTGATAAGAACATTAGACCGCAACGTCATGCATCTGTTAAAAAAATAGGCATCGAACATGAAGGCCGTCTCAATCCTTAATTGAGAAGAACATCCGACCTCGCCGTCAAACATCTGTTAAACACTCAGGTATCGAACCCGATGGCAGGCTCACCTTGAAGTTGAGAGGAACATCTGACCTCCCCATCAAGCATTAGTTAAACAAATAGGCATCGAACCCGAAGGCCGGCACAACACGAAGTTGAGAAGAACATCTGACCTTGCTGTCAGGCATATGTTAAACAAGCAGGCATCGAATTTGATGGGCGACTCAAACCGAAGTTGAGAAGAACATCCGACCTTGCTTCTAGACATTAGTTAAACAAACAGGCATCGAACCCGAAGGCCGGCTCAACACGAAGTTGAGAGGAACATCTGACCTCACCATCACGCACCTGTTAAACAAACAGGCATAAAACCCGATGGCCAGCACAACACGATGTTGAGAGGAACATCTAACCTCGCCGTCAGGCATACGTTAAACAAACAGGCATCGAACCCGAAGGTCGGCTCAACCCGAAGTTCATAAGAACATTTGACCTCGCCGTCAGGCATCTGCTAAAAAAACAGGCATCGAACCCGAATGCCGTCTCTATCTTTAATTGAGAAGAACATGTGACATCGCCGTTAAACATCTGTTAAACAAACAGACATCGAACCCGAAGGCCGGCTCAACTTGAAGTTGAGAGGAACATCTGAACTCCCCATCATGCATTAGTTAAACAAACAGGCATCGAACCTGAAGGCCGGCACAACACGAAGTTGAGAAGAACATCTAACCTCGCTGTCAGGCATATGTTAAACAAACAAGCATTGAATTTGATGGCCGACTCAACCTGAAGTTGAGAAGAACATCTGACCTCGCTGTCAGGCTTTAGTTAAACAAATAGGAATCGAACCCGAGGACCAACTCAACCCAAAGTTGAGAAAAACGTCTGACTTAGCCACCAGGCATCTGTTAAACAAACATAAATCGAACTCAAAGGCCGGCTCAACCCGAAGTTGAGAAGAACATCTGACCTCTCTGTCAGGCATCTGTTAAACAAAAAGGTGTGGAACCCGAAGGCTGGCTCAACCCGAAGTTGAGAAGAACTTCTGACCTCGCCGTCAAACATCTGTGAAATCAACAGGCATCAAACCCGAAGGCCGTCTCAACCCTTAGTTGAGAATAACATCTGACCTCGCCGTCAAACATCTGTTAAACAATCAGGTATCGAACCCGATGGCCGGCTCACCTTGAAGTTGAAAGGAACATCTGACCTCCCCATCAGGCATTAGTAAAAGAAACAGGCGTCGAACCTGAAGGCCAGCACAACCTGAAGTTGGGAAGAACATCTGACCTCGCTTTCAGGCTTTAGTTAAACAAACAGGAATCAAACCCGAAGACCGGCTTAACCCTAAGTTGAGAAGAACATCTGACCTAGCCACCAGGTATCTGTTGAACAAAGAGACATCGAACCCAAAGGTCGGTTCAACCCGAAATGTGAGAAGAACATTTGACCTTTCCGTCAGGCATCTATTAAACAAAAAGGTGTGGAACCCGAAGGCCGGCTCAACCCGAAGTTGAGAAGAACATCTGACCTCGCCGTCAGGCATCTGTTAAATAAACAGGCATCAAACCCGAAGGCCGCCTCAACCCTTAGTTGAGAATAACATCTGACCTCGCCGTCAAACATCTGTTAAACACTCAGATATCGAACCCGATGGCAGGCGCACCTTGAAGTTGAGAGGAACATCTAACCTCCCCATCAGGCATTAGTTAAAAAAACAGGCATCGAACCCGAAGGCCGAAACAACACGAAGTTGAGAAGAACATCTGACCTCGCCGTCAGGAATCTATTAAACAAACAGGCATCGAACCCAAAGGCCGGCTCAACACGAAGCTGAGAGGAACATCTGACCTCGCCGTCAGGCATCTGTTAAACAAACAGGCATCGAACCCGAAGTTAGGCTCAACATGAAGTTAAGAGGAACATTTGACTTCGCTGTGAAGCATCTGTTAAACAAACATGCATCAAATCCGAAGGCCGGCTCAACCCGAATTTGAGAAGAACATCTGACCTCACCGTCACGCATATTTTAAACAAATAGGCATCAAACCTGAAGGGCGGCTCAACCCTAAGTTGATAAGAACATTAGACCTCGCCGTCAGGAATCTGGTTAAAAAATAGGCATCAAACCCGAAGGCCGGCTGAAACCGAAGTTGAGAGGAACATCTGACCTCATCGTCAGGCATCTATTAAACAAACAGGCATCAAACCCGAAGGCCGTCTCAACCCTTAGTTGAGAAGAATATTTGACCTCGCCGTCAAAAATCTGTTAAACAAAGAGGCATCGAACCCGAAGGCCGGCTCAACACGAAGTTGAGAGGAACATCTGACCCCCCATCAGGCATCTGTTAAACAAACAGGCATCGAACCCGAATTCTGGCACAACACCAAGTTGAGAAGAACATCTGACCTTACCGTCAGGCATCTGTTAAACAAACAGGCATCGAACCCGAAGGGCGGGTCAACCCGATTTTGATAAGAACATTAGACTTCACCGTCAGGCATCTGTTAAAAAATAGGCATCGAACCCGAAGGCCAGATCAACCCGAAGTTCAGAAGAACATTTGACCTCACCGTCAGGCATCTGTTGAACAGACAAGCATCGAACCCGAAGGCCGTCTCAATCCCTAATTGAGAAGAACAACTGACGTCGTTGTCAAACATCTGTTAAACAAATAGGCATCGAACCCGAAGGCCTGCTCAACTTGATGTTGAGAGGAACATCTGACCTCCCCATCAGGCATTAGTTAAACAAACAGGCATCGAACTTGAAGGCCGACACAACACGAAGTTGAGAATAACATCTGACCTCGTTGTTAGGCATATGTTAAACAAACAGGCATCGAATTTGATGGCCGACTCAATCCGAAGTTGAGAAGAACATCTGACCTCGCTTTCAGGCTTTAGTTAAACAAACAGGAATCCAACCCGAAGACCGGATCAACCCGAAGTTGAGAAGAACATCTGACCAAGCCGCCTGGCATCTATGAAACAAACAGGCATCATACCCAAAGGTCGGCTCAACCCGAAGTTGAGAAGAACATCTGACCTCGCCGTCAGGCATCTGTTAAACAAAAAGGTATGGAACCCGAAGGCCGGCTCAACCCGAAGTTGAGAAGAACATCTGACCTCGCCGTCTGGCATCTGTTAAATAAACAGGCATCAAACCCGAAGGCCGTCTCAACCCTTAGTTGAGAATAACATCTGAACTCGCCGTCAAACATCTGTTAAACAATTAGGTATCAAACTCGATGGCCGACTCACCTTGAAGTTGAGAGGAACATCTGACCTCCCCATCAGGCGTTAGTTAAACAAACAGGCATCGAACCCGAAGGCCGGAACAACACGAAGTTGGGATGAACATCGGACCTCGCCGTCAGGCATCTGTTAAATAAACAGGCATCGAACCCGAAGGCCGGCTCAACACGAAGCTGAGAGGAACATCTGACCTCGCCGTCAGTCATCTTTTAAACAAACAGGCATCGAACCCGAAGGTCGGCTCAACATAAAGTTAAGAGGAACATTTGACTACACTATCAAGCATCTGTTAAACAAAAAGGCATCAAATCTGAAGGCCGGCTCAACCCGAAGTTGAGAAGATCATCTGACCTCACCGTCACGCATCTAATAAACAAACAGGCATCAAACCCGAAGGGCGGCTCAACCGGAAGTTGAAAAGAACATTAGACCTCGCCGTCAGGCATTTGGTAAAAAAACAAGCATCGAACCCGAAGGCCGGCTCAAACCAAAGTTGAGAAGAACATTTGACCTCGCCGTCAGGCATCTGTTAAAATAACAGGCATCGAACCCGAAGGCCGGCTTAACCCGAAGTTGAGAAGAACATCTGAACTCATTGTCAGGCATCTATTAAACAAAGAGGCATCAAACACGAAGGCCATCTCAACCCATAGTTGAGATGAATATTTGACCTCGCCGTCAAACATTTGTTAAACAAACTGGCATCGAACCCGAAGACCGGCTCAACACGAAGTTGAGAGGAACATCTGACCCCCCATCAGGCATCTTTTAAACAAACAGGCATCGAAACCAAAGTATGGCACAACACCAATTTGAGAAGAACATCCTACCTTGCCGTCAGGCATCTGTTAAACAAACAGGCATCGAACCCGAAGGGCGGCTCAACCCGATGTTGATAAGAACATTAGACTTCACCGTCCGGCATCTGTTAAAAAACAGGCATCGAACCCGAAGGCCGGATCAACCCAAAGTTCAGAATGACATTTGACCTCGCCGTCAGGCATCTGTTAAACAAACAGGCATCGAACCCGAAGGCCGTCTCAATCCTTAATTAAGAAGAACATCTGACCTCGTCGTCAAACATCTGTTAAACAAATAGGCATCGAACACGAAGGCCGACTCAACTTGAAGTTGAGAGGAACATCTGACCTCCCCATCAAACATTAGTTAAACAAACAGGCATCGAACTTGAAGGCCGGCACAACACGAAGTTGAGAAGAACATCTGACCTCGCTGTCAGGCAAATGTTAAACAAACAGGCATCCAATTTGATAGCCGACTCAACCCAAAGTTGAGAAGAACATCTGACGTCGCTTTCAGGCTTTAGTTAAACAAACAGGAATCAAACTCGAAGACCGGATCAACCCGAAGTTGAGAAGAACATCTGACCTAGCCGCCAGACATCTGTTAAACAAACAGGCATCGAACTTAAAGGTCGGCTCAACCCGATGTTGAGAAGAATATCTGACCTCGCTGTCAGGCATCTATTAAACAAAAAGGTATGGCACCCGAAGGCCGGCTCAACTCGTATTTGAGAAGAACATCTGACCTCGCCGTCAGGCATTTGTTAAATAAACAGGCATCAAAGCCAAAGGCCTTCTCAACCCTTAATTGATAATAACATTTGACTTCGCCGTCAAACATCTGTTAAATAATCAGGTATCGAACCCGATGGCCAGCTCACCTTGAAGTTGAGAGGAACATCTGACCTCCCCATCAGGCATTAGTTAAACAAACAGGCATCGAACCCGAAGGCCGGAACAACACGAAGTTGAGAAGAACATATGACCCCGATGTCAGGCATCTGTTAAACAAACACGCATCGAATCCGAAGGCCGGCTCAACATGAAGCTAAGAGGAACATCTGACCTCGCCGTCAGGCATCTGTTAAACAAACAGGCCTCGAACCCGAAGGTCGGCTCAACATGAAGTTAAGAGGAACATTTGACTTCACTGTCAAGCATCTGTTAAACAAATAGGTATCAAATCCGAAGGTCGAGTCAACCCGAAGTTGAGAAGAACATCTGACCTCACCCTCATGCACCTGTTAAACAAACAGGCATCAAACCCGAAGGGCGGCTCAACCCGAAGTTGATAAGAACATTAGACCTCGCCGTCAGGTATCTGCTAAAAAAACAGGCATCGAACCCGAAGGCCAGCTCAAACCGAAGTTGAGAAGAACATTTAACCTCGCCGTCAAGCATCTGTTAAAATAATAGGCTTCAAACCCGAAGGCCGGCTCAACCCGAAGTTGAGAAGAACATCTGACCTCATCGTCAGGCATCTGTTAAACAAACATGCATCAAACCTGAAGGCCGTCTCAACCCTTAGTTGAGAAGAATATTTGACCTCGCCATCAAACATCTGTTAAACAAACAAGCATCGAACCCGAAGGTCGGCTCAACACGAAGTTGAGAGGAACATCTGACCCCCCATCAAGCATGTGTTAAACAAACAGGCATCGAACCCGAAGTCTGGCCCAACACCAAGTTGAGAAGAACATCTGACCTTGCCGTTAGGCATCTGTTAAACAAACAGGCATCGAACAAGAAGGGCGGCTCAACCCTATGTTGATAAGAACATTAGACTTCACCGTCAGGCATCTGTTAAAAAAACAGGCATCGAACCCGAAGGCCGGATCAACCCGAAGTTCAGAAGAACATTTGACCTTGCCGTCAGGCATCTGTTAAACAAACAGGCAACGAACCCGAAGGCCGTCTCAATCCTTAATTAAGAAGAACATCTGACATCATCGTCAAACATCTTATAAACAAGTAGGCATCGAACCCGAAGGCCGGCTCAACTTGAAGTTGAGAGGAACATCTGACCTCCCCATCAGGAATTAGTTAAACAAACAGGCATCGAACTTGAAGGCCGACACAACACGAAGTTGAGAAAAACATCTGACCTTGCTGTCAGGCATATGTTAGACAAACAGGCATTGAATATTATGGCCGACTCAACCCAAAGATGAGAAGAACATCTGACTTCGCTTTCAGGCTTTAATTAAACAAACAGGTATCGAACCCGATGACTGGCTCAACCCGAAGTTGAGAAGAACATCTTACCTAGCCGCCAGGCATCTGTTAAACAAACAGGCATCGAACCCAAAGGTCGGCTCAACCCAAAGTTGAGAAGAACATCTGACCTCGCCTTCAGGCATTTGTTAAACAAAAAGGTGTGGAACCCGAAGGCCGCCTCAACCCGAAGTTGAGAAGAACATCTGACCTCGCCGTTATGCATCTGTTAGATAAATAGGCATCAAACCCGAAGGCCGTCTCAACCCTTAGTTGAGAATAACATCTGACCTCGACGTCAAACATCTGTTAAACAATTAGGTATCGAACCCGATGGTCGGCTCACCTTGAAGTTGAGAGGAACATCTGACCTCCCCATCAGGCATTAGTTAAACAAACAGGCATCGAACCCGAAGGCCGGAACTACACGAAGTCGAGAAGAACATCTGACCTCGCCGTCAGGCATCTGTTAAACAAACAGGCATCGAACCTGAAGGCCGGTCAACATGAAGCTGACAGGAACATCTGACCTCGCCGTCAGGCATCTGTTAAACAAACAGGCATCGAACCCGAAGGTCGGCTAAACATGAAGTTGAGAGGAACATTTGACTTCACTGTCAAGCATCTGTTAAACAAACAGGCATCAAATCCGAAGGCCGGCTCAACCCGAAGTTGAGAAGAACATCTGACCTCACCCTCACGCATCTGTTAAACAAACAGGCATCAAACCCGAAGGGCGGCTCAACCCGAATTTTATAAGAACATTAGACCTTACCGTCAGGCATCTGTTAAAAAAACAGGCATCGAACCCGAAGGCCGGATCAACCCGAAGTTCAGAAGAATATTTGACCTTGCCGTCAGGCATCTGTTAAACAAACAGGCATCGATTGCGAAGGCCGTCTCAATCCTTAATAGAGAAGAACATCTAACCTCGTCGCAAAACATCTGTTAAACAAATAGGCGTCGAACCCGGAGGCCGGCTCAACTTGAAGTTGAGAAGAACATCTGACCTCGCAGTCAGGCATCTGTTAAACAAACAAGCATCGAATTTCATGGCCGAGTCAACTCGAAGATTAGAAGAACATATGTCCTCCCTTTCAGGCTTTAGTTAAACAAACAGGAATCGAACCCGAAGACCGGCTCAACCCGAAGTTGAGAAGAACATCTGACCTAGCCGCCAGGCATCTGTTAAACAAACAGGCATCGAACCCAAAGTTCGGCTCAACCCGAAGTTGAGAAGAACATCTGACCTCGTCGTCAGGCATCTGTTATATAAGAAGGTGTGGAACCCGAAGGTCGGATCAACCCGAAGTTGAGAAGAACATCTGACCTCGCTGTCAGGCATCTGTTAAATAAACAGGCATCAAACCCGAAGGTCATCTCAACCCTTAGTTGAGAACAATATCTTACCTCGCCTTCAAACATCTGTTAAACAATCAGTTATCGAACCCGATGGCCGCCTCACCTTGATGTTCGGAGGAATATCTAACCTCCCCATCAGGCATTAGTTAAACAAACAGGCATCGAAACCGAAGGCCGGAACTACACGAAGTTGCGAAGAACATCTGACCTCGCCGTCAGGCATCTGTTAAACAAACAGGCATCGAACCCGAAGGCCGGCTCAACACGAAGCTGAGAGGAACATCCGACCTCGCCGTCAGGCATCTGTTAAACAAACAGGCATCAAACCCGAAGGGCAGCTCAACCCGAAGTTGATAAGAACATTAGACCTCGCCGTCAGGCATCTGGTAAAAAACAGGCACCGAACCCGAAGGCCGGCTCAACCCGAAGTTGAGAAGAACATTTGACCTCGCCGTCAGGCATTTGTTAAAATAACAGGCATCGAACCCGAAGGTCGGCTCAACCCGAAGTTGAGAAGAACATCTGACCTCATCGTCAGGCATCTGTTAAACAAACAGGTATCAAACCCAAAGGTCGTCTCAACCCTTAGTTGAGAAGAATATTTGACCTCGCCGTCAAACATCTGTTAAACAAACAGGCATTGAACCTAAAGGCCGGCTCAAGACGAAGTTGAGAGGAACATGTGAGCCTTCATCAGGCATCTGTTAAACAAACAGGCATCGAACCCGAAGTCTGGCACAACACCAAGTTGAGAAGAACATATGACCTTGCTGTCAGGCATCTATTAAACAAACAGGCATCGAACCCGAAGGGCGGCTCTACGCGAAGTTGATAAGAACATTAGACCTCGCCGTCAGGCATCTGTTAAAAAACAGGCATCGAACCCGAAGGCCGGATCAACCGGAAGTTCAGAAGAACATTTGACCTCGCCGTTAGGCATCTGTTAAACAAACAGGCATCGAACCCGAAGGTCGTGTCAATCCTTAATTGAGAAGAACATCTGAATTCGCCGTCAAACATCTGTTAAAAAATCAGGTATCGAACCCGATGGCCGGCTCACCTTGAAGTTGAGAGGAACATCTGACCTCCCCATCAGGAATTAGTTAAACAAACAGGCATCGAACCCGAAGGCCGGAACAACACGAAGTTGAGAAGAACATATGACATCGCCGTCAGGCATCTGTTAAATAAACAGGCATCGTACCTGAAGACCGGCTCAACACGAAGCTGAGAGGAACATTTGACTTCACTGTCAAGAATCTATTATACAAACAGGCATCAAATCCGAAGGCCGGCTCAACCCAAAGTTGAGAAGAATATCTGACCTCACCGTCACGCATCTGTTAAACAAACAAGCATCAAACCTGAAGTGCGGCTCAACCCGAAGTTGATAAGAACATTAGACCTCGCCGTCAGGCATCTGGTAAAAAAACAAGCATTGAACCCGAAGCCCGGCTCAACCCGAAGTTGAGAAGAACATTTGACCTTGCCGTCAGGCATCTGATAAAATAACAGGCATCGAACCCGAAGGCCGGCCCAACCTGAAGTTGAGAAGAACATCTGACCTCATCGTCAGACATCTGTTAAACAAACAGGCATCCAACCCGAAGGCCGTCTCAACCCTTAGTTGAGAAGAATATTTGAACTCACCGTCAAACATTTGTTAAACAAACAGGGATCGAACCCGAAGGCCGGCTCAACACAAAGTTGAGAGGAACATCTGACCCCACATCAGGCATCTGTTAAACTTACAGGCATTGAACCCGAAGTCTTGCACAAAACCATGTTGAGAAGAACATCTAACCTTACCGTCAGGCATTTGTTAAACAAACAGGCATCGAACTTGAATATCGGCTCAACACGAAGTTGAGAGGAACATCTGACCTCGCTGTCAGGCATTTGTTTAACAAACAGGCATCGAACCCGAAGGTCGGCCCAACATAAAGTTGAGAAGAACATCTGACCTCACTGTAAGGCATCTGTTAAACAAACAGGCATCGAACTTGAATGTAGACTCAACATAAAGTTGAGAGGAACATTTGACTTCACTGTCAAGCATCTGTTAAACAAACAGGCATCAAATCTGAGGCCGGCTCAACCCGAAGTTGAGAAGAACATCTGATCTCACTGTTAGGCATCTGTTAAAAAACAAATAGGAATCAAACCTGAAGGCCATCTCAACCCTTAATTGAGAAGAACATCTGACCTCGTCGTTAAACATCTGTTAAACAAACAGGTATCAAACCCGAAGGGCGGCTGACCTTGAAGTTGAGAGGAACATCTGACCTCCCCATCAGGCTATAGTTAAACAAATAGGCATCGAACCCGAAGGCTGGCAAAACAAGAAGTTGAGAAGAACATCTGACCTCGCCATCAGCCATCTGTTAAACAAACAGGCATCGAACCCAAAGGCCGGCTCAACACAAAGCTGAGAGGAACATCTGACCTCGCCGTCAGCCATCTGTTAAACAAACAGACATCAAATCCGAAGGCTGGCTCAACCCAAAGTTGAGAAGAACAACTGACCTCACCGCCAGGAATCTGTTAAACAAACAAGCATCGAACCCGAATAGCGGCTCAACCCGAAGTTGATAAGAACATCTGACCTCCCCGTCAGGCATCTGTTAAACAAACAGGCATCGAACTCGAAGGTCGGCTCAACACAAAGTAGAGAGGAAGATCTGACCTCGCCGTCAGGCAATTGTTAAACAAACAGGCATCGAACCCGAAGGCCGACTCAACATAAAGTTGAGAGGAACATTTGACTTCACTGTCAAGCATCTGTTAAACAAACAGGCATCAAATCCGGAGGTCGGCTCAAACCGAAGCTGAGAAGAACATTTGACCTCACCGTCAGGCATCTGTTAGACAAACAGGCATCGAACCCGAAGGGCGGCTCAACCCGAAGTTGATAAGAACACCTGACCTCGTTGTCAGGCATCTGTTAAAATAACAGGCATCGAATCCGAAGGCCAGCTCAACACGAAGTTGAGAGGAATATCTAACCTCGCCGTCAGGCATCTGTTAAACAAACAGGCATTGAACCCGAAGTTCGGCTCAACATGAAGTTGAGAGGAACATTTGACTTCACTGTCAAGCATCTGTTAAACAAATAGGCATCAAACCTGAAGGCCGACTCAACCCGAAGTTGAGAAGAACATCTGACCTCACTGTCAGACATCTGTTAAACAAACAGGCATCGACCCCGAAGGGCGGCTCAACCCGTAGTTGATAAGAACATCTGACCTCACCGTCAGGTATCTCTTGAACAAACAGGCATCGAGCCCGAAGGCCGGCTCAACACGAAGTTGAGAGGAACATCTGACCTCACCGTCAGGCATCTGTTAAACAAACAGGCATCGAACCTAAAGGTCGACTCAACATGAAGTTGAGAGGAACATTTGACTTCACTGTCAAGCATCTGTTAAACAAACAGGCATCAAATCTAATGGGCGACCTAGCTCGAAATAGAGAAGAACATCTGACCTCAGCGTCAGACATCTGTTAAACAAACAGGCAGCGAACCCGAAGGTCGTCTCAATCCTTAATTGAGAAGAATATCTGACCTCACCGTCAAACATCTGTTAAACAAATAGGCATCGAACTCGAAGGCCGGCTCTATTTGAAGTTGAAAGTAACATCTGACCTCCCCATTAGGCATTAGTTAAACAAACAGACATCAAACCCGAAGGCCGGCTTACCTCGAAGTTGAGAAGAACATTTGACTTAGCCGCCAGGCATCTGTTAAACAAACAGGCATCGAACCCAAAGCCCGGCTCAACCCGAAGTTGAGAATAACATCTGACCTTGCTATCAGGCATCTGTTAAACAAAATGGTGTGGAACCCGAAAGCCGGTTCAACCCGAAGTTGAGAAGAACATCTGACCTCGCCGTCAGGCATCTGTTAAACAAACAGGCATCAAACCCTAAGGCCGGCTCAACCCGAAGTTGAGAAGAACATCTGACCTCGCCGTCAAACATCTGTTAAACAAACAGGCATCGAACCCGAAGGGCGGCTCAACCCGAATTTGATAAGAACATCTGACCTCGCCGTCAGGCATCTGTTAAACAAACAGGCATCGAACCCGAAGGCCGACTCAACACGAAGTTGACAGGAACATCTGACCTCGCCGTCAGGCATCTGTTAAACAAATAGGCATCGAACCCGAAGGTCGGCTTAACATGAAGTTGAGAGGAACATTTGACTTCACTGTCAAGCATCTGTTAAATAAACAGGCATTAAATCGGAAGGCCGGCTCATCCCGAAGTTGAGAAGAACATCTGACCTAACCGTCAGGCATCTGTTAAACAAACAGGCATCGAACCCGAAGGGCGGCTCAACCCGAAGTTGATAAGAACATCTGACCACGCCGTCAGGCATCCCTTAAACAAACAGGCATCGAACATAAAGACCGGGTTAACACGAAGTTGAGAGGAACATCTGACCTCGCCGTCAGGCATCTATTAAACAATCAGACATCGAACCGAAGGTCGGCTCAACATGAAGTTGAGAGGAACATTTGACTTCACTGTCAAGCATCTGTTAAACTAACAAGCATCGAATCCGAAGGCCGGCTCAACCCGAAATTGAGAAGAAAATATGACCTCATCGTCAGGCATTTGTTAAACAATCAGGCATCGAACCCGAAGGGCGGCTCACCACAAGTTGATAAGAACATCTGACCTCACCGTCAGGCATCTGTTAAACAAACAGGCATCGAACCCGAAGGTCGGCTCAACACGAAGTTGAGAGGAACATCTGACCACGCCGTCAGGCATCTGTCAATCAAACAGGTATCGAACCCGATGGCCGGCTCACCTTGAAGTTGAGAGGAACATATGACCTCCCCATCAGGCATTAGTTAAACAAACAGGCATCGAACCCGAAGGCCGGAACAACACGAAGTTGAGAAAAACATATGACCTCGCCGTCAGGCATCTGTTAAATAAACAGGCATCGTACCCGAAGACCGGCTCAACACGAAGCTGAGAGGAACATTTGACTTCACTGTCAAGAATCTATTATACAAACAGGCATCAAATCCGAAGGCCGGCTCAACCCAAAGTTGAGAAGAATATCTGACCTCACTGTCACGCATCTGTTAAACAAACAAGCATCAAACCTGAAGTGCGGCTCAACCTGAAGTTGATAAGAACATTAGACCTCGCCGTCAGGCATCTGGTAAAAAAACAGGCATTGAACCCGAAGGCCGGCTCAACCCGAAGTTGAGAAGAACATTTGACCTTGCCGTCAGGCATCTGATAAAATAACAGGCATCGAACCCGAAGGCTGGCCCAACCTGAAGTTGAGAAAAACATCTGACCTCATCGTCAGACATCTGTTAAACAAACAGGCATCCAACCCGAAGGCCGTCTCAACCCTTAGTTGAGAAGAATATTTGAACTCACCGTCAAACATCTGTTAAACAAACAGGGATCGAACCCGAAGGCCGGCTCAACACGAAGTTGAGAGGAACATCTGACCCCCCATCAGGCATCTGTTAAACTTACAGGCATCGAACCCGAAGTCTTGCATAAAACCATGTTGAGAAGAACATCTGACCTTGCCGTCAGGCATCTGTTAAACAAACAGGCATCGAACCCGAATATCGGCTCAACACGAAGTTGAGAGGAACATCTGACCTCGCCGTCAGGCATTTGTTAAACAAACAGGCATCGAACCCGAAGGTCGGCCCAACACGAAGTTGAGAGGAACATCTGACCTCACTGTAAGGCATCTGTTAAACAAACAGGCATCGAACTTGAATGTAGACTCAACATGAAGTTGAGAGGAACATTTGACTTCACTGTCAAGCATCGTTTAAACAAACAGGCATCAAATCCGAGGCCGGCTCAACCCGAAGTTGAGAAGAACATCTGATCTCACTGTTAGGCATCTGTTAAAAAACAAATAGGAATCAAACCCGAAGGCCATCTCAACCCTTAATTGAGAAGAACATCTGACCTCGTCGTTAAACATCTGTTAAACAAACAGGTATCAAACCCGAAGGGCGGCTGACCTTGAAGTTGAGAGGAACATCTGACCTCCCCATCAGGCTATAGTTAAATAAATAGGCATCAAACCCGAAGGCTGGCAAAACACGAAGTTGAGAAGAACATCTGACCTCGCCATCAGGCATCTGTTAAACAAACAGGCATCGAACCCAAAGGTCGGCTCAACACAAAGCTGAGAGGAACATCTGACCTCGCCGTCAGCCATCTGTTAAACAAACAGGCATCAAATCCGAAGGCTGGCTCAACCCAAAGTTGAAAAGAACATATGACCTCACCGCCAGGAATCTGTTAAACAAACAAGCATCGAACCCGAAGAGCGGCTCAACCCGAAGTTGATAAGAACATCTGACCTCCCCGTCAGGCATCTGTTAAACAAATAGGCATCGAACTCGAAGGTCGGCTCGACACGAAGTTGAGAGGAACATCTGACCTCGCCGTCAGGAATTTGTTAAACAAACAGGCATCAAACCCGAAGGCCGGCTCAACATAAAGTTGAGAGGAACATTTGACTTCACTGTCAAGCATCTGTTAAACAAACAGGCATCAAATCCGGAGGTCGGCTCAAACCGAAGCTGAGAAGAACATTTGACCTCACCGTCAGGCATCTGTTAGACAAACAGGCATCGAACCCGAAGGGCGGCTCAACCCAAAGTTGATAAGAACACCTGACCTCACTGTCAGGCATCTGTTAAAATAACAGGCATCGAATCCGAAGGCCAGCTCAACACGAAGTTGAGTGGAACATCTAACCTCACCGTCAGGCATCTGTTAAACAAACAGGCATTGAACTCGAAGTTCGGATCAACATGAAGTTGAGAGGAACATTTGACTTCACTGTCAAGCATCTGTTAAACAAACAGGCATCAAACCTGAAGGCCGACTCAACCCGAAGTTGAGAAGAACATCTGACCTCACTGTCAGGCATCTGTTAAACAAACAGGCATCGACCCCGAAGGGCGGCTCAACCCGTAGTTGATAAGAACATCTGACCTCACCGTCAGGTATCTCTTGAACAAACAGGCATCGAACCCGAAGGCCGGCTCAACACGAAGTTGAGAGGAACATCTGACCTCACCGTCAGGCATCTGTTAAACAAACAGGCATCGAACCTAAAGGTCGGCTCAACATGAAGTTGAGAGGAACATTTGACTTCACTGTCAAGCATCTGTTAAACAAACAGGCATCAAATCTAATGGCCGACCTAGCTCGAAATGGAGAAGAACATTTGACCTCACCGTCAGACATCTGTTAAACAAACAGGCATCGAACCCGAAGGTCGTCTCAATCCTTAATTGAGAAGAACATCTGACCTCACCGTCAAACATTTGTTAAACAAACAGGCATCGAACTCGAAGGCCGGCTCAATTTGAAGTTGAGAGGAACATCTGACCTCCCCATCAGGCATTAGTTAAACAAACAGGCATCAAACCCGAAGGCCGGCTCACCTCGAAGTTGAGAAGAACATTTGACTTATCCGTCAGGCATCTGTTAAACAAACAGGCATCGAACCCAAAGCCCGGCTCAACCCGAAGTTGAGAAGAACATCTGACCTCGCCATCAGGCATCTGTTAAACAAAAAGGTGTGGAACCCGAAAGCCGGTTCAACCCGAAGTTGAGAAGAACATCTGACCTCGCCGTCAGGCATCTGTTAAACAAACAGGCATCAAACCCTAAGGCCGGCTCAACCCGAAGTTGAGAAGAACATCTGACCTCGCCGTCAAACATCTGTTAAACAAACAGGCATCGAACCCGAAGGGCGGCTCAACCCGAATTTGATAAGAACATCTGACCTCGCTGTCAGGCATCTGTTAAACAAACAGGCATCGAACCCGAAGGCCGACTCAACATGAAGTTGACAGGAACATCTGGCCTCGCCGTCAGGCATCTATTAAACAAATAGGCATCGAACCCGAAGGTCGGCTTAACATGAAGTTGAGAGGAACATTTGACTTCACTGTCAAGCATCTGTTAAATAAACAGGCATTAAATCCAAAGGCCGGCTCAACCCGAAGTTGAGAAGAACATCTGACCAAACCGTCAGGCATCTGTTAAACAAACAGGCATCGAACCCGAAGGACGGCTCAACCCGAAGTTGATAAGAACATCTGACCTCGCCGTCAGGCATCCCTTAAACAAACAGGCATCGAACACAAAGACCGGGTTAACACGAAGTTGAGAGGAACATCTGAACTCGCCGTCAGGCATCTATTAAACAAACAGGCATCGAACCGAAGGTCGGCTCAACATGAAGTTGAGAGGAACATTTGACTTCACTGTCAAGCATCTGTTAAACAAACAGGCATCGAATCCGAAGGCCGGCTCAACCCGAAATTGAGGAGAAAATATGACCTCATCGTCAGGCATTTGTTAAACAATCAGGCATCGAACCCGAAGGGCGGATCACCACAAGTTGATAAGAACATCTGACCTCACCGTCAGGCATCTGTTAAACAAACAGGCATCGAACCCGAAGGCCGGCTCAACACAAAGCTGAGAGTAACATCTAACCTCGCCGTCCGCCATCTGTTAAAAAAACAGGCATTAAATCCGAAGGCCGGCTCAACCCAAAGTTGAGAAGAACATCTGACTTCACCGCCAGGCATCTGTTAAACAAACAGGCATCGAACCCGAAGAGCGGCTTAACCCGAATTTGATAAGAACACATTACCTCCCCGTCAGGCATCTGTTAAACAAACAGGCATCGAACCCGAAGGTCGGCTCAACATGAAGTTGAGAGGAACAACTGACCTCCCCATCAGGCATTTGTTAAACAAACAGGCATCGAACCCGAAGGCCGGCTCAACATAAAGTTGAGAGGAACATTTGACTTCACTGTCAAGCATCTGTTAAACAAACAGGCATCAAATCCGGAGGTCGGCTCAACCCGAAGCTGAGAAGAACATTTGACATCACCGTCAGGCATCTGTTAAACAAACAGGCATCGAACCGAAGGTCGGCTCAACATGAAGTTGAGAGGAACATTTGACTTCACTGTCAAGCATCTGTTAAACAAACAGGCATCGAATCCGAAGGCCGGCTCAACCCGAAATTGAGAAGAAAATATGACCTCATCGCCAGGCATCTGTTAAACAATCAAGCATCGAACCCGAAGGGCGGCTCACCACAAGTTGATAAGAACATCTGACCTCACCGTCAGGCATCTGTTAAACAAACAGGCATTGAACCCGAAGGGCGGCTCAACCCGAAATTGAGAAGAACATATGACCTCGCCGTCAGGCATCTGTTAAACAAACAGGCATCGAACCCGAAGGACGGTTCAACACGAATTTGAGAGGAACATCTGACCTCGCCGTCACGCATTTGTTAAACTAACAGGCATATAACGCGAAGGTCGGCTCAATATGAAGTTGAGAGGAACATTTGACTTCACTGTCAAGCATCTGTTAAACATACAGGCATCAAATCCGAAGGCCGACTCAACTCGAAGTTGAGAAGAACATCTGACCTCGCCGTCAGGCATCTATTAAACAAATAGGCATCAAACCCGAAGGCCGTCTCCACCCTTAGTTGAGAAGAACATCCAACCTTGCCCTCAAATATCTGTTAAACAAACAGGCATCGAACCCGAAGGGCGGCTCAACTGGAAGTTGATAAGAACATCTGACCTCGTCGTCAGGCATCTGTTAAACAAACAGGCATCGAACCCGAAGGCCGGCTCAACACGAAGTCGAGAGGAACATCTGACCTCGCCGTCAGGCATCTGTTAAACGAACAGGCATCGAACCCGAAGGTTGGCTTAACATGAAGTTGATACGAACATTTGACTTCACTGTCAAGCATCTGTTAAACAAACAGGCATTAAATCTGAAGGCCGGCTAAACCCGAAGTTTAGAAGAACATCTGACCTAACTGTCAGGCATCTGTTAAACAAACAGGCATCGAACCCGAAGGGAGGCTCAACCCGAAGTTGTTAAGAACATCTGAACTCGCCGTTAGGCATCCCTTAAACAAACAGGCATCGAACGCGAAGGCCGGCACAACACGAAGTTGAGAGGAACATCTGACCTCGCCGTCAGGCATCTGTTAAACAAACAGACATCGAACCTGAAGGTCGGCTCAACATGAATTTGAGAGGAACATTTGACTTCAGTATCAAGCATCTGTTAAACAAACAGGTATCAAATCCGAAGGCTGGCTCAACCTAAAGTTGAGAAGAACATCTGATCTCGCCGTCAGACATCTGTTAAACAAACAGGCATCAAACCCGAAGGGCGGCTCAACCCGAAGTTGATAAGAACATTAGATCTCTCCGCCAGACATCTGTTAAACAAACAGGCATCGAACCCGAAGGCCGGCTCAACCCGAAGTTGAGAAGAACATTTGACCTTGCCGTCAGGCATCTGTTAAACAAACAGGCATCGAACCCAAAGGCCGTCTCAATACTTAATTGAGAAGAACATCTTACCTCGACGTCAAACATCTGTTAAAAAATTAGGCATCGTACCAGAAGGCTGGCTCAACTTGAAGTTGAGAGGAACATCCGACCTCACCATCAAGCATTAGTTAAACAAAAAGGCATCGAACCCGAAGGCCGGCACAACACGAAGTTGAGAAGAACATCTGACCTTGCTGCCAGGCATATGTTAAACAAACAAGCATCAAATTTGATGGCCGAATCAACCCGAAGTTGAGATGAACATCCGACCTTGCTGCCAGGCCTTAGTTAAACAAACAGGAATCAAACCCGAAGGCCAGCTCAACCCGATGTTGAGAAGAACATCTGACCTAGATGCCAGACATCTATTAAACAACCAGGCATCCAACCCAAAGGGCGGCTCAACCCGAAGTTGAGAAGAACATCTGACTTCGCCGTCAGGCATCTGTTAAACAAAAAGGTGTCGAACCTGAAGGCCGGCTCAACCCGAAGTTGAGCAGAACATCTGACCACGCCGTCAGGCATCTGTTAAATAAACAGGCATCGAACCCGAAGAACGGCCCGAATTTGATAAGAACATCTGACCTCCCCGTCAGGCATCTGTTAAACAAACAGGCATCGAACCTGAAGGTCGGCTCAACATGAAGTTGAGAGGAACATCTGACCTCCCTTTCAGGCATTTGTTAAACAAACAGGCATCGAACCTGAAGGCCGGCTCAAAATAAAGTTGAGAGGAACATTTGACTTCACTGTCAAGCATCTGTTAAACAAACAGGCATCAAATCCGGAGGTCGGCTCAACCCGAAGCTGAGAAGAACATTTGACCTCACCGTCAGGCATCTGTTAAACAAACAGGCATCGAACCGAAGGTCGGCTCAACATGAAGTTGAGAGGAACATTTGACTTCACTATCAAGCATCTGTTAAACAAACAGGCATATGAAGGCCGGCTCAACCCGAAATTGAGAAGAAAATATGACCTCATCGTCAGGCATCTGTTTAACAATCATGCATCGAACCCGAAGGGTGGCTCACCACAAGTTGATAAGAACATCTGACCTTACCGTCAGGCATCTGTTAAACAAACAGGCATTGAACCTGAAGGGCGGCTCAACCCGAAATTGAGAAGAACATATGACCTCGCCGTCAGGCATCTGTCAAACAAACAGGCATCGAACCCGAAGGACGGCTCAACACGAATTTGAGAGGAACATCTGACCTCGCTGTCACGCATTTGTTAAACTAACAGGCATATAACCCGAAGGTCGGCTCAATATGAAGTTGAGAGGAACATTTGACTTCACTGTCAAGCATCTGTTAAACATACAGGCATCAAATCCGAAGGCCGGCTCATCTCGAAGTTGAGAAGAACATCTGACCTCGCCGTCAGGCATCTATTAAACAAACAGGCATCAAACCCGAAGGCCGTCTCCACCCTTAGTTGAGAAGAACATCCGACCTTGCCGTCAAATATCTGTTAAACAAACAGGCATCGAACCCGAAGGGCGGCTCAACCGGAAGTTGATAGGAACATCTGACCTCGCCGTCAGGCATCTATTAAACAAACAAGCATCAAATCCGAAGGCCGGCTCAACACGAAGTTGAGAGGAACATCTGACCTCGCCGTCAGGCATCTGTTAAACAAATAGGCATCGAACCCGAAGGTTGGCTTAACATGAAGTTGATACGAACATTTCATTTCACTGTCAAGCATCTGTTAAACAAACAGGCATTAAATCTGAAGCCCGGCTCAACCCGAAGTTTAGAAGAACATCTGACCTAACCGTCAGGCATCTGTTAAACAAACAGGCATCGAACCCGAAGGGCGGCTCAACTCGAAGTTGATAAGAACATCTGACCTCGCCGTTAGGTATCCCATAAACAAACAGGCATCGAACGCGAAGGCCGGCTCAACACGAAGTTGAGAGGAACATCTGACCTCGCTGTCAAGCATCTGTTAAACAAACAGGCATCGAACATGAAGGTCGGCTCAACATGAATTTGAGAGGGACATTTGAATTCAGTATCAAGCAACTGTTAAACAAACAGGTATCAAATCCGAAGGCCGACTCAACCTAAAGTTGAGAAGAACATCTGATCTCGCCGTCAGACATCTGTTAAACAAACAGGCATCAAACCCGAAGGGCGACTCAACCCGAAGTTGATAAGAACATTAGATCTCTCCGCCAGACATCTTTTAAACAAACAAGCATCGAACCCGAAGGCCGGCTCAACCCGAAGTTGAGAAGAACATTTGACCTTGCCGTCAGGCATCTGTTAAACAAACAGGCATCAAACCCGAAGGCTGGCTCAACTTGAAGTTGAGAGGAACATCCGACCTCCCCATAGGGCATTAGTTAAACAAAAAGGCATCGAACCCGAAGGCCGGCACAACACGAAGTTGAGAAGAACATTTGACCTTGCTGCCAGGTATATGTTTAACAAACAGGCATCAAATTTGATGGCCGAATCAACCCGAAGTTGAGATGAACATCCGACCTCGCTGCCAGGCCTTAGTTAAACAAACAGGAATCAAACCCGAAGGCCAGCTCAACCCGATGTTGAGAAGAACATCTGACCTAGCTGCCAGACATCTATTAAACAACCAAGCATCGAACCCAAAGGCCGACTCAACCCGAAGTTGAGAAGAACATCTGACTTCGCTGTCAGGCATCTGTTAAACAAAAAGGTGTGGAACCTAAAGTCCGTCTCAACCCAAAGTTGAGAAGAACATCTGACCTAGCCGCCAGACATCTGTTAAACAAACAGGCATCCAACCCAAAGGGCGGCTCAACCCGAAGTTGAGAAGAACATCTGACTTCGCCGTCAGGCATCTGTTAAACAAACCGGTGTGGAACCTGAAGGCCGACTCAACCCGAAGTTGAGAAGAACATCTGACCTTGCCGCGGGGCATCTGTTAAACAAACAGGCATAAAACCCGAAGGTCGTCTCAACCCTTAGTTGAGAAGAACATCTGACCTCACCGTAAAACATCTGTTAAACAAACAGGCATCGAACCCGAAGGTCGGCTTAACTCGAAGTTGATAAGAACATCTGACCTCGCCGTCAGGCATCTGTTAAACAAACAGGCATCGAACCCGAAGGCCGGCTCAACACGAAGTTGAGAGGAACATTTGACCTCGCCGTCAGGCATCTGTTAAACAAACAGGCATCGAACCTGAAGGTCGACTCAACATGAAGTTGAGAGGAACATTTGACTTCACAATCAAGCATCTATTAAACAAACAGGCATGAAATCCGAAGGCCGGATCAACCCGAAGTTAAGAAGAACATCTGACCTCACCGTCAGGCATCTCTTAAACAAACAGGCATCGAACCCGAAGGGCGGCTCAACCCGAAGTTGATAAGAACATTAGACCTCTTCGCCAGACATCTGTTAAACAAACAGGCATCGAACACGAAGGGCGGCTTAACCCGAAGTTGAGAAGAACATTTGACCTTGCCGTCAGGCATCTGTTAAACAAACATGCATAGATCCCGAAGGCCGTCTCAATCCTTAATTGATAAGAACATCTGACCTCACCGTCAAACATCTGTTAAACAAACAGGCATCGAACTCGAAGGCCGACTCAACTTGAAGTTGAGAGGAACATCTGGCCTCCCCATGAGGCATTAGTTAAACAAACAGGCATCAAACCCGAAGGCCGGCTCACCTCGAAGTTGAGAAGAACATTTGACTTAGCCGCCAGGCATCTGTTAAACAAACAGGCATCGAACCCAAAGGCCGGCTCAACCCGAAGTTGAGAAGAACATCTGATCTCGCCATCAGGCATCTGTTAAACAAAAAGGTGTGGAACCCGAAGGCCGGTTCAACCCAAAGTTGAGAAAAACATCTGACCTCGCCGTCAGGCATCAGTTAAACAAATAGGCATCAAACCCGAAGGCCGTCTCAACCCTTAGTTGAGAAGAACATCTGACCTCGTCGTCAAACATCTGTTAAGAAAACAGGTATCAAACCCGAAGGCTGGCTGACCTTGAAGTTGAGAGGAACATCTGACCTCCCCATCAGGCTATAGTTAAAAAAACAGGCATCGAAGCCGAAGGCTGGCAAAACACGAAGTTGAGAAGAACATCTGACCTCGCCGTTAGGCATCTGTTAAACAAACAGGCATCGAACCCGAATGCCGGCTCAACACAAATCTGAGAGGAACATCTGACCTCGCCGTCAGCCATCAGTTAAACAAACAGGTATCGAACCCGAATGTCGGCTAAACATGATGTTGAGAGGAACATTTGACTTTACTATCAAGCATCTGTTAAACAAACAGGCATCAAATCCAAAGGACGACTCAACCCGAAGTTGAGAAGAACATATGAACTCACCGCTAGGCTTCTCTTAAATAAACATGCATCGAACCCGAAGGGCGGCTCAACCCGAAGTTGAGAGGAACATCTGACCACGCCGTCAGGCATTTTTTAAACAAACAGGCTTCGAACCCGAAGGTCGGCTCAACATAAAGTTGAGAGGAACATTTGACTTCACTGTCAAGCATCTGTTAAACAAACAGGCATCAAATCCGAAGGTCGGCTCAACCCGAAGCTGAGAAGAACATTTGACCTCACCGTCAGGCATCTGTTAAACAAACAGGCATCGAACCCGAAGGGCGGCTCAACCCGAAGTTGATAAGAACATCTGACCTCGCCGTCAGGCATCTGTTAAAAAAACAGGCATCGAACCCGAAGGCCGGCTCAACACGAAGTTGAGAGGAACATCTGACCTCGCCGTCATCCATATGTTAAACAAACAGGCATCGAACCCGAAGGTCGGCTAAACATGATGTTGAGAGGAACATTTGACTTCACTATCAAGCATCTGTTAAACAAACAGGCATCAAATACGAAGGCCGGTTCAACCCGAAGTTGAGAAGAACATTTGACCTCACCGCCAAGCATCTGTTAAACAAACAAGCATCGAACCCGAAGGGCGGCTTAACCCGAAGTTGATAAGAACATCTGACCTCGCCGTCAGGCATCTCTTAAAAAAACAGGCATCGAACCCGAAGGGCGGCTCAACACGAAGTTGAGAGGAACATCTCACCTCGCCGTCAGCCATCTGTTAAACAAACAGGCATCGAACCCGAAGGTCGGCTAAACATGATGTTGAGAGGAACATTTGACTTCAGTATCAAGCATCTGTTAAACAAGCAGGCATCGAACTCGAAGGGCGGCTCAACCCGAAGTTGATAAGAACATCTGACCTCGCCGTCAAGCATCCCTTAAACAAACAGGCATCGGACACGAAGGCCGGCTCAACACGAAGTTGAGAGGAACATCTGACCTCGCCGTCAGGCATCTGTTAAACAAACCGGCATTGAACCCGAAGGTCGGCTCAACATGAAGTTGAGAGGAACATTTGACTTCACTGTCAAGCATCTGTTAAACAAACAGGCATCAAATCTGAAGGCCGGCTCAACCCTAAATTGAGAAGAAAATATGACCTCATCGTCAGGCATCTGTTAAACAATCAGGCATCGAACCCGAAGGGCGGCTCACCCCAAGTTGATAAGAACATCAGACCTCCCCGTCAGGCATCTGTTAAACAAACAAGCATCGAACCCTAAGGTTGGCTCAACAATGTAGTTGAGAGGAACATCTGACCACGCCGTTAGGCATTTGTTAAACAAACAAGCATCGAACCCGAAGGTCGGCTCAACATAAAGTTGAGAGGAACATTTGACTTCACTGTTAAGCATCTGTTAAACAAACAGGCATCGAACACGAACAAACAGGCATCGAACACGAAGGGCGGCTCAACCCGAAGTTGAGAAGAACATTTGACCTTGCCGTCAGGCATCTGTTAAACAAACATGCATAGATCCCGAAGGCCGTCTCAATCCTTAATTGATAAGAACATCTGACCTCACCGTCAAACATCTGTTAAACAAACAGGCATCGAACTCGAAGGCCGACTCAACTTGAAGTTGAGAGGAACATCTGGCCTCCCCATGAGGCATTAGTTAAACAAACAGGCATCAAACCTGAAGGCCGGCTCACCTCGAAGTTGAGAAGAACATTTGACTTAGCCGCCAGGCATCTGTTAAACAAACAGGCATCGAACCCAAAGGCCGGCTCAACCCGAAGTTGAGAAGAACATCTGATCTCGCCATCAGGCATCTGTTAAACAAAAAGGTGTGGAACCCGAAGGCCGGTTCAACCCAAAGTTGAGAAAAACATCTGACCTCGCCGTCAGGCATCAGTTAAACAAATAGGCATCAAACCCGAAGGCCGTCTCAACCCTTAGTTGAGAAGAACATCTGACCTCGTCGTCAAACATCTGTTAAGAAAACAGGTATCAAACCCGAAGGCTGGCTGACCTTGAAGTTGAGAGGAACATCTGACCTCCCCATCAGGCTATAGTTAAAAAAACAGGCATCGAAGCCGAAGGCTGGCAAAACACGAAGTTGAGAAGAACATCTGACCTCGCCGTTAGGCATCTGTTAAACAAACAGGCATCGAACCCGAATGCCGGCTCAACACAAATCTGAGAGGAACATCTGACCTCGCCGTCAGCCATCAGTTAAACAAACAGGTATCGAACCCGAATGTCGGCTAAACATGATGTTGAGAGGAACATTTGACTTTACTATCAAGCATCTGTTAAACAAACAGGCATCAAATCCAAAGGACGACTCAACCCGAAGTTGAGAAGAACATATGACCTCACCGCTAGGCTTCTCTTAAATAAACATGCATCGAACCCGAAGGGCGGCTCAACCCGAAGTTGAGAGGAACATCTGACCACGCCGTCAGGCATTTTTTAAACAAACAGGCTTCGAACCCGAAGGTCGGCTCAACATAAAGTTGAGAGGAACATTTGACTTCACTGTCAAGCATCTGTTAAACAAACAGGCATCAAATCCGAAGGTCGGCTCAACCCGAAGCTGAGAAGAACATTTGACCTCACCGTCAGGCATCTGTTAAACAAACAGGCATCGAACCCGAAGGGCGGCTCAACCCGAAGTTGATAAGAACATCTGACCTCGCCGTCAGGCATCTGTTAAAAAAACAGGCATCGAACCCGAAGGCCGGCTCAACACGAAGTTGAGAGGAACATCTGACCTCGCTGTCATCCATCTGTTAAACAAACAGGCATCGAACCCGAAGGTCGGCTAAACATGATGTTGAGAGGAACATTTGACTTCACTATCAAGCATCTGTTAAACAAACAGGCATCAAATACGAAGGCCGGTTCAACCCGAAGTTGAGAAGAACATTTGACCTCACCGCCAAGCATCTGTTAAACAAACAAGCATCGAACCCGAAGGGCGGCTTAACCCGAAGTTGATAAGAACATCTGACCTCGCCGTCAGGCATCTCTTAAAAAAACAGGCATCGAACCCGAAGGGCGGCTCAACACGAAGTTGAGAGGAACATCTCACCTCGCCGTCAGCCATCTGTTAAACAAACAGGCATCGAACCCGAAGGTCGGCTAAACATGATGTTGAGAGGAACATTTGACTTCAGTATCAAGCATCTGTTAAACAAGAAGGCATCGAACTCGAAGGGCGGCTCAACCCGAAGTTGATAAGAACATCTGACCTCGCCGTCAAGCATCCCTTAAACAAACAGGCATCGGACACGAAGGCCGGCTCAACACGAAGTTGAGAGGAACATCTGACCTCGCCGTCAGGCATCTGTTAAACAAACCGGCATTGAACCCGAAGGTCGGCTCAACATGAAGTTGAGAGGAACATTTGACTTCACTGTCAAGCATCTGTTAAACAAACAGGCATCAAATCTGAAGGCCGGCTCAACCCTAAATTGAGAAGAAAATATGACCTCATCGTCAGGCATCTGTTAAACAATCAGGCATCGAACCCGAAGGGCGGCTCACCCCAAGTTGATAAGAACATCAGACCTCCCCGTCAGGCATCTGTTAAACAAACAAGCATCGAACCCTAAGGTCGGCTCAACAATGTAGTTGAGAGGAACATCTGACCACGCCGTTAGGCATTTGTTAAACAAACAAGAACCGAACCCGAAGGTCGGCTCAACATAAAGTTGAGAGGAACATTTGACTTCACTGTTAAGCATCTGTTAAACAAACAGGCATCAAATCCGAACAAACAGGCATCGAACACGAAGGGCGGCTCAACCCGAAGTTGAGAAGAACATTTGACCTTGCCGTCAGGCATCTGTTAAACAAACATGCATAGATCCCGAAGGCCGTCTCAATCCTTAATTGATAAGAACATCTGACCTCACCGTCAAACATCTGTTAAACAAACAGGCATCGAACTCGAAGGCCGACTCAACTTGAAGTTGAGAGGAACATCTGGCCTCCCCATGAGGCATTAGTTAAACAAACAGGCATCAAACCTGAAGGCCGGCTCACCTCGAAGTTGAGAAGAACATTTGACTTAGCCGCCAGGCATCTGTTAAACAAACAGGCATCGAACCCAAAGGCCGGCTCAACCCGAAGTTGAGAAGAACATCTGATCTCGCCATCAGGCATCTGTTAAACAAAAAGGTGTGGAACCCGAAGGCCGGTTCAACCCAAAGTTGAGAAAAACATCTGACCTCGCCGTCAGGCATCAGTTAAACAAATAGGCATCAAACCCGAAGGCCGTCTCAACCCTTAGTTGAGAAGAACATCTGACCTCGTCGTCAAACATCTGTTAAGAAAACAGGTATCAAACCCGAAGGCTGGCTGACCTTGAAGTTGAGAGGAACATCTGACCTCCCCATCAGGCTATAGTTAAAAAAACAGGCATCGAAGCCGAAGGCTGGCAAAACACGAAGTTGAGAAGAACATCTGACCTCGCCGTTAGGCATCTGTTAAACAAACAGGCATCGAACCTGAATGCCGGCTCAACACAAATCTGAGAGGAACATCTGACCTCGCCGTCAGCCATCAGTTAAACAAACAGGTATCGAACCCGAATGTCGGCTAAACATGATGTTGAGAGGAACATTTGACTTTACTATCAAGCATCTGTTAAACAAACAGGCATCAAATCCAAAGGACGACTCAACCCGAAGTTGAGAAGAACATATGACCTCACCGCTAGGCTTCTCTTAAATAAACATGCATCGAACCCGAAGGGCGGCTCAACCCGAAGTTGAGAGGAACATCTGACCACGCCGTCAGGCATTTTTTAAACAAACAGGCTTCGAACCCGAAGGTCGGCTCAACATAAAGTTGAGAGGAACATTTGACTTCACTGTCAAGCATCTGTTAAACAAACAGGCATCAAATCCGAAGGTCGGCTCAACCCGAAGCTGAGAAGAACATTTGACCTCACCGTCAGGCATCTGTTAAACAAACAGGCATCGAACCCGAAGGGCGGCTCAACCCGAAGTTGATAAGAACATCTGACCTCGCCGTCAGGCATCTGTTAAAAAAACAGGCATCGAACCCGAAGGCCGGCTCAACACGAAGTTGAGAGGAACATCTGACCTCGCCGTCATCCATCTGTTAAACAAACAGGCATCGAACCCGAAGGTCGGCTAAACATGATGTTGAGAGGAACATTTGACTTCACTATCAAGCATCTGTTAAACAAACAGGCATCAAATACGAAGGCCGGTTCAACCCGAAGTTGAGAAGAACATTTGACCTCACCGCCAAGCATCTGTTAAACAAACAAGCATCGAACCCGAAGGGCGGCTTAACCCGAAGTTGATAAGAACATCTGACCTCGCCGTCAGGCATCTCTTAAAAAAACAGGCATCGAACCCGAAGGGCGGCTCAACACGAAGTTGAGAGGAACATCTCACCTCGCCGTCAGCCATCTGTTAAACAAACAGGCATCGAACCCGAAGGTCGGCTAAACATGATGTTGAGAGGAACATTTGACTTCAGTATCAAGCATCTGTTAAACAAGAAGGCATCGAACTCGAAGGGCGGCTCAACCCGAAGTTGATAAGAACATCTGACCTCGCCGTCAAGCATCCCTTAAACAAACAGGCATCGGACACGAAGGCCGGCTCAACACGAAGTTGAGAGGAACATCTGACCTCGCCGTCAGGCATCTGTTAAACAAACCGGCATTGAACCCGAAGGTCGGCTCAACATGAAGTTGAGAGGAACATTTGACTTCACTGTCAAGCATCTGTTAAACAAACAGGCATCAAATCTGAAGGCCGGCTCAACCCTAAATTGAGAAGAAAATATGACCTCATCGTCAGGCATCTGTTAAACAATCAGGCATCGAACCCGAAGGGCGGCTCACCCCAAGTTGATAAGAACATCAGACCTCCCCGTCAGGCATCTGTTAAACAAACAAGCATCGAACCCTAAGGTCGGCTCAACAATGTAGTTGAGAGGAACATCTGACCACTCCGTTAGGCATTTGTTAAACAAACAAGCATCGAACCCGAAGGTCGGCTCAACATAAAGTTGAGAGGAACATTTGACTTCACTGTTAAGCATCTGTTAAACAAACAGGCATCAAATCCGAACAAACAGGCATCGAACACGAAGGGCGGCTCAACCCGAAGTTGAGAAGAACATTTGACCTTGCCGTCAGGCATCTGTTAAACAAACATGCATAGATCCCGAAGGCCGTCTCAATCCTTAATTGATAAGAACATCTGACCTCACCGTCAAACATCTGTTAAACAAACAGGCATCGAACTCGAAGGCCGACTCAACTTGAAGTTGAGAGGAACATCTGGCCTCCCCATGAGGCATTAGTTAAACAAACAGGCATCAAACCCGAAGGCCGGCTCACCTCGAAGTTGAGAAGAACATTTGACTTAGCCGCCAGGCATCTGTTAAACAAACAGGCATCGAACCCAAAGGCCGGCTCAACCCGAAGTTGAGAAGAACATCTGATCTCGCCATCAGGCATCTGTTAAACAAAAAGGTGTGGAACCCGAAGGCCGGTTCAACCCAAAGTTGAGAAAAACATCTGACCTCGCCGTCAGGCATCAGTTAAACAAATAGGCATCAAACCCGAAGGCCGTCTCAACCCTTAGTTGAGAAGAACATCTGACCTCGTCGTCAAACATCTGTTAAGAAAACAGGTATCAAACCCGAAGGCTGGCTGACCTTGAAGTCGAGAGGAACATCTGACCTCCCCATCAGGCTATAGTTAAAAAAACAGGCATCGAAGCCGAAGGCTGGCAAAACACGAAGTTGAGAAGAACATCTGACCTCGCCGTTAGGCATCTGTTAAACAAACAGGCATCGAACCCGAATGCCGGCTCAACACAAATCTGAGAGGAACATCTGACCTCGCCGTCAGCCATCAGTTAAACAAACAGGTATCGAACCCGAATGTCGGCTAAACATGATGTTGAGAGGAACATTTGACTTTACTATCAAGCATCTGTTAAACAAACAGGCATCAAATCCAAAGGACGACTCAACCCGAAGTTGAGAAGAACATATGACCTCACCGCTAGGCTTCTCTTAAATAAACATGCATCGAACCCGAAGGGCGGCTCAACCCGAAGTTGAGAGGAACATCTGACCACGCCGTCAGGCATTTTTTAAACAAACAGGCTTCGAACCCGAAGGTCGGCTCAACATAAAGTTGAGAGGAACATTTGACTTCACTGTCAAGCATCTGTTAAACAAACAGGCATCAAATCCGAAGGTCGGCTCAACCCGAAGCTGAGAAGAACATTTGACCTCACCGTCAGGCATCTGTTAAACAAACAGGCATCGAACCCGAAGGGCGGCTCAACCCGAAGTTGATAAGAACATCTGACCTCGTCGTCAGGCATCTGTTAAAAAAACAGGCATCGAACCCGAAGGCCGGCTCAACACGAAGTTGAGAGGAACATCTGACCTCGCCGTCATCCATCTGTTAAACAAACAGGCATCGAACCCGAAGGTCGGCTAAACATGATGTTGAGAGGAACATTTGACTTCACTATCAAGCATCTGTTAAACAAACAGGCATCAAATACGAAGGCCGGTTCAACCCGAAGTTGAGAAGAACATTTGACCTCATCGCCAAGCATCTGTTAAACAAACAAGCATCGAACCCGAAGGGCGGCTTAACCCGAAGTTGATAAGAACATCTGACCTCGCCGTCAGGCATCTCTTAAAAAAACAGGCATCGAACCCGAAGGGCGGCTCAACACGAAGTTGAGAGGAACATCTCACCTCGCCGTCAGCCATCTGTTAAACAAACAGGCATCGAACCCGAAGGTCGGCTAAACATGATGTTGAGAGGAACATTTGACTTCAGTATCAAGCATCTGTTAAACAAGCAGGCATCGAACTCGAAGGGCGGCTCAACCCGAAGTTGATAAGAACATCTGACCTCGCCGTCAAGCATCCCTTAAACAAACAGGCATCGGACACGAAGGCCGGCTCAACACGAAGTTGAGAGGAACATCTGACCTCGCCGTCAGGCATCTGTTAAACAAACCGGCATTGAACCCGAAGGTCGGCTCAACATGAAGTTGAGAGGAACATTTGATTCACTGTCAAGCATCTGTTAAACAAACAGGCATCAAATCCGAAGGCCGGCTCAACCCTAAATTGAGAAGAAAATATGACCTCATCGTCAGGCATCTGTTAAACAATCAGGCATCGAACCCGAAGGGCGGCTCACCCCAAGTTGATAAGAACATCAGACCTCCCCGTCAGGCATCTGTTAAACAAACAAGCATCGAACCCTAAGGTCGGCTCAACAATGTAGTTGAGAGGAACATCTGACCACGCCGTTAGGCATTTGTTAAACAAACAAGCATCGAACCCGAAGGTCGGCTCAACATATAGTTGAGAGGAACATTTGACTTCACTGTTAAGCATCTGTTAAACAAACAGGCATCAAATCCGAAGGTCGGCTCAACCCGAAGCTGAGAAGAACATTTGACCTCACCGTCAGGCATCTGTTAAACAAACAGGCATCGAACCCGAAGGGCGGCTCAACCCGAAGTTGATAAGAACATCTGACCTTGCCGTCAGGCATCTGTTAAAAAAACAGGCATCGAACCCGAAGGCCGGCTCAATACGAAATTGATAGGAACATCTGACCTTGCCGTCAGCCATCTGTTAAACAAACAGGCATCGAACCCGAAGGTCGGCTAAACATGATGTTGAGAGGAACATTTAACTTCACTATCAAGCATATGTTAAACAAACAGGCATTAAATCCGAAGACCAACTCAACCCGAAGTTGAGAAGAACATCTGACCTCACCGTCAGGCATCTGTTAAACAAACAGGCTTCGAACCCGAAGGGCGGCTGAACCCGAAGTTGATAAGAACATCTGACCTCCCCGTCAGGCATCTGTTAAACAAACAGGCATCGAACCCGAAGGTCGGCTCAACACGAAGTTGAGACGAACATCTGACCACGCCGTCAGGCATTTGTTAAACAAACAGGCATCAAACCCGAAGGTCGGCTCAAGATAAAGTTGAGAGGAACATTTGACTTCACTGTCAAGCATCTGTTAAACAAACAGGCATCAAATCCGAAGGTCGGCTCAACCCGAAGTTGAAAAGAACATTTGAATTCGCCGTCAGGCATTTGTTAAACAAACAGGCATCGAACCCGAAGGGCGGCTCAACCCGAAGCTGATAAGAGCATTTGACCTCGCCGTCAGGCATCTGTTAAAAAAACAGGCATCGAACCCGAATGTCGTCTCAACACGAAGTTGAGAGGAACATCAAACTTTGCCGTCAGGCATCTGTTAAACAAACAGGCATTGAACCCGAAGGTCGGCTCAACATGAAGTCGAGAGGAACATTTGACTTCACTGTCAAGCATCTGTTAAACAAACAAGCATCAAACCTGAAGGCCGACTCAACCCGAAGTTGAGAAGAACATCTGACCTCACCGTCAGGCATCTGTTAAACAAACAGGCATCGACCCCGAAGGGTGGCTCAACCCGTAGTTGATAAGAACATCTGACCTCACCGTCAGGTATCTCTTAAACAAACAGGCATCGAACCCAAAGGCCGACTCAACACGAAGTTGAGAGGAACATCTGACCTCAACGTCAGGCATCTGTTAAACAAACAGGCATCAAATCCAAAGGCCGACCTAACCCGAAGTAGAGAAGAACATCTAACCTCACCGTCAGGCATCTGTTAAACAAACATGCATCGAACCCAAAGGGCGGCTCAACCCGAAGTTGATAAGAACATTAGACCTCTCTGACAGGCATCTGTTAAACAAACAGGCATCGAACCCGAAGGCCGGCTCATCCCGAAATTGAGAAGAACATTTGAACTCGTCGTCGGGCATCTGTTAAACAAACAGGCATCAAACCCGAAGGCCGTCTCAATCCTTAATGTAGAAGAACATCTGACCTCACCGTCAAATATCTGTTAAACAAACAGGCATCGAACTCGAAGGCCGGCTCAACTTGAAGTTGAGAGGAACATCTGACCTCCCCATTAGGCATTAGTTAATCAAACAGGCATCGAACCCGAAGGCCGACTCACCTCGATGTTGAGAAGAACATTTAACTTAGCCGCCAACCATCTGTTAAACAAACAGGCATTGAACCCAAAGGTCGGCTCAACCCGAAGTTGAGAAGAACATCTGACCTCCCCCTCAGGCATCTGTTAAACAAAAAGGTGTGGAACCCGAAGGCCGGTTCAACCCGAAGTTGAGAACAACATCTGACCTCGCCGTCAGGCATCTGTTAAACAAACAGGCATCAAACCCGAAGGACGTCTCCACCCTTAGTTGAGAAGAACATCCGACCTCGCCGTCAAATATCTGTTAAACAAACAGGGATCGAACCCGAAGGGCGGCTCAACACGAATTTGATAAGAACATCTGACCTCGCCGTCAGGCATCTGTTAAACAAACAGGCATCGAACCCGAAGGCCGGCTTAACATGAAGTTGAGAGGAACATTTGACTTCACTGTCAAGCATCTGTTAAACAAACAGGCATTAAATCTGAAGGTCGGCTCAACCCGAAGTTGAGAAGAACATCTGACCTAACCGTCAGACATCTATTAAACAAGCAGGCATCGAACTCGAAGGGCGGCTCAACCCGAAGTTGATAAGAACATCTGACCTCGCCGTCAAGCATCCCTTAAACAAACAGGCATCGGACACGAAGGCCGGCTCAACACGAAGTTGAGAGGAACATCTGACCTCGCCGTCAGGCATCTGTTAAACAAACCGGCATTGAACCCGAAGGTCGGCTCAACATGAAGTTGAGAGGAACATTTGACTTCACTGTCAAGCATCTGTTAAACAAACAGGCATCAAATCCGAAGGCCGGCTCAACCCTAAATTGAGAAGAAAATATGACCTCATCGTCAGGCATCTGTTAAACAATCAGGCATCGAACCCGAAGGGCGGCTCACCCCAAGTTGATAAGAACATCAGACCTCCCCGTCAGGCATCTGTTAAACAAACAAGCATCGAACCCTAAGGTCGGCTCAACAATGTAGTTGAGAGGAACATCTGACCACGCTGTCAGGCATTTGTTAAACAAACAAGCATCGAACCCGAAGGTCGGCTCAACATAAAGTTGAGAGGAACATTTGACTTCACTGTTAAGCATCTGTTAAACAAACAGGCATCAAATCCGAAGGTCGGCTCAACCCGAAGCTGAGAAGAACATTTGACCTCACCGTCAGGCATCTGTTAAACAAACAGGCATCGAACCCGAAGGGCGGCTCAACCCGAAGTTGATAAGAACATCTGACCTTGCCGTCAGGCATCTGTTAAAAAAACAGGCATCGAACCCGAAGGCCGGCTCAATACGAAGTTGATAGGAACATCTGACCTCGCCGTCAGCCATCTGTTAAACAAACAGGCATCGAACCCGAAGGTCGGCTAAACATGATGTTGAGAGGAACATTTAACTTCACTATCAAGCATATGTTAAACAAACAGGCATCAAATCCGAAGACCGACTCAACCCGAAGTTGAGAAGAACATCTGACCTCACCGTCAGGCATCTGTTAAACAAACAGGCTTCGAACCCGAAGGGCGGCTGAACCCGAAGTTGATAAGAACATCTGACCTCCCCGTCAGGCATCTGTTAAACAAACAGGCATCGAACCCGAAGGTCGGCTCAACACGAAGTTGAGAGGAACATCTGACCACGCCGTCAGGCATTTGTTAAACAAACAGGCATCAAACCCGAAGGTCGGCTCAAGATAAAGTTGAGAGGAACATTTGACTTCACTGTCAAGCATCTGTTAAACAAACAGGCATCAAATCCGAAGGTCGGCTCAACCCGAAGCTGAGAAGAACATTTGAATTCGCCGTCAGGCATTTGTTAAACAAACAGGCATCGAACCCGAAGGGCGGCTCAACCCGAAGCTGATAAGAGCATTTGACCTCGCCGTCAGGCATCTGTTAAAAAAACAGGCATCGAACCCGAATGCCGTCTCAACACGAAGTTGAGAGGAACATCTAACCTTGCCGTCAGGCATTTGTTAAACAAACAGGCATTGAACCCGAAGGTCGGCTCAACATGAAGTTGAGAGGAACATTTGACTTCACTGTCAAGCATCTGTTAAACAAACAGGCATCAAACCTGAAGGCCGACTCAACCCGAAGTTGAGAAGAACATCTGACCTCACCGTCAGGCATCTGTTAAACAAACAGGCATCGAACCCGAAGGGCGGCTGAACCCGAAGTTGATAAGAACATCTGACTTCCCCGTCAGGCATCTGTTAAACAAACAGACATCAAACTCGAAGGTCGGCTCAACACGAAGTTGAGAAGAACATCTGACCACGCCGTCAGGCATTTGTTAAACAAACAGGCATTGAACCCGAAGGTCGGCTCAACATAAAGTTAAGAGGAACATTTGACTTCACTGTCAAGCATCTGTTAAACAAACAGGCGTCAAATCCGAAGGTCGTTTTAACCCGAAGCTGAGAAGAACATTTGACCTCACCATCAGGCATCTGTTAAACAAACAGGCATCGAACCCGAAGGGCGGCTCAACCCGAAGTTGATAAGAAAATCTGACCTCGCCGTTAGGCATCTGTTAAAAAAACAGGCATCGAACCCGAAGGCCGGCTCAACACGAAGTTGAGAGGAACATCTAACCTCGTCGTCAAGCATCTGTTAAGCAAACAGGCATTGAACCCGATGGCCGGCTCAACATGAAGTCGAGAGGAACATTTGACTTCACTCTCAAGCATCTGTTAAACAAACAGGCATCAAACCTGAAGGCCGACTAACCCCGAAGTTGAGAAGAACATTTGACCTCACCGTCAGGCATCTGTTAAACAAACAGGCATCGACCCCGAAGGGTGGCTCAACCCGTAGTTGATAAGAACATCTGAACTCACCGTCATGTATCTCTTAAACAAACAGGCATCGAACCCGAAGGACGACTCAACACGAAGTTGAGAGGAACATCTGACCTCACTGTCAGGCATCTGTTAAACAAACAAGCATCGAACCTGATGGTCGGCTCAACATGAAGTTGAGAGGAACATTTGATTTCACTGTCAAGCATCTGTTAAACAAACAGGCATCAAATCCAAAGGCCGACCTAACCCGAAGTAGAAAAGAACATCTAACCTCACCGTCAGGCATCTGTTAAACAACCATGCATCGAACCCAAAGGGCGGCTCAACCCGAAGTTGATAAGAACATTGGACCTCTCTGACAGGCATCTGTTAAACAAACAGGCATCGAACCCGAAGGCCGGCTCATCCCGAAATTGAGAAGAACATTTGACCTCGTCGTCGGGCATCTGTTAAACAAACAGGCATCGAACCCGAAGGCCGTCTCAATCCTTAATTGAGAAGAACATCTGACCTCACCGTCAAATATCTGTTAAACAAACAGGCATCGAACTCGAAGGCCGGGTCAACTTGAAGTTGAGAGGAACATCTGACCTCCCCATTAGGCATTAGTTAATCAAACAGGCATCAAACCCGAAGGCCGACTCACCTCTATGTTGAGAAGAACATTTAACTTAGCCGCCAACCATCTGTTAAACAAACAGGCATCGAACCCAAAGGTCGGCTCAACCCGAAGTTGAGAAGAACATCTGACCTCTCCCTCAGGCATCTGTTAAACAAAAAGGTGTGGAACCCGAAGGCCGGTTCAACCCAAAGTTGAGAAGAACATCTGACCTCGCCGTCAGGCATCTGTTAAACAAACAGGCATCAAACCCGAAGGACGTCGCCACCCTTAGTTGAGAAGAACATCTGACCTCGCCGTCAAACATCTGTTAAACAAACAGGCATCGAACCCGAAGAGCGGCTCAACACGAATTTGATAAGAACATCTGACCTCGCCATCAGGCATCTGTTAAACAAACAGGCATCGAACCCGAAGGCTGGCTCAACACGAAATTGAGAGGAACATCTGACCTCGTCGTCAGGCATCTATTAAACAAACAGGCATCGAACCCGAAGGGCGGCTCAACCCGAATTTGATAAGAACATCTGACCTCGCCGTCAGGCATCTGTTAAACAAACAGGCATCGAACCCGAAGGCCGGCTCAACACGAAGTTGACAGGAACATCTGACCTCGCCGTCAGGCATCTGTTAAACAAACAGGCATCGAACCCGAAGGTCGGCTTAACATGAAGTTGAGAGGAACATTTGACTTCACTGTCAAGCATCTGTTAAACAAACAGGCATTAAATCTGAAGGTCGGCTCAACCCGAAGTTGAGAAGAACATCTGACCTAACCGTCAGGCATCTATTAAACAAGCAGGCATCGAACCCGAAGGGCGGCTCAACCCGAAGTTGATAAGAACATCTGACCTCGCCGTCAGGCATCCCTTAAACAAACAAGCATCGAACCCGAAGGTCGGCTCAACATAAAGTTGAGAGGAACATTTGACTTCACTGTTAAGCAGCTGTTAAACAAAGAGGCATCAAATCCGAAGGTCGGCTCAACCCGAAGCTGAGAAGAACATTTGACCTCACTGTCAGGCATCTGTTAAACAAACAGGCATCGAACCCGAAGGGCGGCTCAACCCGAATTTGATAAGAACATGTGACCTTGCCGTCAGGCATTTGTTAAAAAAACAGGCATCGAACCTGAAGGTCGGCTCAACACGAAGTTGATAGGAACATATGACCTCGCCGTCAGCCATCTGTTAAACAAACAGGCATCGAACCCGAAGGTCGGCTAAACATGATGTTGAGAGGAACATTTAACTTCACTATCAAGCATCTGTTAAACAAACAAGCATCAAATCCGAAGGCCGACTCAACCCGAAGTTGAGAAGAACATCTAACCTCACCGTCAGGCATCTGTTAAACAAACAGGCATCGAACCCGAAGGGCGGCTCAACCCGAATTTGATAAGAACATGTGACCTTGCCGTCAGGCATTTGTTAAAAAAACAGGCATCGAACCTGAAGGCCGGCTCAACACGAAGTTGATAGGAACATATGACCTCGCCGTCAGCCATCTGTTAAACAAACAGGCATCGAACCCGAAGGTCGGCTAAACATGATGTTGAGAGGAACATTTAACTTCACTATCAAGCATCTGTTAAACAAACAAGCATCAAATCCGAAGGCCGACTCAACCCGAAGTTGAGAAGAACATCTAACCTCACCGTCAGGCATCTGTTAAACAAACAGGCATCGAACCCGAAGGGCGGCTGAACCCGAAGTTGATAAGAACATCTGACCTCCCCGTCAGGCATCTGTTAAACAAACAGGCATCGAACCCGAAGGTCGGCTCAACACGAAGTTGACAGGAACATCTGACCATGCTGTCAGGAATTTGTTAAACAAACAGGCATCGAACCCGAAGGTCGGCTCAGCATAAAGTTGAGAGGAACATTTGACTTCACTGTCAAGCATCTGTTAAACAAACAGGAATCAAATCCGAAGGTCGGCTCAACCCGAAGCTGAGAAGAACATTTGAATTCACCGTCAGGCATTTGTTAAACAATCAGGCATCAAACCCGAAGCGCGGCTCAACCCGAAGCTGATAAGAACATTTGACCTCGCCGTCAGGCATCTGTTAAAAAAGCAAGCATCGAACCCGAAGGCCGTCTCAACACGAAGTTGAGAGGAACATCTAACCTTGCCGCCAGGCATCTGTTAAACAAACAGGCATTGAACCAGATGGTCGGCTCAACATGAAGTTGAGAGGAACATTTGACTTCACTGTCAAGCATCTGTTAAACAAACAGGCATCAAACCTGAAGGCCGACTCAAGCCGAAGTTGAGAAGAACATCTGACCTCACCGTTAGGCATCTGTTAAACAAACAGGCATTGAACCCGAAGGGCGGATGAACCCGAAGTTGATAAGAACATCTGACCTCCCTGTCAGGCATCTGTTAAACAAACAGGCATCAAACTCGAAGGTCGGCTCAACACGAAGTTGAGAGGAACATCTGACCACGCCGTCAAGCATTTGTTAAACAAACAGGCATCGAACCCGAAGGTCGGCTCAACATAAAGTTGAGAGGAACATTTGACTTCACTGTCAAGCATCTGTTAAACAAACAGGCGTCAAATTCGAAGGTCGGCTCAACCCGAAGCTGAGAAGAACATTTGAATTCAGCGTCAGGCATTTGTTAAACAAACAGGCATTGAACCGGAAGGGCGGCTCAACCCAAAGTTGACAAGAACATATGACCTCGCCGTCAGGCATCTGTTAAAAAAACAGATATCGAACCCGAAGGCCTCCTCAACACGAAGTTGAGAGCAACATCTGACCTCGTCGTCAGCCATTTGTTAAACAAACAGGCATCGAACCCGAAGGTCGGCTCAACATGAAGTCGAGAGGAACATTTGACTTCACTATCAAGCATCTGTTAAACAAACAGGCATCGAACCCAAAGGGCGGCTCAACCCGAAGTTGATAAGAACATCTGACCTCTCCGTCAGGCATCTCTTAAAAAACAGGCATCGAACCCGAAGATCGGCTCAACACGAAGTTGAGAGGAACATCTGACCACGCTGTCAGGCATTTGTTAAACAAACAGGCATTGAACCCGAAGGTCGGCTCAACATAAAGTTGAGAGGAACATTTGACTTCACTGTCAAGCATCTGTTAAACAAACAGGCGTCAAATCCGAAGGTCGTTTTAACCCGAAGCTGAGAAGAACATTTGACCTCACCGTCAGGCATCTGTTAAACAAACAGGCATCGAACCCGAAGGGCGGCTCAACCCGAAGTTGATAAGAAAATCTGACCTCGCCGTTAGGCATCTGTTAAAAAAATAGGCATCGAACCCGAAGGTCGGCTCAACACGAAGTTGAGAGGAACATCTAACCTCGCCGTCAGGCATCTGTTAAGCAAACAGGCATTGAACCCGAAGGCCGGCTCAACATGAAGTCGAGAGGAACATTTGACTTCACTGTCAAGCATTTGTTAAACAAACAGGCATCAAATCCGAAGGCCGACTCAACACGAAATTGAGAAGAAAATATGACCTCATCGTCAGGCATCTGTTTAACAATCAGGCATCGAATCCAAAGGGCGGCTCACCCCAAGTTGATAAGAACATCTGACCTCAACGTCAGGCATCTGTTAAACAAACAGGCATCGAACCCGAAGGGCGGCTCAACCCGAAGTTGATAAGAACATCTGACCTTGCCATCAGGCATCTCTTAAACAAACAGGCATCGAACCTGAAGGCCGTCTCAACACGAAGTTGAGAGGAACATCTGACCTCGCCGTCAGGGATCTGTTAAACAAATAGGCATCGAACCTGAAGGTCGGCTCAACATGAAGTTGAGAGGAACATTTGACTTGACTATCAAGGATCTGTTAAACAAACAGACATCAAATACGAAGGCCGGCTCAACCTGAAGTTGAGAAGAACATTTGACCTCCCTGTCAGGCATCTGTTAAACAAACAGACATCAAACCCGAAGTCGTCTCCCCCCTTAGTAGAGATGAACATCCGACCTTGCCATCAAATATCTGTTAAACAAACAGGCATCGAACCCGAAGGGCGGCTCAACTCGAAGTTGATAAGAACATCTAACCTCACCGTCAGGCATCCGTTAAACAAACAAGCATCGAACCCGAAGGCCGGCTAAACACGAAGTTGAGAGGAACATCTGACCTCGCCGTCAGGCATCTGTTAAACGAACAGGCATCGAACTCGAAGGTCGACTTAACATGAAGTTGATACGAACATTTGACTTCACTGTCAAGTATCTGTTAAACAAACAGGCATTAAATCTGAAAACCGGCTCAACCCGAAGTTGAGAAGAACATCTGACCTAACCGTCAGGCATCTGTTAAACAAACAGGCATCGAACCCAAAGGGCGGCTCAACGCGATGTTGATAAGAACATCTGACCTAGCCGTCAGGCATCCCTTAAACAAACAGACATCGAACACGAAGGTCTGCTCAACACGATGTTGAGAGGAACATCTGACCTCGCTGTCAGGCATCTGTTAAGAAAATAGGCATCGAACCCGAAGGTCGGCTTAACATGAAGTTGAGAGGAACATTTGACTTGACTGTCAAGCATTTGTTAAACAAACAGGCATCAAATCCGAAGGCCGGATCAACCCTAAATAGAGAAGAAAATATGATCTCATCGTCAGGCATCTATTAAATAATCAGGCATCGAACCCAAAGGACGGCTCACCCCAAGTTGATAAGAACATCTGACCTCACCATCAGGCATCTTTTAAACAAACAAGCATCGAACCCGAAGTTGATAAGAACATCTGACCTACCCGTCAGGCATCTGTTAAACAAACAGGCATCGAACCCGAAGGTCGGCTTAACACGAAGTTGAGAGGAACATCTGACCACGCCGTCAGGCATCTGTTAAACAAACAGGCATCGAACCTGAAGGGCGGCGCAACCCGAAGGGCGGCTTGTTGCACCCAAAAATTTGACCAACTTCTCTTTACCTAGCTTGTGTTTCATTTCATTCACATTAGCATTATCATTTGCATTTCATTGACATGTATGCAGGAGATCAAAAGGTATGATTACCAACCAAGAGCTATACAAGAGTTTGAAGCTAGCCAATAAGATTATTCAAGTGGTCAAGGGTTGATATCCTTGTCAAAGAAGTCAAAAGATCCTCAGAGAGAGTGGTTGAAGCCAAGTGTGTAGGTCTCCTAACTTAAGAGTTGTGGGAAGACCTCAGATGATTCTGAAGCTATGAATGGGGACTTGAGGTCTTGAGAGAGCTCATGAGAAGTTTTGAAAATCACTTTGAGGCCTAGACAGGTCATTGTGCAAGATTAAGAAGGCTCAGCCATGAGTGGTGTAATTAGGGTTTGACTGGGTCAACCCTAAGTCAACTAAGGATTTGAACAAGGTTGAGACCTAATTCAAGGGCCATGTTATCATGGATTGACATATTGAGATGCTATAAAGATGATTCCAAGGTCAACTCATCATGATTGAAGAGTTTGAGAAGTTTCAAGCTAGGGTTTCTAAGGCTTGATAGTGTAAAATCCCCTAGTTTGACCCCTATCTTCAAGGCAGTTTAGATCAAGATGTGATTGTCATCTCATCTTTCCCCCAACATGAATGTTGTAGAGCTTGTTCTTAGCTTTAATTTGAGTACTATAAGTCCTTGATAGGATTTGTAGAGCTCAAGTTATGACTTTGACAAGTTACAGGTCATCTGAGGTATGTGAATCTGGGGCCTTGAAAGTTACCCAACTTGCATCAAACTTTTGCTCAGGAAGGATGATTCCTATGAACTTTTGGTCAACATGAATGTTGTTCCTTATCTTCGTAGCTTTCTAGATAGTACTAGAAGTCCTTGATAGGATTTGTAGAACTCAAGTTATGGTTTTGACAAGTCAAGGGCATTTTGATCATTTGGAGATTACAGGTCATTTCAACCATAAAGCCATAACTCCTATTTCCAAGCTTCAAATGGAAAAATCTTCAACATCAAACTTGTTCAAAATGATGTTTTAAGGCTATTAAGGAGGTCATGAGGTGATGGAAATGCTTGTAGCTCAAAGTTGCAAAAATGACCTAAAATAAGGGCATAAGTTAAATAAACCAAAGTTGGAGATTGATATTTTCAACCTACACATCCAAACCATGGCATGTAATATATCATTTTGACTCTAGAAAACATTTTAAGAACATTGGTTTAGCCACATTTTTGATTTGAGGTATAAATTGTGGACTTGCTTTGAAAAGCACTTGCTTGCATATTAAGTAACATGTGCATAACTTAGAATCAAGGCATAACCAAGGGCTTTTTCAAGCTAAACTCTTCCAAAATGTCACTAGGGGAGAAATTGAAAGAGAATAGGATGGTTTCCAAGCTGCAAACCGAATTGGGCAAGCATGAGATGTGTTTGAAAATCTCATGACATGAGAAGTGGAAACTCTCATTAGAAGGATCTAGAGGGTTCTAGATCATCCAAACTTCATCTATATATTGAGTAGAGAGGATCCATTGAAGAGGTTGGTGATCATTGAAGGAGAGAGCATAGTTTGAGATTGAAATTTCATAGCTTGCAAGTGCAATCGGTTTCACCAAATTCTCCATTTTCCTTCCATTTTCTTGATTGTTACTTCTTCCATGGATGTCAAGGAGTGATTCCAGATCATTTTCAAGAAGAATTCGTGGCTGAATCGTGTGTGAGCAAGTGATTTTCAACACCTGCAACTCACCATCGGGTTTCAAGATTCAAGCACTTTCAACTGGTTCTTTTGCATACAGAAGCAAGGAGGAGGTTCATTGATCGTGTCTGCAAGATTGTAGATCTTGAATTGGAGGTTTAGTGCATCTGTTCATCCAAGATTTTCAGGTTGGTAACTTTCTTCCTATAGCATGATTTAGGTAGAATTAAGGTGAATTAAGGTGTTAGATTTATTGTAGAATGGTGTAGGATGGATTTCAGATAGTTAATTTGATAATTAGAGACAAAATAGGGGAATTACCATTTTCGGTTGAGATTTGGATATGGTGAATCTTGAGGTTTCAGAGGAAACTAAGTGTATGGTTGAATTCGTGGCAAGATTTGGGATGAGTTTCATGTTTTGACCATTTGCAATAGAGGCTCCTAGAGAGAACTAGGGTTGAAGGTGATGACCGGAGCTCCACCGGTGGTGGCCGGTGCTGGGCGCGAAGCTCAGCTGTTTGAAAGGTTGAAGATGATGTTTGCACCATTGGATGAGGGTTTGACTTGGACTGGGAGCATGATCCAAGGGCCACGTTTTAATCTCATTTTGTGAAGAATCAGAATAAATGAAACGCTGCGTTTCATTTAGTGGTTGGTTTTGGGCTTAGTGAACTAGGCGCTATCCACACCCCCCTGAGGGCCCAACCCAAAGTTTGTACTGATTCTGTTTACTATTTGCACTTTGCGCTTGTTTATTTTAATTGAATTTTCTTTTAATTTCCATTTTGTTCACGGTTCTTGAAAAATTCATAATAAATTGAAAATTTATCCAATTAAACCCATTCTTTTTGCATTTTACTCATGATTGAGTCTAGTATGTTTTAGAGAAAAAATAGTTTCATTTCATGTAATTTCTGATTTAATGGGAATTTTACATTTTAATTGATATTAAAATGATTATGTTTGATGCATAATTTTGTGAAATTTTGTATGATATCTTGGTGATGATTTTGAGCCTAATTTTTTGTGTGTGATTAGGTTAGACATGTATGGTCCCATAGTATTTTTCTCACATTTTTTTGATGAAAATAGGTGTGCTTTCTAGATTGATATTTAGGTGCTTCCTTTTAGGGTTTAGGTTTGATGCCTTGTAATGTAGGATTTGTTTCTAGGTCTAATTTGATGATTTGATCTTTGAAATTAATGTGGTAGAGTCATGAATGACCTAGGTTCCCATAGATATTTTTGTAGGATTTTACAATTGATTTTAGTATTTTAGTTAGGACTAACTTTAGTACTAGGTTTTAGGTGATCCTAACTTACTAATTCAACTAGTTAATTTCCTTAGTCCCTTTAGATTAGGGGTTTGTGCTTGGTTTGCCTTTGGTTGAGATTGAAGGCAAGTTGAAGAAAAGGTGAGGATGCTTGAAGTTGCTTGGAGCTTTTGGATTTGCTTATGCCTGAAGGTGTCTGATGAAGTTTTAGGAGATAGGACATAGGGATAGCCTTATAGTTAGAATGATTTCTTTCACAAATGTGGAAAGCATCTTGTGCTTCCATTCCTCCCAATGACTAAAAATCCTTCTCAGATATTCACATACCTCCTTTGGAAGGATGAGTGGCTTTATCTGGGAAGTAGAACTTTGAGGGAACCAGTCTCTCATAATGATGAACCCTTACAGGCTTCCTTTGGTTGTCAGTAAGCTGTTTATCATTTCCTCTCATCCTATTAAATCAATTGTCTTCTGGTTTGAGTATCTTGAGAGATGTTGGACTTGAGTTTGAAGATGAGAACTTCATTGAAGAGTGTGGAAGAGGATGATTCCTTGAGCATTGCCATTGCAGCTGAAGCTTGAAGAGCAAGAAGAACAAGTTGATACTTGAAGATCCAGGGGAGATTGAATGAAGAGTTGAGGCTTAAAGATTGAAGGATGAAGTTGACACTTCTAAGTAATTGAAGACTACCCTGAGAAGCTGAAGCTTGTAGGAGATGAAGACCAAGTTGACACTGGTAGAGCAAGGAGAGCTGAAGCTTGAAGACTAAGTTGATACTTATGAAGAGGATTCAATTGAGATTGAGTATAGAGCTGAGGCTTGAGGAATAAAGGATAAGTTGATACTTACACTGATGCATTGAGAGCCTGAAGGAATCAAGTTGATACTTATAGTTAGGAGTGAAGCCTGAAGGTGGAATTGACTGAGGAGTTGAAGCTTGGAGAAGCAAGTTGATACTTGGAATGAAGGATGGTTGAAGTATGAAGACTGAATTGCTGTTAGAAGAGATGAAGCTTGGAATTGAGAGAAGGAGGGGTTGATCTGCTTTCTTGTCTGTTTTTCTATGCTGATCTGCCTTGTTTGACTTGCTTGATGCATTAGAATAAGTTCATATCTAGACTGACTTTAATCTAGGAGCATGATTGCACTAGAGGTTGAGTTGCTCCCTCTGCTTGTATTGTTACTGTATGGCTTTGCTTGCGGGTATTCGGTAGAGCCCAGCTCCCTTGCCCATGTGGTTTATTTTGCTTGATAGCATTCCATTTTTATCTGTATGATTACAGTCTCTTATATTTTACTTGATAGCATTCCATTTTTATCTGTATGATTACAGTCTCTTATATTTTGCTTGATAGCATTCCATTTTTATCTGTATGATTATAGTCTCTTATATTTTGCTTGACAGCATTCCATTTTCTTCTGTATGATTACAGTCTCCTGTATTTTGCTTGATAGCATGTTGTTATTTTTGCTGTATGATTACTGTGATTCATATTTGGCTTGAGGTTGAGATGAGCTTGTGGAGGCTGCTGCCCCACACACATTTCCTCCCTCACTTGCATTGCATGCATTTTACAGTCGTTTACTGTTCACTGCTTGAGTTGATGCTTATCTGTTTCTGTTTATCATTGACATGATCCCTTAGGACTCTCATTTCCTTTGATAAGGAAGTGATGATAGATCTTTAGATTGAAACCTATGCATGATAACTTCTAGGAGTTCCCTGTTTCAAACCTCAACTATAGGATGAATCCTTGGCATGACAACAGTAGGACTTGATAGTCTCCCTTAGTTGAGCATGTTCTCTTCTCATCTCAAAACATCTTAAGATACAGTAATCATGAAAGATTTCTTTCGTACATTACGAGCCTTAAGCTATCTGAGAAAGGATTGTGGGAGAGTTTCTTTTCCACAGTCTGGATGTTTAGTATGGCACCCTTTGGGTGACATGCGACACATTCACTCTCAGGTCATAGTCTTTAGTGCGATTGAAATTGCAAACACAATAAAAAACAGTTCTTTCGTAAAAGACAGAAAACAAACTTCAAACCTTTTTGCCCCGTGGGCCCATAATTCAAAGGAAGCTTTTCTGAAGAAAAGAGTGTCGTTAAACTTCAGCGCCAACGCAAACAGGCTTTGTCCCTAACTGCTGGAACTGCTGTTTAACCCTACTCGATAAAACAGATGAATCTGAATTCCCGTAATCCGTAGTACCCCGAACTACGTAAGCTCTGATCTCTCATATCTGTTGAGAGTACGTAGGCACAATACTGATGTATTGGCGAGCCACCTTCCCCGTAACCCATCGTAGGTCGAACTACGTTGACTCTGATTTCTCATTCTATGATGAGAATACGTAGGCATAAAGCACGACGCTTTGCCGAGTCATTTTCTTTTCCTTTTAAGCAAGCCTTGATAGGTAGATAGATAAACCAACTCGTCCAGTAAACACAACAAGCGTGGATCCCGTCGAGTACGACGGACATGAGGGGTGCTAATACCTTCCCCTTGTGTAAGCGACTCCCGAACCAAGACAACGGTTGCGACGACCTTGTCTTATACCTTTTCGTCAGGTTTTTCCGATCGTTCCTTTCCCGCTCCGAGGGATAAATAACGAAAGTTGGCGACTCTTCTGTTTTGCCGGCACCTTATTTTTGCGGAAGCGACAGCTGGCGACTCTGCTGGGGAACTTGATAGTTTCCTGGGATCCAACGTCCCGTAGGCGAGTCAGTTTAGGGATCCGACGTCCCCTGCGAGAGTCAATCCCAGCGCTTGTATGATTACTTGTTAGGTTGTGTTTATTTACCGCACTTTATTTCCCGCACTTTATTTTCAGTATGATATGATTATCTATGCTGTTGTGGGAGGGGCATTCTGATGAGTGAGAAGCCAGACCCAGGCTTGAGTGAACATAGCATTAGTTGTGGAAATTAGTGGGCGCGTGCTTGCTTGGCAGGCACTAGTGTCTCATGAAATCCACGCTCAGACGAGGTTCTCCCGGTTGACTTCTTTTTCAACCCTTTGGGCAGATTTATGATTGGGGTCTGAGGATCTCATCAGCAGATGTATGGTTGTTTTTGACAGAGCAGATTTTTGGTCCTATATCAGAGGTCCTTATTATCAGATGTTTGTTCTTGACAGAGCAGATTTATGGTCCTATGTGTGTGCGTTCTTGACAGAGCAGATTTGTGGTCCGATACCAGGGTTTTCTTCTTATCAGTGATAGTGGTTGTTCTTGACAGAGCAGTGTCATGGTTTTGTTGATACAGAATCTCCACAACACAGTTGCCTTGATCTCTTGCTGCATGAGTGCATTTTTACATTGCTTTGCATACTCATTGGCATTCCATTAACGTGTGTCTGTGTTGCAGGTACCCTTTTTCCCGATCTAGGATTTCTTGCCTCCTATTGTATTGTTATGGGTTCTCTGAGGAAGACCGTGGCTTACAAGCTCCCTGCCCCTGATGTGGTTCAGCTGACTGGTTTGATTGCTTTAGCAGATGATTCTGTGAGAGATGAGTTCAGAAAATCTTACGGCAAATTTCTCAGTTTGGTTCGTAAACTTTCTGCGTTCGAGTTGAATGGGTTGCACGCTCTGCTGCAGTTCTACGATCCTCCGTTGAGATGCTTTACTTTCCAGGATTTTGTTCTCGCACCCACGCTAGAGGAATACGCTGATTTGTTATGTGTGCCTATCAAGAGGCAGATGCCCTTTGTTCATATGGATGTTGAGCCTGATCTGGCTAGTCTAGCTCCTTCACTTCATCTGGATGCCTCCCAGTTGGTATTGTCTAGTTGGAACAAGGTTCCCGGTTTCTCCTTGCAGTTCTTAGTGGGTAAGGCTCAGCAGTGCGCCAAAGACGGATGTTGGGTCATGTTCAACGCCATCCTCGCTTTGTGCATATATGGCATCATTCTGTTCCCCAATATGCCCGATTTTGTAGACTTCGACGCCTTTTGCATCTTTGCTTCAGGGAATCCAGTCCCTACCTTGATAGGAGATGTCTACCATTCCATCAACTACAAAAACGAGAACAGGCGTGGTAAGAATGTCTCGTGTTGTGTGCCCTTACTTTATAAATGGCTTGATAGTCATCTACCCAAGAGGGGTCCCTTTGTTTCGTCTGCAGCCACATCTGAGTGGTTCGAGCGTTTGATGAGTCTATTTGCAGAGGACATTGACTGGTTTGACAGAGATAGGTTGGGTACCGAGATTATCTTCAGCTGCAGCGGGTTTCCGAACTTGCCTTTGATAGGCAGGAAGGGCTGTATAAACTATAATCCGTCTTTGTTGGTCTGACAGTTTTCTTATGCTTCGAGAGCTCCGCCGAAGGATGAAGAGGTGCATGAATCTCTGTACCTCACTAGTCTTCTAGAAGGGGATCTGTTATCTAAGCTTCAGCGCGCTTGGAATAGCATCAGTAAGAGGGGAAAACCATTGTTGGGGAGAAGCAATAGCCAAGCCTACCCTCCGTATGTGACTTGGATCAGAGCCAGAGCAGATGCTATAGGGATGTCGTTTCTTCCTGCCAAGCTAGAAAGCCCTCCAATGATTGAAGAGCTTACTACCGTGCCCATTCAGCAACATAATTAGGTGTCAGCTGAGAGAGATGAATTGAAGAGGGCAAATGAAGAATTGGAGAAAGAATTGACTCAGCTCAGAAGCGAGAGAAACGAGGTCGTTCATTCCTTCAAGAGGCAAACAGAGCTGGTGAACCAGTTGGGGACAGATTTGACTAAGCAGATAGTCGAGCGTGAACACATGGGTCAAGACTTCAAAGATGTCAACGATGTACTGGACACGAAGAAGCAGCACTTGGACGAAGCATATCGGAGGATATCCAAGTTCAACCAGCATTGGAAGGCCACCCTAGCCAATGGCAAAGAACGGGAGGATAAGCTGAAGCAACAGATCTCTAAGTTGAAAGCCCAGGTGAAGGCTAGTGAGAAGAGGTTTGATGAAGAAACCGCTCGCAGATACGCCGCTGAAGGCCAGCTCAACAGGGCTCTTGCTAACCTGATGGAGCGCAAACTGACGTTTGAGTCCAAGAAGCGGAAGCTAGAAGATTATTTCGGCGAAGGAGCATGGGAAGATTCGGTCGAAGGTCTTCAGTATACCATTATGCAGAGGGAGCTACCCGTTGAAGGGTTGCGCACTCGGCCTGATCATCCAGAAACGAAGGGGTTGTTAGAAGAGTTTCGCACCCATGGTCGTGCTTGACTATTTGTATTCCTTTTGTTTGATCATCGTTGTATGTTGACCATCACCAGGCTTGTTGGTCGAGGTCATGCTATTGATTCTGCTTGTACTCACTCATGTCGTGTACTGCCTTGATGGGCTTTCTTTATATATGAGATGTTATTTCCATGACTGGACTCGCACTTCTTATTATCAGCACTGGCACTCAGGCACTAGGATCGGGGGGAATCTCCCCAACGCACAGACACACGTTTGCATTTGCATGAAGCATTTGCATAACGAGCACTTTGTCATTTTTTCCTAACCCTTTTGTGTTTTCAGGTTGTTTCAGGTTGTGCCAGGATTGATCAGAGACCTATCCACCGCTATCCGACCAGAGCAAATCAAACCAGAATCATGGAGCAAGTGCAAACTGATATTCAGGAACTCCGCGAAAGAATGGACCGCTTCATAGAGCTCATGCAAACGGTCGCCAATGGCCAGGATTAGCTCAGAACCTTGGTTCAGCCTCTGATTTCAAGGGTCGATAGCAATGGGGTACTCCATGGTGGGACTGTGCCTACCCCTCCACCAGTTGAAACTCCACAGAATGGCGACCCCGTGACCGGGGGGAACGGCAACGTGATAGCTAACATGGGACTCAACGGTAATACGACGGGCGTCGGTAATGGGAGTCTGGAAGCGAATGTCAATGTTGGGCTGGGCAACGACAATGCAGGTGTTGGGAATCTGTTTGGGCCTCAGCCATGGTTAGAAGACCATCAAGACGATGTGTTCTCCCAGAGAGGTGCTAAAGGGGAGCTGACTGCTGAAGCACGACTTGGGTTCAAGGCACTCGAGGATAAGATAAGAAACATCAAGAACCAGAACACCCTGGGTGTTGATATGTCCAAGTTGGGACTGATTGCTGATTTTAAGGAGCCTCCCAAGTTCAAGGCACCTGACTTTGAAAAGTATAAGGGAACCACTTGCCCTCGCGTCCACCTGAGATCGTATTACAGGAAAATGTCCGCTCATTCTGAGGACGAGAAGTTGCTGATGCACTTCTTTCAAGACAGTCTGTTCGGGCCCTCCCTCGAATGGTACATGAGTCTGGAACCTACCAGTGTGCGCACGTGGAAGGACCTTGCTGAAGCATTTGTGCACCACTACCAATACAACAGTGACTTGGCTCCGAACCGAGTCCAACTGCAGAATCTGTCGCAAAGAAACAACGAAGGGTTTAAGGAATACGCCCAACGGTGGCGTGAGTTGGCAGCCAGGGTTCAGTCGCCGATGGTTGAACGTGAGCTTGTGCAGATGTTTGTAGCCACCCTCCCAGGGGTTTACTATGAGAAATTGGTCAGCGGTATGTCCGGAACCTTCTCAGATCTCATTATCACGGGTGAGCACATTGAAAATGGGATCAAACTCGGGAAAATTCAAGGTGAGTCATCCTCAGCTGGAGGAGGCGGAAAGAAACCTTATGGTGGCAAAAGACGGGAAGGAGAAACGAGCGTTGTGTCCAACGCTCGAAGGAAGGGTAAAGGCCCTCACCAGCAGGTGGCCAGGATAACTATCCCGACAGTTCAACAGCCACAGCAGCAGCACCCGCAGCAGCAGCAGCAACCGAATCAACAAGGGTACAGAAAGTACCAGAATCGGGCACCTTTGTCGAGCCGTCACCTCGAGACACCACCCATGTCGTACGCGCAACTATTGCAGACTTTGCTTTAGCTACAGTTGATCCAGAAGAGAACCTTGGCTCCCTTGACAGGGGCACCTCCGCCAGGTTATGACGCTAATGCAACTTGTGAGTTTCACTCAGGGGCACCAGGCCACACCATATAGAACTGCAAAGCCTTCAAGCACAAGGTGCAGGACATGGTGGACGCTAAGATCATCAACTTCTCAAATAATGTGCCAAATGTCACGAAGAACCCTATGCCGAATCATAAGGGAGGTGGGGTAAACGCCATTATTGAAGACGAGAGTTTGGATTTGTTGACTGACATCAGAGATCTGAAGACACCGCTTAGCTTCGTTAAAGCTAAGTTGATGAAAAGAGGTTTCTTTCCAGGTTGCGGAGAGCTGTGTATGAGCTGTGCGACTAGTCCTGATGGATGTGAACAGCTAATAGAGGGAATTCAGAGTCTGATGACTGAAGGGATTTTACAGTTCAGCCGGAGGGCCGAAAGCGGATCGGGAGAGGTAGTGCTGAAGCAAGATGATGTGGTCGCCACCATCACCATCCCTCGCCAGACGATAACTATTTCGGCACCCAGACCGCCTACGATTACTATCACCAAAGCTGGGCCGATACCCTTCGAAAGCACTAATGCTGTCCCATGGCATTATGGGGCTGAAGTCTACTGAAACGGACAGAAGTTGGAGTTAGAACCGTTTGGGTCGTCTGTGGAGAACCTTGCGGGAATAAGTGATATCACTCGCAGCGGAAGAGTGTTTCCACCACCTGAGGTCGTGGCGGATAAAGCGGACAGAGCTGACGCATATGACAAAGGTAAAAGTAAAGTCGTTGAAGAGATCCCGCGTGGGGCAGAAAAAGACTTGCTTGTTAAAGACGCCGAGGAATTCATGAGGTTAATTAAAAAGAGTGACTACAAGATCGTGGATCATCTCCATCAGACACCCTCAAAGATTTCCATTCTGAACTTGTTGTTGTGTTCTGAAGCACACCGCAACGCGCTGCTGAAGGTGTTGAACGCCGCATATGTACCGCAGGAAATATCAGTAAACCAGATGGAAGAGGTCGTAGCCCACGTGAATGCTGGAAATGGGCTAGGGTTCACTGACCTAGAGCTGACGCCGAAAGGGAGGAATCACAATAGCGCCTTGCACATCTCGATAGAGTGTAGGGGAACGATTATGTCGCACGTGTTGGTGGACACGAGGTCGTCACTCAATGTGCTTCCAAAGAAGGCATTAATGAAGTTAGACACTCGCGGAGTGATTTGCACACCCAGTGAGCTGGTGGTGAAGGCGTTCGATGGAACCAAATGCCATGTTTTCGGGGAGGTGACCCTGCCAATCCAAGTCGGGCCGGAAACGTTCGACGCGATCTTTTACATTATGGACATCATGCCCGCCTACAGCTGTCTCTTGGGCCGACCGTCGATCCATTCCGCAGGTGCCATGACCTCCACGTTGCACCAGAAACTCAAGTATGCTGTCGGAGGTAGCATCGTGACCGTGTGTGGTGAGGAAGACATAATGGTGAGCCATTTGTCGTCCTTCAAGTATGTCAAGATGGATGGGGAAATCCACGAAACCCTATGCCAAGCGTTCGAAGCTGTCAAAGTTAAGGACGTAGCTCCTGTAGTCGCTGAAAAGCCAGAGATGACTCTCTCTTCCTTCAAGGAAGCCCGGGCCGTTGTTCAAGCCGAATCTACCCCAGGCTGGGGGCGAATTTTGGAGATACCTAACAAGCAAGACAAGTTTGGGTTGGGATATTCTCCTGGAGCTGAAGCCTCCTCTTCTAGCAGTGCGTCGCGAGGTAAAGGGCCGATCCAGTTTACCAGTGGCGGGGTGATATTTGAGAGCGTCAACGCGGTGTCTGACGACAGCGGAGATAGCGACTGTGACCTCGACTCTTGGATCCAGCCAAGCAAGCCAGGCGAGGGCCTTAACAACTGGTCCGTCAAGGATATCATCCAGATGACAAGCGAAGAGTAATGATTTACTTTTTCCAATCATTGTACAACCCTATGTCCTACCCGGGGCATAGTGGTTTTATTGTCAGGGCCTTGTTGGATTATGTACATGCATTTTATCAATAAATCAAAAGGCGTTTTTCTTCGTATTCAAATATTGTGATCTCTGTTATTTCTGTTTTATATTTGTTTTGGAAAACAATAAAATGGCAATGGGGTTTATGCTAACCTGCATATCCTTGTTTTAAGCTTAACCCTTGTTATTGCAGGATCCACATAACAGATGACATCGACTCTGGACCTTCTACGACTCACTTCGACTTCGATTACCCGATATATCAAGCCGAAGAAGAGATTGATGAAGATGAAGACCTTCCTGAAGAGTTGGCCCGCTTGTTGAAACAAGAAGAGAAAGTTATTCTGCCTCGTGAGGAGGAGATCGAGATTGTGAATCTGGGTTCTGAAGAGCTCGTCAGAAACGTCAGGATAGGGGCTGCATTGCAGAGTGATGTCAAGCAGAGATTGGTCGAGATGCTAAGAGAGTATAGTGACGTCTTTGCTTGGTCATACGAAGATATGCCCGGGCTTGATACTGACATCGTGGTCCATCACTTGCCGCTGCGAGAAGATTGTCCTCCCGTTAAGCAGAAGCTTAGGAGGACGAGACCAGATATGGCCGTTAAGATCAAAGAAGAGGTGCAGAAGCAGCTTGATGCTGGCTTCTTAGCGGTCACTACTTACCCTCCGTGGGTCGCCAACATAGTGCCTGTACCGAAGAAGGACGGTAAGGTGTGAATGTGCGTCGATTATCGGGATTTGAATAGGGCGAGCCCTATAGATGATTTCTCGCTCCCTCATATCGATGTGTTGGTCGACAATACAACTCAGTTCTCCGTGTTTTTGTTCATGGATGGCTTCTCCGGTTACAACCAGATCAAGATGGCACCGGAGGACATGGAGAAAACTACGTTTATCACTCCTTGGGGAACATTTTGCTATAAGGTAATGCCTTTCGGTCTGAAGAACGCAGGGGCCACTTACCAACGAGCAATGGTTACTTTGTTTCATGACATGATTCATCATGAGATTGAAGTCTATGTTGACGACATGATTGCGATGTCCCAAACGGAGGAGGGACATCTGGTCAATTTGCTGAAGCTTTTTGAGAGGCTTAGGAAGTTCAGGTTGAGGCTGAATCCTAACAAGTGTACTTTTGGAGTACGGTCCGGAAAGTTACTGGGGTTTATCGTGAGTGAAAGAGGCATCGAAGTTGATCCTGCGAAGATTAAAGCGATACAAGAAATGCCAGTGCCAAAAACAGAAAAAGAAGTTCGTGGTTTCCTGGGCAGAATAAACTACATTGCAAGGTTTATTTCTCAGCTCACGGCCACGTGTGAACCGATGTTCAAACTGTTAAAGAAAGATCAGGCAATTATCTGGAACGAGGATTGCCAGAAGGTATTCGACAAGATAAAACAGTATCTACAGGAACCTCCAATCTTGATACCCCCAGTGGGTGGACGGCCTCTAATCATGTACTTGACAGTTCTTGAGAATAGTATGCGGTGTGTTCTCGGTCAGCACGACGAGACGGGCAGAAAGGAGCATGCCATTTACTACTTGAGTAAAAAGTTCACAGACTGTGAATCTCGTTACTCGATGCTGGAGAAGACGTGTTGTGCACTAGCCTGGGCTGCCAAACGTTTACGACATTACATGCTCAATCACACCACCATGCTAATTTCGAAGATGGATCCGATCAAGTACGTCTTCGAGAAGCAAGCGCTTTCGAGCAGGATTTCCAGATGGAAAATGGTGTTGACGGAATATGACATTCAGTACGTTTCCCAGAAGGCCATCAAGGGAAGCGTATTGTCTGATTACCTTGCCGAACAGCCGATTGAAGATTACCAGCCGATGAAATTTGAATTCCCTGATGAGGATATCATGTTTCTCAAAGCGAAGGATTGTGATGAACCGTTGCCCGACGAGGGGCCAGATAGGAAATCCCAGTGGAAATTGATATTTGACGGGGCGGTTAACTCTTATGGAAGTGGTATCGATGCGATCATCACGACTCCCCACGGATCCCACATCACGTTCACTGCGAGACTAACGTTTCCAGTCACCAATAACGAAGCGGAATACGAAGCATGCATTATGGGTCTAGAAGAAGCAATTGATTTGAGAATCAAGAACCTAGACGTATATGGTGACTCGGCGCTTGTGATCAACCAGATTAAAGGGGAGTGGGAAACTCGCCAATCGAATTTGGTGCCGTACATGAACTATGCCAGAAGGCTACTTCCGTTCTTTGACCGAGTGGAGCTCCATCATGTGCCCAGGGCTGAAAACCAGATGGCTGATGCCTTAGCCACGTTGGCTTCGATGTATAAAGTCAATTTTTGGAATGAAGCTCCAAGAATTGTCCTTTCTCGTCTTGACAGACCTGCATTCGTCTTTGCAATCGAGGAAGCCTCCGATGGCAAGCCATGGTTCCATGACATCCAGACTTTCCTTATGACTAAGGAGTATCCCGCGGGAGCGTCAACCCAGGATAAGAAGACTCTGAGGAGGCTGTCTGGAATTTTTATCTCAATCCTGATGGAGTTTTGTATAAAAGAAACCACGATCTCGTGCTACTCAGATGTGTAGATGAGAAAGAGGCGAGAAATCCTAATTTGAGTACTAGAAGTCCTTGATAGGATTTGTAGAGCTCAAGTTATGACTTTGACAAGTTACAGGTCATCTGAGGTATGTGAATCTGGGGCCTTGAAAGTTACCCAACTTGCATCAAACGTTTGCTCAAGAAGGATGATTCCTATGAACTTTTGGTCAACATGAATGTTGTTCCTTATCTTCTTAGCTTTCTAGAGAGTACTAGAAGTCCTTGATAGGATTTGTAGAACTCAAGTTATGGCTTTGACAAGTCAAGGGCATTTTGGTCATTTGGAGATTACAGGTCATTTCAACCATAAAGCCATAACTCCTATTTCCAAGCTTCAAATGGAAAAATCTTCAACATCAAACTTGTTCAAAATGATGTTTTAAGGCTAGTAAGGAGGTCATGAGGTGATGGAAATGCTTGTAGCTCAAAGTTGCAAAAATGACCTAAAATAAGGGGATAAGTTAAATAAACCAAAGTTGGAAATTGATATTTTCAACCTACACATCCAAACCATGGCATGTAATATATCATTTTGACTCTAGAAAACATTTTAAGAACATTGGTTTAGCCACATTTGTGATTTGAGGTCTAAATAGTGGACTTGCTTTGAAAAGCACTTGCTTGCATATTAAGTAACATGTGCATAACTTAGAATCAAGGCATAACCAAGGGCTTTTGCAAGCTAAACTCTTCCAAAATGTCACTAGGGGAGAAATTGAAAGAGAATAGGATGGTTTTCAAGTTGCAAACAGAATTGGGCATAGCATGAGATGTGTTTGAAAATCTCATGACATGAGAAGTGAAAACTCTCATTAGAAGGATCTAGAGGGTTCTAGATCATCCAAACTTCATCTATATATTGAGTAGAGAGGATCCATTGAAGAGGTTGGTGATCATTGAAGGAGAGAGCATAGTTTGAGATTGAAATTTCATAGCTTGCAAGTGCAATCGGTTTCACCAAATTCTCCATTTTCCTTCCATTTTCTTGATTGATACTTCTTCCATGGATGTCAAGGAGTGATTCCAGATCATTTTCAAGAAGAATTCGTGGCTGAATCGTGTATGAGCAAGTGATTTTCAGCACCTGCAACTCACCATCGGGTTTCAAGATTCAAGCACTTTCAACTGGTTCTTTTGCATACCGAAGCAAGGAGGAGGTTCATTGATCGTGTCTGCAAGATTGTAGAGCTTGAATTGGAGGTTTAGTGCATCTGTTCATCCAAGATTTTCAGGTTGGTAACTTTCTTCCTATAGCATGATTTAGGTAGAATTAAGGTGAATTAAGGTGTTAGATTTATTGTAGAATGGTGTAGGATGGATTTCAGATAGTTAATTTGATAATTAGAGACAAAATAGGGGAATTACCATTTTCGGTTGAGATTTGGATATGGTGAATCTTGAGGTTTCAGAGGAAACTAAGTGTATGGTTGAATTCGTGGCAAGATTTGGGATGAGTTTCATGTTTTGACCATTTGCAATAGAGGCTCCTAGAGAGAACTAGGGTTGAAGGTGATGACCGGAGCTCCACCGGTGGTGGCCGGAGCTGGGCGCGAAGCTCAGATGTTTGAAAGGTTGAAGATGATGTTTGCACCATTGGATGAGGGTTTGACTTGGACTGGGAGCATGATCCAAGGGCCACGTTTTAATCTCATTTTGTGAAGGATCAGAATAAATGAAATGCTGCGTTTCATTTAGTGGTTGGTTTTGGGCTTAGTGAACTAGGCGCTATCCACACCCCCCTGAGGGCCCAACCCAAAGTTTGTACTGATTCTGTTTACTATTTGCACTGTGCGCTTGTTTATTTTAATTGAATTTTCTTTTAATTTCCATTTTGTTCATGGTTCTTGAAAAATTCATAATAAATTGAAAATGTATCCAATTAAACCCATTATTTTTTCATTTTACTCATGATTGAGTCTAGTATTTTTTAGAGAAAAAATATTTTCATTTCATGTAATTTATGATTTAATGGGAATTTTACATTTTAATTGATATTAAAATGATTATGTTTGATGCATAAGTTTGTGAAATTTTGTATGATCTCTTGGTGATGATTTTGAGCCTAATTTTTTGTGTGTGATTAGGTTAGACATGTATGATCCTATAGTATTTTTCTCACATTTTTGTGATGAAAATAGGTGTGCTTTCTAGATTGATATTTAGGTGCTTCCTTTTAGGGTTTAGGTTTGATGCCTTGTAATGTAGAATTTGTTTCTAGGTCTAATTTGATTATTTGATCTTTGAAATTAATGTGGTAGAGTCATGATTGACCTAGGTTCCCATAGATATTTTTGTAGGATTTTACAATTGATTTTAGTATTTTAGTTAGGACTAACTTTAGTACTAGGTTTTAGGTGATCCTAACTTACTAATTCAACTAGTTAATTTCCTTAGTCCCTTTAGAATAGGGTTTGTGCTTGGTTTGCCTTTGGTTGAGATTGAAGACAAGTTGAAGACAAGGTGAGGATGCTTGAAGTTGCTTGGAGCTTTTGGATTTGCTTATGCCTTAAGGTGTCTGATGAAGTTTTAGGAGATAGGACATAGGGAGAGCCTTATAGTTAGAATGATTTCATTCACAAATGTGGAAAGCATCTTGTGCCTCCATTCCTCCCAATGACTAAAAGTCCTTCTCAGATATTCACATCCCTCATTTGGAAGGATGAGTGTCTTTATCTGGGAAGTAGAACTCTGAGGGAACCAGTCTCTCATAATGATGAACCCTTACAGGCTTCCTTTGGTTGTCAGTAAGCTGTTTATCATTTCCTCTCATCCTATTAAATCAATTGTCTTCTGGTTTGAGTATCTTGAGAGATGTTGGACTTGAGTTTGAAGATGAGAACTTCATTGAAGAGTGTGGAAGAGGATGATTCCTTGAGCATTGTCATTGCAGCTGAAGCCTGAAGAGCAAGAAGAGCAAGTTGATACTTGAAGATCCAGGGGAGATTGAATCAAGATTTGAGGCTTAAAGATTGAAGGATGAAGTTGACACTTCTAAGTGATTGAAGACTACCCTGAGAAGCTGAAGCTTGTAGGAGATGAAGACCAAGTTGACACTGGTAGAGCAAGGAGAGCTGAAGCTTGAAGACTAAGTGGATACTTATGAAGAGGATTCAATTGAGATTGAGTATAGAGCTGAGGCTTGAGGAATAAAGGATAAGTTGATACTTACACTGATGCATTGAGAGCCTGAAGGAATCAAGTTGATACTTGTAGTTAGGAGTGAAGCCTGAAGGTGGAATTGACTGAGGAGTTGAAGCTTGGAGAAGCAAGTTGATACTTGGCATGAAGGATGGTTGAAGTCTGAAGACTGAATTGCTGTTAGAAGAGCTGAAGCTTGGAATTGAGAGAAGGAGGGATTGATCTGCTTTCTTGTCTGTTTTTCTGTGCTGATGTGCCTTGTTTGACTTGTTTGATGCATTAGAATAAGTTCATATCTGTTACTGTATGGCTTTGCTTACAGGTATTCGGTGGAGCCCAGCTCCCTTGCCCATGTGGTTTATTTTGCTTGATAGCATTCCATTTTTATCTGTATGATTACAGTCTCTTATATTTTGCTTGATAGCATTCCATTTTTATCTGTATGATTACAGTCTCTTATATTTTGCTTGATAGCATTCCATTTTTATCTGTATGATTACAGTCTCTTATATTTTGCTTGACAGCATTCCATTTTCTTCTATATGATTACAGTCTCCTGTATTTTGCTTGATAGCATGTTGTTATTTTTGCTGTATGATTACTGTGATTCATATTTGGCTTGAGGTTGAGATGAGCTTGTGGAGGCTGCTTCCCCACACACATTTCCTCCCTCACTTGCATTGCATGCATTTTACAGTCGTTTACTGTTCACTGCTTGAGCTGATGCTTATCTGTTTCTGTTTATCATTGACATGATCCCTTAGGACTCTCGTTTCCTTTGATAAGGAAGTGATGATAGAACTTTAGGTTGAAACCTATGCATGATAACTTCTAGGAGTTCCCTGTTTCAAACCTCAACTATAGGATGAATCCTTGGCATGACAACAGTAGGACTTGATAGTCTCCCTTAGTTGAGCCTGTCCTCTTCTCATCTCAAAACAGCTTAAGATACAGTAATCATGAATGATTTCTTTCGTACGTTACGAGCCTTAAGCTATCTGAGAAAGGATTGTGGGAGAGTTTTTTTTCCACAGTCTGGATGTTTAGTATGGCACCCTTTGGGTGACATGCGACGCATTAACTCTCAGGTCATAGTCTTTAGTGCGATTGAAATTGCAAACACAATAAAAAACAGTTCTTTCGTGAAAGATAGAAAACAAACTTCAAACCTTTTTGCCCCGTGGGCCCATAATTCAAAGGAAGCTTTTCTGAAGAAAAGAGTGTCGTTAAACTTCAGCGCCAACGCAAACAGGCTTTGTCCCTAACTGCTGGAACTGCTGTTTAACCCTACTCGATAAAACAGATGAATCTGAATTCCCATAATCCGTAGTACCCCGAACTACGTAAGCTCTGATCTCTCATATCTGTTGAGAGTACGTAGGCACAATACTGATGTATTGGGGAGCCACCTTCCCCGTAACCCGTCGTAGGTCGAACTACGTTGACTCTGATATCTCATTCTCTGATGAGAATACGTAGGCATAAAGCGCGACGCTTTGCCGAGTCATTTTCTTTTCCTTTTAAGCCAGCCTTGATAGATAGATAGATAAACCAACTCGTCCAGTAAACACAACAAGCGTGGATCCCGTCGAGTACGACGGACGTGAGGGGTGCTAATACCTTCCCCTTGCGTAACCGACTCCCGAACCCAGACAACGGTTGCAACGACCTTGTCTTATACCTTTTCGTCAGGTTTTTCCGATCGTTTCCTTTCCCGCTCTGAGGGATAAATAACGAAAGGTGGTGACTCTTCTCTTTTGCCGGCACCTTATTTTCGCGGAAGCGACACGGCTCAACCCGAAGTTGATAAGAACATTTGACCTTGCCGTCAGGCATCTGTTAAAAAAACAGACATCGAACCCGAAGGCCGGCTCAACACGAAGTTGAGAGGAACATTTGACCTCGCCGTCAGCCATCTGTTAAACAAACAGACATCGAACCCGAAGGTTAGCTAAACATGATGTTGAGAGGAACATTTGACTTCACTATCAAGCATCTGTTAAACAAACAGGCATCAAATCCGAAGGCCGGCTCAACCCGAAGTTGAGAAGAACATCTGACCTCACCATTAGGCATCTGTTAAACAAACAGGCATCGAACCCGAAGGGCGGCTCAACTCGAAGTTGATAAGAACATCTGACCTCCCCGTCAGGCATCTGTTAAAAAAACAGGCATCAAACCCGAGGGTCGGCTTAACATGAGTTGAGAGGAACATTTGACTTCACTGTCAAGCATCTATTAAACAAACAGGCATCAAACCTGAAGGCCGACTCAACCCAAAGTTGAGAAGAACATCTGACATCACCGTCAGGCATCTGTTAAACAAACAGGCATCGACCCCGAAGGGTGGCTCAACCCGTAGTTGATAAGAACATTTGACCTCACCGTCAGGTATCTCTTAAACAATCAGGCATCGAACCCGAAGGCCGGCTCAACACGAAGTTGAGAGGAACATCCGACCTCACCGTCAGGGATCTGTTAAACAAACAGGCATCGAACCTTAAGGTAGGCTCAACATGAAGTTGACAGGAACATTTGACTTCACTATCAAGCATCTGTTAAACAAACAGGCATCAAATCCAAAGGCTGGCCTAACCCGAAGTAGAGAAGAACATCTGACCTCACCGTCAGGCATCTGTTAAACAAACAGGCATCGAACCCGAAGGGCGGCTCAACCCGAGTTGATAAGAACATTAGACCATCCTGACAGGCATCTGTTAAACAAACAGGCATCGAACCCGAAGGCCGGCCCATCCCGAAATTGAGAATAACATTTGACCTCGTCGTCGGGCATCTGTTAAACAAACATGGCATCGAACCCGAAGGCCGTCTCAATCCTTAATTGAGAAGAACATCAGACCTCACCGTCAAACATCTGTTAAACAAACAGGCATCCAACTCGAAGGCCGGCTCAACTTGAAATTGAGAGGAACAACTGACCTCCCCATCAGGCATTAGTTAATCAAACAAGCATCGAACCCGAAGGCCGACTCACCTCGAAGTTGAGAAGAACATTTAACTTAGCCGCCAGGCATCAGTTAAACAAATAGGCATCGAACCCAAAGGCTGGCTCAACCCTAAGTTGAGAAGAACATCTGACCTCGCCATCAGGCATCTGTTAAACAAATAGGTGTGGAACCCGAAGGCCGGCTCAACCCGAATTTGATAAGAACATCTGACCTCGCTGTCAGGCATCTGTTAAACAAACAAGCATCGAACCCGAGGGTCGGCTTAACATGAAGTTGAGAGGAACATTTGACTTCACTGTTAAGCCTCTGTTAAACAAACAGGCATTAAATCTGAAGGCCGGCTCAACCCGAAGTTGAGAAGGACATCTGACTAACCGTCAGGCATCTGTTAAACAAAGAGTCATCGAACCCAAAGGGCGGCTCAACTCGAACAGGCATCGAACACGTAGGCCGGCTAAACCCGAAATTGAGAAGAAAATATGACCTCATCGTCAGGCATCTGTTTAACAATCAGGCATCGAACCCGAAGGGCGGCTCACCCCAAGTTGATAAGAACATCTGACCTCACCGTCAGGCATCTGTTAAACAAACAGGCATCGAACCCGAAGGGTGGCTCAACCCGAAGGTTATAAGAACATTTGACCTTGCCATCAGGCATCTCTTAAACAAACAGGCATCAAACCCGAAGGCCGCCTCAACACGAAGTTGAGAGGAACATCTGACCTTGCCGTCAGGGATCTGTTATACAAACAGGCATCGAACCTGAAGGTCGGCTCAACATGAAGTTGAGAGGAACATTTGACTTGACTATCAAGGATCTGTTAAACAAACAGGCATCAAATACGAAGGCCGGCTCAACCTGAAGTTGAGAAGAACATTTGACCTCGGTGTCAGGCATCTGTTAAACAAACAGACGTCAAACCTGAAGGTCGTCTCCTCCCTTAGTTGAGAAGAACATCCGACCTTGCCGTCAAATATCTGTTAAACAAATAGGCATCGAACCCGAAGGGCGGCTCAGCCCGATGTTGATAAGGACATCTAACCTCGCTGTCAGGCATCCGTTAAACAAAAAAGCATCGAACCCGAAGGCTGACTCAACACGAAGTTGAGAGGAACATCTGACCTCGCCGTCAGGCATCTGTTAAATGAACAGGCATCAAACCCGAAGATCGGCTTAACATGAAGTTGATTCGAACATTTGACTTCACTGTTAAGTATCTGTTAAACAAACAGGCATTAAATCCGAAGGCCGGCTCAACCCGAAGTTGAGAAGAACATCTGACCTAACCGTCAGGCATCTGTTAAACAAACAGGCATCGAACCCGAAGGGCGGCTCAACGTGAAGTTGATAAGAACATTTGACCTCGCCGTCAGGCATCCCTTAAACAAACAGGCATCGAGCACGAAGGTCGGCTCAACACGAAGTTGAGAGGAACATCTGACCTCGCCGTCAGACATCTGTTAAACAAATAGGCATCGAGCCCGAAGGTCGGCTCAACATGAAGTTGAGAGGAACATTTGACTTCACTGTCAAGCATCTGTTAAACAAACAGGCATCAAATCCGAAGGCCGGCTCAACCCGAAGTTGAGAAGAACATGTGACCTCACCGTTAGGCATCTGTTAAACAAACAGGCATCTAACCCGAAGGGCGGCTCAACTCGAAGTTGATAAGAACATCTAACCTCACCGTCAGGCATCTATTAAACAAACAGGCATTGAACCTGAAGGTCGGCTCAACATGAAGTTGAGAGGAACATTTGACTTCACTATCAAGCATCTGTTAAACAAACAGACATCAAATCTGAAGGCCGACTCAACCCGAAGTTGATAAGAACATCTAACCTCGCCGTCAGGCATCCGTTAAACAAACAAGCATCGAACCCAAAGGCCGGCTCAACACGAAGTTGAGAGGAACATCTGACCTCGCCGTCAGGCATCTGTTAAATGAACAGGCATCAAACCCGAAGATCGGCTTAACATGAAGTTGATACGAACATTTGACTTCACTGTCAAGTATCTGTTAAACAAACAGGCATGAAATCCGAAGGCCGGCTCAACCCGAAGTTGAGAAGAACATCTGACCTAACCGTCAGGCATCTGTTAAACAAACAGGCATCGAACCCGAAGGGCGGCTCAACGTGAAGTTGATAAGAACATCTGACCTCGCCGTCAGGCATCCCTTAAACAAACAGGCATCGAACACGAAGGTCGGCTCAACACGAAGTTGAGAGGAACATCTGACCTCGGCGTCAGACATCTGTTAAACAAATAGGCATCGAGCCCGAAGGTCGGCTCAACATGAAGTTGAGAGGAACATTTGACTTCATTGTCAAGCATCTGTTAAACAAAAAGGCATCAAATCCGAAGGCCGGCTCAACCCGAAGTTGAGAAGAACATGTGACCTCACCGTCAGGCATTTGTTAAACAAACAGGCATCTAACCCGAAGGGCGGCTCAACTCGAAGTTGATAAGAATATCTAACCTCACCGTCAGGCATCTATTAAACAAACAGGCATCGAACCTGAAGGTCGGCTCAACATGAAGTTGAGAGGAACATTTGACTTCACTACCAAGCATCTGTTAAACAAACAGACATCAAATCTGAAGGCCGACTCAACCCGAAGTTGATAAGAACATCTAACCTCACCGTCAGACATCCGTTAAACAAACAAGCATCGAACCCAAAGGCCGGCTCAACACGAAGTTGAGAGGAACATCTGACCTCGCCGTCAGGCATCTGTTAAATGAACAGGCATCAAACCCGAAGATCGGCTTAACATGAAGTTGATACGAAAATTTGACTTCACTGTCAAGTATCTGTTAAACAAACAGGCATTAAATCCGAAGGCCGGCTCAACCCGAAGTTGAGAAGAACATCTGACCTAACCGTCAGGCTTCTGTTAAACAAACAGGCATCGAACCCGAAGGGCGGCTCAACGTGAAGTTGATAAGAACATCTGACCTCGCCGTCAGGCATCCCTTAAACAAACAGGCATCGAACACGAAGGTCGGCTCAACACGAAGTTGAGAGGAACATCTGATCTCGGCGTCAGACATCTGTTAAACAAATAGGCATCGAGCCCGAAGGTAGGCTCAACATGAAGTTGAGAGGAACATTTGACTTCACTGTCAAGCATCTGTTAAACAAACAGGCATCAAATCCGAAGGCCGGCTAAACCCGAAGTTGAGAAAAACATGTGACCTCACCGTCAGGCATTTGTTAAACAAACAGGCATCTAACCCGAAGGGCGGCTCAACTCGAAGTTGATAAGAACATCTAACCTCACCGTCAGGCATCTATTAAACAAACAGGCATCGAACCTGAAGGTCGGCTCAACATGAAGTTGAGAGGAACATTTGACTTCACTATCAAGCATCTGTTAAACAAACAGACATCAAATCTGAAGGCCGACTCAACCCGAAGTTGATAAGAACATCTAACCTCGCCGTCAGGCATCCGTTAAACAAACAAGCATCGAACCCAAAGGCCGGCTCAACACGAAGTTGAGAGGAACATCTGACCTCGCCCTCAGGCATCTGTTAAATGAACAGGCATCAAACCCGAAGATCGGCTTAACATGAAGTTGATACGAACATTTGACTTCACTGTCAAGTATCTGTTAAACAAACAGGCATTAAATCCGAAGGCCGGCTCAACCCGAAGTTGAGAAGAACATCTGACCTAACCGTCAGGCATCTGTTAAACAAACAGGCATCGAACCCGAAGGGCGGCTCAACGCGAAGTTGATAAGAACATCTGACCTCGCCGTCATGCATCCCTTAAACAAACAGGCATCGAACATGAAGGTCGGCTCAATACAAAGTTGAGAGGAACATCTGACCTCGCCGTCAGACATCTGTTAAACAAATAGGCATTGAGCCCGAAGGTCGGCTCAACATGAAGTTGAGAGGAACATTTGACTTGACTATCAAGGATCTGTTAAACAAACAGGCATCAAATACGAAGGCCGGCTCAACCTAAAGTTGAGAAGAACATTTGACCTCGGTGTCAGGCATCTGTTAAACAAACAGACGTCAAACCTGAAGGCCGTCTCCTCCCTTAGTTGAGAAGAACATCCGACCTTGCCGTCAAATATCTGTTAAACAAATAGGCATCGAACCCGAAGGGCGGCTCAGCCCGATGTTGATAAGAACATCTAACCTCGCTGTCAGGCATCCGTTAAACAAAAAAGCATCGAACCCGAAGGCTGACTCAACACGAAGTTGAGAGGAACATCTGACCTCGCCGTCAGGCATTTGTTAAATGAATAAGCATCAAACCCAAAGATCGGCTTAACATGAAGTTGATTCGAACATTTGACTTCACTGTTAAGTATCTGTTAAACAAACAGGCATTAAATCCGAAGGCCGGCTCAACCCGAAGTTGAGAAGAACATCTGACCTAACCGTCAGGCATCTGTTAAACAAACAGGCATCGAACCCGAAGGGCGGCTCAACGTGAAGTTGATAAGAACATTGGACCTCGCCGTCAGGCATCCCTTAAACAAACAGGCATCGAGCACGAAGGTCGGCTCAACACGAAGTTGAGAGGAACATCTGACCTCGGCGTCAGACATCTGTTAAACAAATAGGCATCGAGCCCGAAGGTCGGCTCAACATGAAGTTGAGAGGAACATTTGACTTCACTGTCAAGCATCTGTTAAACAAACAGGCATCAAATCCGAAGGCCGGCTCAACCCGAAGTTGAGAAGAACATGTGACCTCACCGTCAGGCATTTGTTAAACAAACAGTCATCTAACCCGAAGGGCGGCTCAACTCGAAGTTGATAAGAACATCTAACCTCACCGTCAGGCATCTATTAAACAAACAGGCATTGAACCTGAAGGTCGGCTCAACATGAAGTTGAGAGGAACATTTGACTTCACTATCAAGCATCTGTTAAACAAACAGACATCAAATCTGAAGGCCGACTCAACCCGAAGTTGATAAGAACATCTAACCTCGCCGTCAGGCATCCGTTAAACAAACAAGCATCGAACCCAAAGGCCGGCTCAACACGAAGTTGAGAGGAACATCTGACCTCGCCGTCAGGCATCTGTTAAATGAACAGGAATCAAACCCGAAGATCGGCTTAACATGAAGTTGATACGAACATTTGACTTCACTGTCAAGTATCTGTTAAACAAACAGGCATGAAATCCGAAGGCCGGCTCAACCCAAAGTTGAGAAGAACATCTGACCTAACCGTCAGGCATCTGTTAAACAAACAGGCATCGAACCCGAAGGGCGGCTCAATGTGAAGTTGATAAGAACATCTGACCTCGCCGTCAGGCATCCCTTAAACAAACAGGCATCGAACACGAAGGTCGGCTCAACACGAAGTTGAGAGGAACATCTGACCTCGGCGTCAGACATCTGTTAAACAAATAGGCATCGAGCCCGAAGGTCGGCTCAACATGAAGTTGAGAGGAACATTTGACTTCACTGTCAAGCATCTGTTAAACAAACAGGCATCAAATCCGAAGGCCGGCTCAACCCGAAGTTGAGAAGAACATGTGACCTCACCGTCAGGCATTTGTTAAACAAACAGTCATCTAACCCGAAGGGCGGCTCAACTCGAAGTTGATAAGAACATCTAACCTCACCGTCAGGCATCTATTAAACAAACAGGCATTGAACCTGAAGGTCGGCTCAACATGAAGTTGAGAGGAACATTTGACTTCACTATCAAGCATCTGTTAAACAAACAGACATCAAATCTGAAGGCCGACTCAACCCGAAGTTGATAAGAACATCTAACCTCGCCGTCAGGCATCCGTTAAACAAACAAGCATCGAACCCAAAGGCCGGCTCAACACGAAGTTGAGAGGAACATCTGACCTCGCCGTCAGGCATCTGTTAAATGAACAGGAATCAAACCCGAAGATCGGCTTAACATGAAGTTGATACGAACATTTGACTTCACTGTCAAGTATCTGTTAAACAAACAGGCATGAAATCCGAAGGCCGGCTCAACCCAAAGTTGAGAAGAACATCTGACCTAACCGTCAGGCATCTGTTAAACAAACAGGCATCGAACCCGAAGGGCGGCTCAATGTGAAGTTGATAAGAACATCTGACCTCGCCGTCAGGCATCCCTTAAACAAACAGGCATCGAACACGAAGGTCGGCTCAACACGAAGTTGAGAGGAACATCTGACCTCGGCGTCAGACATCTGTTAAACAAATAGGCATCGAGCCCGAAGGTCGGCTCAACATGAAGTTGAGAGGAACATTTGACTTCACTGTCAAGCATCTGTTAAACAAAAAGGCATCAAATCCGAAGGCCGGCTCAACCCGAAGTTGAGAAGAACATGTGACCTCACCGTCAGGCATTTGTTAAACAAACAGGCATCTAACCCGAAGGGCGGCTCAACTCGAAGTTGATAAGAATATCTAACCTCACCGTCAGGCATCTATTAAACAAACAGGCATCGAACCTGAAGGTCGGCTCAACATGAAGTTGAGAGGAACATTTGACTTCACTACCAAGCATCTGTTAAACAAACAGACATCAAATCTGAAGGCCGACTCAACCCGAAGTTGATAAGAACATCTAACCTCACCGTCAGGCATCCGTTAAACAAACAAGCATCGAACCCAAAGGCCGGCTCAACACGAAGTTGAGAGGAACATCTGACCTCGCCGTCAGGCATCTGTTAAATGAACAGGCATCAAACCCGAAGATCGGTTAACATGAAGTTGATACGAACATTTGACTTCACTGTCAAGTATCTGTTAAACAAACAGGCATTAAATCCGAAGGCCGGCTCAACCCGAAGTTGAGAAGAACATCTGACCTAACCGTCAGGCATCTGTTAAACAAACAGGCATCGAACCCGAAGGGCGGCTCAACGTGAAGTTGATAAGAACATCTGACCTCGCCGTCAGGCATCCCTTAAACAAACAGGCATCGAACACGAAGGTCGGCTCAACACGAAGTTGAGAGGAACATCTGACCTCGGCGTCAGACATCTGTTAAACAAATAGGCATCGAGCCCGAAGGTCGGCTCAACATGAAGTTGAGAGGAACATTTGACTTCACTGTCAAGCATCTGTTAAACAAACAGGCATCAAATCCGAAGGCCGGGTAAACCCGAAGTTGAGAAGAACATGTGACCTCACCGTCAGGCATTTGTTAAACAAACAGGCATCTAACCCGAAGGGCGGCTCAACTCGAAGTTGATAAGAACATCTAACCTCACCGTCAGGCATCTATTAAACAAACAGGCATCGAACCTGAAGGTCGGCTCAACATGAAGTTGAGAGGAACATTTGACTTCACTATCAAGCATCTGTTAAACAAACAGACATCAAATCTGAAGGCCGACTCAACCCGAAGTTGATAAGAACATCTAACCTCGCCGTCAGGCATCCGTTAAACAAACAAGCATCGAACCCAAAGGCCGGCTCAACACGAAGTTGAGAGGAACATCTGACCTCGCCCTCAGGCATCTGTTAAATGAACAGGCATCAAACCCGAAGATCGGCTTAACATGAAGTTGATACGAACATTTGACTTCACTGTCAAGTATCTGTTAAACAAACAGGCATTAAATCCGAAGGCCGGCTCAACCCAAAGTTGAGAAGAGCATCTGACCTAACCGTCAGGCATCTGTTAAACAAACAGGCATCGAACCCGAAGGGCGGCTCAACGCGAAGTTGATAAGAACATCTGACCTCGCCGTCATGCATCCCTTAAACAAACAGGCATCGAACATGAAGGTCGGCTCAACACAAAGTTGAGAGGAACATCTGACCTCGCCGTCAGACATCTGTTAAACAAATAGGCATCGAGCCCGAAGGTCGGCTCAACATGAAGTTGAGAGGAACATTTGACTTCACTGTCAAGCATCTATTAAACAAACAGGCATCAAATCCGAAGGCCGGCTCAACCCGAAGTTAAGAAGAACATGTGACCTCACCGTCAGGCATTTGTTAAACAAACAGGCATCTAACCCGAAGGGCGGCTCAACCCGAAGTTGATAAGAACATCTAACCTCACCGTCAGGCATCTGTTAAACAAACAGGCATCGAACCTGAAGGTCGGCTCAACATGAAGTTGAGAGGAACATTTGACTTCACTATCAAGCATCTGTTAAACAAACAGACATCAAATCTGAAGGCCGACTCAACCCGAAGTTGATAAGAACATCTAACCTCGCCGTCAGGCATCCGTTAAACAAACAAGCAACGAACCCAAAGGCCGGCTCAACACGAAGTTGAGAGGAACATCTGACCTCGCCCTCAGGCATCTGTTAAATGAACAGGCATCAAACCCGAAGATCGGCTTAACATGAAGTTGATACGAACATTTGACTTCACTGTCAAGTATCTGTTAAACAAACAGGCATTAAATCCGAAGGCCGGCTCAACCCGAAGTTGAGAAGAACATCTGACCTAACCGTCAGGCATCTGTTAAACAAACAGGCATCGAACCCGAAGGGCGGCTCAACGCGAAGTTGATAAGAACATCTGACCTCGCCGTCATGCATCCCTTAAACAAACAGGCATCGAACATGAAGGTCGGCTCAACACAAAGTTGAGAGGAACATCTGACCTCGCCGTCAGACATCTGTTAAACAAATAGGCATCGAGCCCGAAGGTCGGCTCAACATGAAGTTGAGAGGAACATTTGACTTCACTGTCAAGCATCTATTAAACAAACAGGCATCAAATCCGAAGGCCGGCTCAACCCGAAGTTGAGAAGAACATGTGACCTCACCGTCAGGCATCTGTTAAACAAACAGGCATCTAACCCGAAGGGCGGCTCAACCCGAAGTTGATAAGAACATCTAACCTCACCGTCAGGCATCTGTTAAACAAACAGGCATCGAACCCGAAGGGCGGCTCAACCCAAAGTTGATAAGAACATCTGACCTTGCCATCAGGCATCTCTTAAACAAACAGGCATCGAACCCGAAGGCCGGCTCAAAACGAAGTTGAGAGGAACATCTGACCTCGCCGTCAAGCAACTGTTAAATAAACAGGCATCGAACCTGAAGGTCGGCTCAACATGAAGTTGAGAGCAACATTTGACTTCACTATCAAGCATCTGTTAAACAAATAGGCATCATATCCGAAGGCCGGCTCAACCCGAAGTTGAGAAGAACATCTGACCTCGCCGTCAGACATCTGTTAAACAAACAGGCATCGAACCCGAAGGGCGGCTCAACCCGAAGTTGATAAGAACATTAGACCTCTCCGCCAGACATATACAGAACAAACAAGCATCGAACCCGAAGGCCGACTCAACCCAAAGTTGAGAAGAACATTTGACCTTGCCGTCAGGGATTTGTTAAACAAACAGGTATCGAACCCGAAGGCCGTCTCAATACTTAATTGAGAAGAACATCTTACCTCGACGTCAAACATCTGTTAAACAATTAGGCATCGTACCCGAAGGCTGGCTCAAATTGAAGTTGAAAGGAACATCTGACCTCCCCATCACGCATTAGTTAAACAAAAAGGCATCGAACCCGAAGGCCGACACAACACGAAGTTGAGAAGAACATCCGACCTTGCTGCCAGGCCTTAGTTTAACAAACAGGAATCAAACCCGAAGGCTGGCTCAACCCGATGTTGAGAAGAACATCTGACCTAGCCGCCAGACATCTGTTAATAAAACAGGCATCGAACCCAAACGCCGACTCAACCCGAAGTTGAGAAGAACATCTGACTTCGCTGTCAGGCATCTGCTAAACAAAAAGGTGTGGAACCTGAAGGCCGTCTCAACCCAAAGTTGAGAAGAACATCTGACCTAGCCGCCAGACATTTGTTAAACAAATAGGCATCCAACCCAAAGGGAGGCTCAACCCGAAGTCGAGAAGAACATCTGACTTCACTGTCAGGCATCTGTTAAACAAAAAGGCGTGGAACCTGAAGGTCGGCTCAACCCGAAGTTGAGAAGAACATCTGACCTCGCCGTCAGGCATCTGTTAAACTAACAGGCATAAAACCTGAAGGTCGTCTCAACCCTTAGTTGAGAAGAACATCTGGCCTCGCCCTTAAACATCTGTTAAACAAACAGGCGTCGAACCCGAAGGGCGGCTTAACCCGAAGTTGATAAGAACATCTGACCTCGCCGTCAGGCATCTGTTAAACAAACAGGCATCGAACCCGAAGGCCGGCTCAACACGAAGTAGAGAGGAACATCTGACCTCACCGTCAGGCATCAGTTAAACAAACAGGCATCGAACCCGAAAGTCGGCTCAACCCGAAGTTGAGAAGAACATATGACTTCACCGTCAGGCATCTGTTAAACAAACAGGCATCGAACCCGAAGGGCGGCTCAACCCGAAGTTTATAAGAACATTAGACCTCGCTGTCAGGCATCTCTTAAACAAACAGACATCGAACTCGAAGGCTGGCTCAACACGAAGTTGAGAGGAACATTTGACCTCTCCGTCAGGCATCTATTAAACTAACAGGCATTGAACCTGAAGGTCGGCTCAACATGAAGTTGAGAGGAACATTTGACTTCACTGTCAAGCATCTGTTAAACAAACAGGCATCAAATCCGAAGGCCGGATCAACTCGAAGTTGAGAAGAACATCTTACCTCACCGTCAGGCATCTGTTAAACAAACAGGCATCGAACCCGAAGGGCGGCTCAACCCGAAGTTGATAAGGACATTAGACCTCTCCGCCAGACATCTGTTAAACAAACAGGCATCGAACCCGAAGGCCGACTCAACCCGAAGTTGAGAAGAACATTTGACCTTGCCGTCAGGCATCTGTTAAACAAACAGGTATCGAACCCGAAGGCCGTCTCAATACTTAATTGAGAAGAACATCTTACCTCGACGTTAAACATCTGTTAAACAATTAGGCATCGAACCCGAAGGCCTACACTACACGATGTTGAGAAGAACATCTGACCTCACCGTCAAACATCTGATAAACAAACAAGCATCGAACCCGAAGGGAGGCTTAACCCGAAGTTGATAAGAACATCTGACCTCGTTATCAGGCATCTGTTAAACAAGCAGGCATCGAACCCGAAGGCCGGCTCAACACGAAGTTGAGAGGAACATCTGACCTCGCTGTCAGACATCTGTTAAACAAACAGGCATCGAACCTGAAGGTCGGCTTAACATGAAGTTGAGAGGAACATTTGACTTCACAATCAAGCATCTGTTAAACAAACAGGCATCAAATCCGAAGGCCGGCTCAACCCGAAGTTGAGAAGAACATCTGACCTCGCTGTCAGGCATCTATTAAACAAACAGGCATCGAACCCGAAGGGCGGCTCAACCCGAAGTTGATAAGAACATTAGACCTCTCCGCCAGACATCTACAAAACAAACAAGCATCGAACCCGAAGGCCGGCTCAACCCGAAGTTGAGAAGAACATTTGACCTTGCCGTCAGGGATTTGTTAAACAAACAGGTATCGAACCCGAAGGCCATCTCAATACATAATTGAGAAGAACATCTTACCTCGACGTCAAACATCTGTTAAACAATTAGGCATCGTACCCGAAGGCTGGCTCAAATTGAAGTTGAAAGGAACATCTGACCTCCCCATCACGCATTAGTTAAACAAAAAGGCATCGAACCCGAAGGCCGACACAACACGAAGTTGAGAAGAACATCCGACCTTGCTGCCAGGCCTTAGTTTAACAAACAGGAATCAAACCCGAAGGCTGGCTCAACCCGATGTTGAGAAGAACATCTGACCTAGCCGCCAGACATCTGTTAATAAAACAGGCATCGAACCCAAACGCCGACTCAACCCGAAGTTGAGAAGAACATCTGACTTCGCTGTCAGGCATCTGCTAAACAAAAAGGTGTGGAACCTGAAGGTCGTCTCAACCCAAAGTTGAGAAGAACATCTGACCTAGCCGCCAGACATTTGTTAAACAAACAGGCATCCAACCCAAAGGGAGGCTCAACCCGAAGTCGAGAAGAACATCTGACTTCACCGTCAGGCATCTGTTAAACAAAAAGGCGTGGAACCTGAAGGTCGGCTAAACCCGAAGTTGAGAAGAACATCTGACCTCGCCGTCAGGCATCTGTTAAACTAACAGGCATAAAACCTGAAGGTCGTCTCAACCCTTAGTTGAGAAGAACATCTGGCCTCGCCCTTAAACATCTGTTAAACAAACAGGCGTCGAACCCGAAGGGCGGCTTAACCCGAAGTTGATAAGAACATCTGACCTCGCCGTCAGGCATCTGTTAAACAAACAGGCATCGAACCCGAAGGCCGGCTCAACACGAAGTAGAGAGGAACATCTGACCTCACCGTCAGGCATCAGTTAAACAAACAGGCATCGAACCCGAAAGTCGGCTCAACCCGAAGTTGAGAAGAACATATGACTTCACCGTCAGGCATCTGTTAAACAAACAGGCATCGAACCCGAAGGGCGGCTCAACCCGAAGTTTATAAGAACATTAGACCTCGCTGTCAGGCATCTCTTAAACAAACAGACATCGAACTCGAAGGCTGGCTCAACACGAAGTTGAGAGGAACATTTGACCTCTCCGTCAGGCATCTATTAAACTAACAGGCATTGAACCTGAAGGTCGGCTCAACATGAAGTTGAGAGGAACATTTGACTTCACTGTCAAGCATCTGTTAAACAAACAGGCATCAAATCCGAAGGCCGGATCAACTCGAAGTTGAGAAGAACATCTTACCTCACCGTCAGGCATCTGTTAAACAAACAGGCATCGAACCTGAAGGGCGGCTCAACCCGAAGTTGATAAGGACATTAGACCTCTCCGCCAGACATCTGTTAAACAAACAGGCATCGAACCCGAAGGCCGACTCAACCCGAAGTTGAGAAGAACATTTGACCTTGCCGTCAGGCATCTGTTAAACAAACAGGTATCGAACCCGAAGGCCGTCTCAATACTTAATTGAGAAGAACATCTTACCTCGACGTTAAACATCTGTTAAACAATTAGGCATCGAACCCGAAGGCCTACACTACACGATGTTGAGAAGAACATCTGACCTCACCGTCAAACATCTGATAAACAAACAGGCATCGAACCCGAAGGGAGGCTTAACCCGAAGTTGATAAGAACATCTGACCTCGTTATCAGGCATCTGTTAAACAAGCAGGCATCGAACCCGAAGGCCGGCTCAACACGAAGTTGAGAGGAACATCTGACCTCGCTGTCAGGCATCTGTTAAACAAACAGGCATCGAACCTGAAGGTCGGCTTAACATGAAGTTGAGAGGAACATTTGACTTCACAATCAAGCATCTGTTAAACAAACAGGCATCAAATCCGAAGGCCGGCTCAACCCGAAGTTGAGAAGAACATCTGACCTCGCCGTCAAGCATCTGTTAAACAAACAGGCATCGAACCCGAAGGGCGGCTCAACCCGAAGTTGATAAGAACATTAGACCTCTCCGCCAGACATCTACAAAACAAACAAGCATCGAACCCGAAGGCCGGCTCAACCCGAAGTTGAGAAGAATATTTGACCTTGCCGTTAGGGATTTGTTAAACAAACAGGTATCGAACCCGAAGGCCATCTCAATACATAATTGAGAAGAACATCTTACCTCGACGTCAAACATCTGTTAAACAATTAGGCATCGTACCCGAAGGCTAGCTCAAATTGAAGTTGAAAGGAACATCTGACCTCCCCATCACGCATTAGTTAAACAAAAAGGCATCGAACCCGAAGGCCGACACAACACGAAGTTGAGAAGAACATCCGACCTTGCTGCCAGGCCTTAGTTTAACAAACAGGAATCAAACCCGAAGGCTGGCTCAACCCGATGTTGAGAAGAACATCTGACCTAGCCGCCAGACATCTGTTAATAAAACAGGCATCGAACCCAAACGCCGACTCAACCCGAAGTTGAGAGGAACATCTGACTTCGCTGTCAGGCATCTGCTAAACAAAAAGGTGTGGAACCTGAAGGTCGTCTCAACCCAAAGTTGAGAAGAACATCTGACCTAGCCGCCAGACATCTGTTAAACAAACAGGCATCCAACCCAAAGGGAGGCTCAACGCGAAGTCGAGAAGAACATCTGACTTCACCGTCAGGCATCTGTTAAACAAAAAGGCGTGGAACCTGAAGGTCGGCTCAACCCGAAGTTGAGAAGAACATATGACCTCGCCGTCAGGCATCTGTTAAACTAACAGGCATAAAACCCGAAGGTCGTCTCAACCCTTAGTTGAGAAGAACATCTGGCCTCGCCCTTAAACATCTGTTAAACAAACAGGCGTCGAACCCGAAGGGCGGCTTAACCCGAAGTTGATAAGAACATCTGACCTCGCCGTCAGGCATCTGTTAAACAAACAGGCATCGAACCCGAAGGCCGGCTCAACACGAAGTAGAGAGGAACATCTGACCTCACCGTCAGGCATCAGTTAAACAAACAGGCATCGAACCCGAAAGTCGGCTCAACCCGAAGTTGAGAAGAACATATGACTTCACCGTCAGGCATCTGTTAAACAAACAGGCATCGAACCCGAAGGACGGCTCAACCCGAAGTTTATAAGAACATTAGACCTCGCTGTCAGGCATCTCTTAAACAAACAGACATCGAACTCGAAGGCTGGCTCAACACGAAGTTGAGAGGAACATTTGACCTCGCCGTCAAGCATCTATGAAACTAACAGGCATTGAACCTGAAGGTCGGCTCAACATGAAGTTGAGAGGAACATTTGACTTCACTGTCAAGCATCTGTTAAACAAACAGGCATCAAATCCGAAGGCCGGATCAACTCGAAGTTGAGAAGAACATCTTACCTCACCGTCAGGCATCTGTTAAACAAACAAGCATCGAACCCGAAGGGCGGCTCAACCCGAAGTTGATAAGGACATTAGACCTCTCCGCCAGACATCTGTTAAACAAACAGGCATCGAACCCGAAGGCCGACTCAACCCGAAGTTGAGAAGAACATTTGACCTTGCCGTCAGGCATCTGTTAAACAAACAAGTATCGAACCCGAAGTCCGTCTCAATACTTAATTGAGAAGAACATCTTACCTCGACGTTAAACATCTGTTAAACAATTAGGCATCGAACCCGAAGGCCTACACTACACGATGTTGAGAAGAACATCTGACCTCACCGTCAAACATCTGATAAACAAACAGGCATCGAACCCGAAGGGAGGCTTAACCCGAAGTTGATAAGAACATCTGACCTCGTTATCAGGCATCTGTTAAACAAGCAGGCATCGAACCCGAAGGCCGGCTCAACACGAAGTTGAGAGGAACATCTGACCTCGCTGTCAGGCATCTGTTAAACAAACAGGCATCGAACCTGAAGGTCGGCTTAACATGAAGTTGAGAGGAACATTTGACTTCACAATCAAGCATCTGTTAAACAAACAGGCATCAAATCCGAAGGCCGGCTCAACCCGAAGTTGAGAAGAACATCTGACCTCGCCGTCAGGCATCTGTTAAACAAACAGGCATCGAACCCGAAGGGCGGCTCAACCCGAAATTGATAAGAACATTAGACCTCTCCGCCAGACATCTACAAAACAAACAAGCATCGAACCCGAAGGCCGACTCAACCCGAAGTTGAGAAGAATATTTGACCTTGTCGTCAGGGATTTGTTAAACAAACAGGTATCGAACCCGAAGGCCATCTCAATACATAATTGAGAAGAACATCTTACCTCGACGTCAAACATCTGTTAAACAATTAGGCATCGTACCCGAAGGCTAGCTCAAATTGAAGTTGAAAGGAACATCTGACCTCCCCATCACGCATTAGTTAAACAAAAAGGCATCGAACCCGAAGGCCGACACAACACGAAGTTGAGAAGAACATCCGACCTTGCTGCCAGGCCTTAGTTTAACAAACAGGAATCAAACCCGAAGGCTGGCTCAACCCGATGTTGAGAAGAACATCTGACCTAGCCGCCAGACATCTGTTAATAAAACAGGCATCGAACCCAAACGCCGACTCAACCCGAAGTTGAGAGGAACATCTGACTTCGCTGTCAGGCATCTGCTAAACAAAAAGGTGTGGAACCTGAAGGTCGTCTCAACCCAAAGTTGAGAAGAACATCTGACCTAGCCGCCAGACATCTGTTAAACAAACAGGCATCCAACCCAAAGGGAGGCTCAACGCGAAGTCGAGAAGAACATCTGACTTCACCGTCAGGCATCTGTTAAACAAAAAGGCGTGGAACCTGAAGGTCGGCTCAACCCGAAGTTGAGAAGAACATCTGACCTCGCCGTCAGGCATCTGTTAAACTAACAGGCATAAAACCCGAAGGTCGTCTCAACCCTTAGTTGAGAAGAACATCTGGCCTCGCCCTTAAACATCTGTTAAACAAACAGGCGTCGAACCCGAAGGGCGGCTTAACCCAAAGTTGATAAGAACATCTGACCTCGCCGTCAGGCATCTGTTAAACAAACAGGCATCGAACCCGAAGGCCGGCTCAACACGAAGTAGAGAGGAACATCTGACCTCACCGTCAGGCATCAGTTAAACAAACAGGCATCGAACCCGAAAGTCGGCTCAACCCGAAGTTGAGAAGAACATATGACTTCACCGTCAGGCATCTGTTAAACTAACAGGCATCGAACCCGAAGGGCGGCTCAACCCGAAGTTTATAAGAACATTAGACCTCGCTGTCAGGCATCTCTTAAACAAACAGACATCGAACTCGAAGGCTGGCTCAACACGAAGTTAAGAGGAACATTTGACCTCGCCGTCAGGCATCTATGAAACTAACAGGCATTGAACCTGAAGGTCGGCTCAACATGAAGTTGAGAGGAACATTTGACTTCACTGTCAAGCATCTGTTAAACAAACAGGCATCAAATCCGAAGGCCGGATCAACTCGAAGTTGAGAAGAACATCTTACCTCACCGTCAGGCATCTGTTAAACAAACAAGCATCGAACCCGAAGGGCGGCTCAACCCGAAGTTGATAAGGACATTAGACCTCTCCGCCAGACATATGTTAAACAAACAGGCATCGAACCCGAAGGCCGACTCAACCCGAAGTTGAGAAGAACATTTGACCTTGCCGTCAGGCATCTGTTAAACAAACAAGTATCGAACCCGAAGTCCGTCTCAATACTTAATTTGGAAGAACATCTTACCTCGACGTTAAACATCTGTTAAACAATTAGGCATCGAACCCGAAGGCCTACACTAAACGATTTGAGAAGAACATCTGACCTCACCGTCAAACATCTGATAAACAAACAGGCATCGAACCCGAAGGGAGGCTTAACCCGAAGTTGATAAGAACATCTGACCTCGTTATCAGGCATCTGTTAAACAAGCAGGCATCGAACCCGAAGGCCGGCTCGACACGAAGTTGAGAGGAACATCTGACCTCTCTGTCAGGAATCTGTTAAACAAACAGGCATCGAACCTGAAGGTCGGCTTAACATGAAGTTGAGAGGAATATTTGACTTCACAATCAAGCATCTGTTAAACAAACAGGCATCAAATCCGAAAGTCGGCTCAACCCGAAGTTGAGAAGAACATCTAAACTCACCGTCAGGCATCTGTTAAACAAACAGGCATCGAACCCGAAGGGCGGCTCAACCCGAAGTTTATAAGAACATTAGACCTCGCTGTCAGGCATCTCTTAAACAAACAGGCATCGAACCTGAAGGCTGGCTCAACACGAAGTTGAGAGGAACATTTGCCCTCGCCGTCAGGCATCTATTAAACAAACAGTCATTGAACCTGAAGGTCGGCTCAACATGAAGTTGAGAGGAACATTTGACTTCACTGTGAAGCATCTGTTAAACAAATAGGCATCAAATGCGAAGGCTAGATCAACCCGAAGTTGAGAACAACATCTTACCTCACCGTCAAGCATCTGTTAAACAAACAGGCATCGAACCCGAAGGGAGGCTCAACCCGAAGTTGATAAGGACATTAGACTTCTCCGCCAGACATCTGTTAAGCAAATAGGCATCGAACCCACAGGCTGGCTCAACCCGAAGTTGAGAAGAACATTTGACCTTGCCGTCAGGCATCTGTTAAACAAACAGGTATCGAACCCGAAATCCGTCTCAATACTTAATTGAGAAGAACATCTTACCTCGACGTTAAACATCTGTTAAACAATTAGGCATCGAACCCGAAGGCCTACACAACACGAAGTTGAGAGCAACATCTGACCTCGCTGCCAGGCATATGTTAAACAAACAGGCATCAAATTTGATGGCCGAATCAACCCGAAGTTGAGAAGAACATTCGACCTTGCTGCCAGGCCTTAATTTAACAAACAGGAATCAAACCCGAAGGCCGACTCAACTCGAAGTTGAGAAGAACATCTTACCTAGCCACCAGACATCTGTTAAACAAACAGGCATCGAGCCCAAAGGCCGACTCAACCCGAAGATGAGAAGAACATCTGACTTCGCTGTCAGGCATCTGTTAAATAAAAAGGTGTGGAACCTGAACACCGTCTCAACCCGAATTTGAGAAGAACATCTGACCTAGTCGCCAGACATCTGTTAAACAAACAGGCATCCAACCCAAAGGGCGGCTCAACCCGAAGTTGAGAAGAACATCTGACTTCACCATCAGGCATCTGTTAAACAAAAAGGTGCAGAACCTGAAGGCCGGCTCAACCCGAAGTTGAGAAGAGCATACGACCTCACCGTCACGCATCTGTTAAACAAACAGGCATAAAACCTGAAGGTCGTCTCAACCTTTAGTTGAGAAGAACATCTGACCTCGCCGTCAAACATCTGTTAAACAAATAGGCATCGAACCCGAAAGGAGGCTTAACCCGAAGTTGATAAGAACATCTGACCTCGCCGTCAGGCATCTGTTAAACAAACAGGCATTGAACTTGAAGGCCGGCTCAATACGAAGTTGAGAGGAACATCTGACCTCACCGTCAGGCATCTGTTAAACAAATAGGCATTGAACTTGAAGGTCGGCTCAACATGAAGTTGAGAGGAACATTTGACTTCACTGTCAAGCATCTGTTAAACAAACAGGCATCAAATCCGAACGCCGGATCAACCCGAAGTTGAGAAAAACATCTTACCTCACCGTCAGGCATCTGTTAAACAAACAGGTATCGAACCCGAAGGGCGGCTCAACCCGAAGTTGATAAGAACATTAGACCTCTCTGCCAGACATCTGTTAAACAAACAGGCATCGAACCCGAAGGCCGGCTCAACCCGAAGTTAAGAAGAACATTTGACCAGGTCGTCAGGCATCTGTTAAACAAACAGGTATCAAACCCGAAGGCCGTCTCAATACTTAATTGAGAAGAACATCTTACCTCGACGTCAAACATCTGTTAAACAATTAGGCATCGTACCCGAAGGCTGGCTCAAATTGAAGTTGAGAGGAACATCTAACCTCCCCATCAGGCATTAGTTAAACAAAAAGGCATCGAACCCGAAGGCCGACACAACACGAAGTTGAGAAGAACATCTGACCTTGCTGCCAGGCATATGTTAAACAAACAGGCATTAAATTTGATGGATGAATCAACCCAAAGTTGAGAAGAACATCCGACCTCGCTGCCAGGCCTTAGTTTAACAAACAGGAATCAAACCCGAAGGCCGGCTCAATCCAAAGTTGAGAAGAACATCTGACCTAGCCGCCAAACATCTGTTAAAAAAACAGGCATCGAACCCAAAGGCCGACTCAACCCGAAGTTGAGAAGAACATCTGACTTCGTGTCAGGCATCTGTTAAACAAACAGGCATAAAACCCGAAGGTCGTCTCAACCCTTAGTTGAGAAGAACCTCTGACCTCGCCGTCAAACATCTGTTAAATAAACAGGCATCGAACCCGAAGGGCGGCTTAACCCGAAGTTGCTGAGAACATCTGACCTCGCCGTCAGGCATCTGTTAAACAAGCAGGCATCGAACCCGAAGGCGGGCTCAACACGAAGTTGAGAGGAACATCTGACCTCGCCGTCAGGCATCTGTTAAACAAACAGGCATCAAATCCGAAGGCCGGATCAACCCGAAGTTGAGAAGAACCTCTTACCTCACCGTCAGGAATCTGTTAAACAAACAGGCATCGAACCCGAAGGGCGGATCAACCCGAAGTTGATAAGAACATTAGACCTCTCCACCAGACATCTGTTAAACAAACAGGGATCGAACTCGAATGCCGGCTCAACCTGAACTTGACAAGAACAATTGACCTTGCCGTCAGGTATCTGTTAGACAAACAGGCATCGAACCCGAAGGCCGTCTCAATACTTAATTGAGAAGAACATCATACCTGGACGTTAAACATCTGTTAAACAATTAGGCATCAAACCCGAAGGCCGACACAACACGAAGTTGAGAAGAACATCTGACCTCGCCGCCAGGCATATGTTAAACAAACAGGCATCAAATTTGATGGCCGAATCAACCTGAAGTTGATAAGAACATTGGACCTCGCTGCCAGGCCTTAATTTAACAAACAAGAATCAAACCCGAAGGTCGGCTCAACCCGAAGTTGAGAAGAACATCTGACCTAGCCGCCAGACATCTGTTAAACAAACAGGCATCGAACCCAAAGGCCGATTAAACCCGAAGTTGATAAGAACATCTGACTTCGCTGTCAGGCATTTGTTAAACAAAAAGGTGTGGAACCTGAAGGTCGTCTCAACCCGAAGTTGAGAAGAACATCTGACCTTGCCGCCAGACATCTGTTAAACAAACAGGCATCCAACCCAAAGGGCGGCTCAACCCGAAATTGAGAAGAACATCTGACTTCACCGTCAGGCATCTGTTAAACAAAAAGGTGTGGAACCTGAAGGCCGACTCAACCCGAAGTTGAGAAGATCATATGACCTCGCCGTCACGCATCTGTTAAACAAACAGGCATAAAACCCGAAGGTCGTCTCAACCCTTAGTTGAGAAGAACATCTGACCTCGTTGTCAAACATCTGTTAAACAAACAGGCATCGAACCCGAAGGGCGGCTTAACCCGAGGTTGATAAGAACATCTGACCTCGTCGTCAGGCATCTGTTAAACAAACAGGCATCGAACCCGAAGGGCGGCTCAACGCGAAGTTGAGAGGAACATCTGACCTCGCCGTCAGGCATCTGTTAAACAAACAGGCTTCGAACCTGAAGGTCGGCTCAACATGAAGTTGAGAGGAACATTTGACTTCACAATCAAGCATCTATTAAACAAACAGGCATCAAATCCGAAAGCCGGCTCAACCCGAATATGAGAAGAACATCTGACCTCACCGTCAAGAATCTGTTAATTAAACAGGCATAGAACCCGAAGGAAGGCTCAACCCGAAGTTTATAAGAACATTAGACCTCGCTGTCAGGCATCTCTTAAACAAACAGGCATCGAACTCGAAGGCTGGCTCAACACGAAGTTGAGAGGAACATCTGACCTCGCCGTCAGGCATCTGTTAAACAAACAGGCATTGAACCTGAAGGTCGGCTCAACATGAAGTTGAGAGGAACATTTGACTTCACTGTCAAGCATTTGTTAAACAAACAAGCATCAAATCCGAAGGCCGAATCAACCCGAAGTTGAAGTGAACATCTGACCTCACCGTCAGGCATCTGTTAAACAAACAGGCATCGAACCGGATGGTCGGCTCAACCCGAAGTTGAGAAGAACGTTTGACCTTGTCGTCAGGCATCTGTTAAACAAACAGGTATCCAACCCGAAGGCCGTCTCAATACTTAATTGAGAAGAACATCTTACCTCGACGTTAAACATCTGTTATACAATTAGGCATCGTACCCGAAGGCTGGCTCAACTTGAAATTGAGGGGAACATCTGACCTCCCCGTCAGGCATTAGATAAACAAAAAGGCATCGAACCCGAAGGCCGACACAACACGAAGTTGAGAAGAACATCTGACCTCGCTGCAAGGCATATGTTAAACAAACAGGCATCAAATTTGATGGCCGAATCAACCCGAATTTGAGAAGAACATCTGACCTCGCTGTCAGGCCTTAGTTTAACAAACAGGAATCAAACACGAAGGCCGGCTCAACCCGAAGTTGAGAAGAACATCTAACCTAGCTGCCAAACATCTTTTAAACAAACAGGCATCGAACCCAAAGGCTGACTCAACCCGAAGTTGAGAAGAACATCTGACTTCGCTGTCAGGCATCTGTTAAACAAAAAGGTGTGGAACCTGAAGGCCGTCTCAACCCGAAGTTGAGAAGAACATATGACCTAGCCGCCGGACATTTGTTAAACAAACAGACATCCAACCCAAAGGGCGGCTCAACCTGAAGTTGAGAAGAACATCTGACTTCACCATCAGGCATCTGTTAAACAAAAAGGTGTAGAACCTGAAGGCCGGCTCAACCCGAAGTTGAGAAGAACATATGACATCGTCGTAAGGCATCTGTTAAACAAACAGGCATTGAACCTGAAGGTCGGCTCAACATGAAGTTGAGAGGAATATGTGACTTCACTGTCAAGCATCTGTTAAACAAACAAGCATCAAATCCGAAGGCCGGATCAACCCGAAGTTGAGAAGAACATCTGACCTCACCGTCAGGCATCTGTTAAACAAACAGGCATCGAACCCGAAGGTCGGCTCAACCCGAAGTTGAGAAGAACATCTGACCTCACCGTCAGGCATCTGTTAAACAAACAGGCATCGAACCCGAAGGTCGGCTCAACCCGAAGTTGAGAACAATGTTTGACCTTGCCGTCAGGCATTTGTTAAACAAACAGGTATCCAACCCGAAGGCCGTCTTAATACTTAATCGAGAAGAACATCTTACCTCGATGTTAAACATCTGTTAAACAATTAGGAATCGTACCCGCAGGCTGGCTAAATTTGAAGTTGAGGGGAACATCTGACCTCCCCATCAGGCATTAGTTAAACAAAAAGGCATCGAACCCGAAGGCCGGCACAACACGAAGTTGAGAAGAACATCTGACCTTGCTGCCAGGCATATGTTAAACAAACAGGCATCAAATTTGATGGCCGAATCAACCCGAAGTTGAGAAGAACATCCGACCTCGCTGCCAGGCCTTAGTTTAACAAACAGGAATCAAACCCGAAGGCCGGCTCAACCCAAAGTTGAGAAGAACATCTGACCTAGCCGCCAGACATCTGTTAAACAAACAGGCATCGAACCTAAAGGCCGACTCAACCCGAAGTTGAGAAGAACATCTGACTTCGCTGTCAGGCATCCGTTAAACAAAAAGGTGTGGAACCTGAAGGCCGTCTCAACCCGAAGTTGAGAAGAACATCTGACCTAGCCTCCAGACATCTGTTAAACAAACAGACATCCAACCCAAAGGGCGGCTTAACCTGAAGTTGAGAAGAACATCTGACTTCGCCATCAGGCATCTGTTAAACAAAAAGGTGTAGAACCTGAAGGCCGGCTCAACCCGAAGTTGAGAAGAACATCTGACCTCGCCGTCAGGCATCTGTTAAACAAACAAGAATAAAACCCGAAGGTCGTCTCAACCCTTAGTTGAGAAGAACATCTAACCTCGCCGTCAAACATCTGTTAAACAAACAGGCATCGAACCCGAAGGGCGGCTTAACTCAAAGTTGATAAGAACATCTGACCTCGCCGTCAGGCATCTGTTAAACAAACAGGCATCGAACCCGAAGGCCGGCTCAACACGATGTTGAGAGGAACATCTAAACTCGTCGTCAGGCATCTGTTAAACAAACAAGCTTCGAACCTGAAGGTCGGCTCAACATGAAGTTGAGAGGAACATTTGACTTCACAATCAAGCATCTGTTAAACAAACAGGCATCAAATCCGAAAGCTGGCTCAACCCGAAGTTGTGAAGAACATCTCAACTCACCATCAGGCATTTGTTAATTAAACAGGCATCGAACCCGAAGGGCGGCTCAACCCGAAGTTTATAAGAACATTAGACCTCGCTGTCAGGCATCTCTTAAACAAACAGGCATCGAACCCGAAGGCTGGCTCAACACGAAGTTGAGAGGAACATCTGACCTTGCCGTCAGGCATCTGTTAAACAAACAGGCATTGAACCTGAAGGTCAGCTCAACATGAAGTTGAGAGGAACATTTGACTTCACTGTCAAGCATCTGTTAAACAAACAAGCATCAAATCCGAAGGCCGGATCAACCCGAAGTTGAGAAGAACATCTGACCTCACCGTCAGGAATCTGTTAAACAAACAGGCATCGAACCCGAAGAGCGGCTCAACCCGAAGTTGATAAGGACATTAGACCTCTCCGCCAGACGTCTGTTAAACAAACAGGCATCGAACCCGAAGGTCGGCTCAACCCGAAGTTGAGAAGAACATTTGACCTTGCCGTCAGGCATCTGTTAAACAAACAGGTATCGAACCCGAAGGCCGTCTCAATACTTAATTGAGAAGAACATCTTACCTCGACGTTAAACATCTGTTAAAAAATTAGGCATCGTACCCGAAGGCTGGCTCAACTTGAAGTTGAGGGGAACATCTGACCTTTCCATCAGGCATTAGTTAAACAAAAAGGCGTCGAACCCGAAGGCCGGCACAACACGAAGTTGAGAAGACCATCTGACCTCGCTGCCAGGCATATGTTAAACAAACAAGCATCAAATTTCATGGCCGAATCAACCCGAAGTAGAGAAGAACATCCGACCTCGCTGTCAGGCCTTAGTTTAACAAACACGAATCAAACCCGAAGGCCGGCTCAACCCGTAGTTGAGAAGAACATCTGACCTAGCCGCCAGACATCTGTTAAAGAAACAGGCATCGAACCCAAAGGCCGACTCAACCCGAAGTTGAGAAGAACATCTGACTTCGCTGTCAGGCATCTGTTAAAGAAAAAGGTGTGGAACCTGAAGGCCGTGTAAACCCGAAGTAGAGAAGAACATCTGACCTAGCCGCGAGACATCTGTTAAACAAACAGACATCCAACCCAAAGGGCGGCTCAACCCGAAGTAGAGAAGAACATTTGACTTCGCCATCAGGCATCTGTTAAACAAAAATGTGTAGAACCAAAAGGACGGCTCAACCCGAAGTTGAGAAGAACATCTGACCTCGCTGTCAGGCATCTGTTAAACAAATAGGCATAAAACCCAAAGGTCGTCTCAACCCTTAGTTGAGAAGAACATCTGACCTTGCCGTCAAACATCTATTAAACAAACAGGCATCGAACCCGATGGGCGGCTTAACCCGAAGTTGATAAGAACATCTGACCTCGCCGTTAGGCATCTGTTTAACAAACATGCATCGAACCCTAAGGCCGGATCAACATGAAGTTGAGAGAAACATCTGACCTCGCTGTCAGGCATCTATTAAACAAACAGGCATCGAACCTGAAGGTCGGCTCAACATGAAGTTGAGAGGAACATTTGACTTCACAATCAAGCATCTGTTAAACAAACAGGCATCAAATCCGAAAGCCGGCTCAACCCGAAGTTGAGAAGAACATCTGACCTCACCGTCAGGCATCTGTTAATTAAACAGGCATCAAACCCGAAGGGCGGCTCAACCCGAAGTTTATAAGAACCTTAGACCTCGCTGTCAAGCATCTCTTAAACAAACAGGCATCGAACCCGAAGGCTGACTCAACACGAAGTTGAGAGGAACATCTGACCTCGCCGTCAGGCATCTGTTAAACAAACAGGCATCAAATCCGAAGGCCGGCTCAACCCGAAGTTGAGAAGAACATTAGACCTCGCCGTCAGGCATCTATTAAACAAACAGGCATCGAACCTGAAGGGAAGCTCAACCCGAAGTTGATAACAAAATTAGACCTCGCCATCAGGTATCTGTTAAAAAAACAGGCATCGAACCCAAAGGCCGGCTCAACCCAAAGTTCAGAAGAACATCTGACCTCACTGCCAAGCATCTGTTAAACAAACAGGCATCGAACCCAAAGGCCGGCTCAACCCGAAGTTGAGAAGAACATATGACCTCGTCGTCAGGCACCTGTTAAGCTAACAGGCATCGAACCTGAAGGCCGGCTCAACACGAGGTTGAGAGGAACATCTGAGCTCGCCGTCAAGCATCTATTAAACAAACAAGCATCGAACCCGAAGGTCGGCACAACACGAAGTTGAGAAGAACATCTGACCTAGCCGTTAGGCATCTGTTAAACATACAATTATCTAACCCGAAGGCCGGCACACCTTGAAGTTGAGAGGAACATCTGATCTCCCCATCAGGCATTATTAAACAAACAAGCATCGAACCCGAAGGCCAGCACAACACGAAGTTTTGAAGAACATATGACCTCGCCGTCAGGCATCTGTTAAACAAACAGGCATCGAACCCGAAGGACGGATCAACACGAAGTTGAGTGGAACATCTGACCTCGCCGTCAGGCATCTATTAAACAAACAAGCATCAAACCCGAAGCACGGCTCAACATGAAGTTGGGAGGAACATTTGACTTCATTGTCAAGCATCTGTTAAACAAATAGTCATCAAATTTGAAGGCCGACTCAACCCGAAGTTGAGAAGAACATCTGACCTTACTGTCAGGCATCTGTTAAACAAACAGGCATCGAACCCGAAGGGCGGCTCAACCCGAAGTTTATAAGAACATATGACCTCGCCATCAGGAATCTGTTAAACAAACAGGCATCGAACCTGAAGGCCGGCTCAACACGAAGTTGAGAGGAACATCTGACCTCGCCGTCACGCATTTGTTAAACAAACAGGCATATAACCCGAAGGTCGGCTCAACATGAAGTAGAGAGGAACATTTGACTTCACTGTCAAGCATCTGTTAAACAATCAGGCATCAAATCCGAAGGCCGACTCAACCCGAAGTTGAGAAGAACATCTGACCTCACCGTCAAGCATCTATTAAACAAACAGACATTGAACCCGAAGGGCGGCTCAACCCGATGTTGATAAGAACACCTAACCGCGCCATCAGGCATCTGTTAAACAAACAGGCATCAAACCTGAAAGCCGGCTCAACACGAAGTTGAGAGGAACATCTGACCTCGCCGTCATGCATTTGTTACACAAACAGGCATCGAACCCGAACGTCGGCTCAACACGAAATTGAGAGGAACATCTGACTTTGCCGTCAGGCATCTGTTAAACAAACAGGCATCGAATCCGAAGGCAGGCTCAACCCAAAGTTGAGAAGAACATCTGACCTCACCGTCAAGCATCTATTAAACAAACAGGCATCGAACCCGAAGGGCGGCTCAACCCGAACATGAGAAGAACATATGACCTCGCCGTCAGGAATCTGTTAAACTAACAAGCATCGAACCCGAAGGCCGGCTCAACACGAAGTTGAGAGGAACATCAAACCTGGCCGTCAGGCATCTGTTAAACAAACAGGCATCGAACCCGAAGGTCGGCTAAACATGAAGTTGAGAGGAACATTTGACTTCACTGTCATGCATCTGTTAAATAAACAGTCATCAAATTCGAAGGCCGGCTCAACCCGAAGTTGAGAAGAACAAATGATCTCACCGTCAAAAATCTGCTAAACAAACAGGCATCGAACCCGAAGGGCGGCTCAACCCGAAGTTAATAAGAACATCTGACCTCGCCATCAGGCATCTGTTAAACAAACATGCATTGATCCCGAAGGCCAGCTCAACACGAAGTTAAGAGGAACATCTGACCTCGTCGTCAGGCATCTGTTAAATAAAAGGCATCGAACCCGAAGGTCGGCTCAACATGAAGTTGAGAGGAACATTTGACTTCACTGTCAAGCATCTGTAAAACAAACAGGCATCAAATCCAAAGGCCGACTCAACCCGAAGTTGAGAAGAACATTAGACCTCGCCGTCAGGCATCTGTTAAACAAACAGGCATCGAACCTGAAGGGCAGCTCAACCCGAAGTTGATAACAACATTAGACCTCGCCATCAGGCATCTGTTAAAAAAACAGGCGTCGAACCCGAAGGCCGGCTCAACCCAAAGTTGAGAAGAACATCTGACCTCACCGTCAAGCATCTGTTAAAAAAACAGGCATCGAACCCGAAGGTCGGCACAACACGAAGTTGAGAAGAACACCTGACCTCACCGTCAGGCATCTGTTAAACAAACAGGTATCGAACCCGAAGGCCGACTCACCTTGAAGTTGAGAGGAATATCTGATCTCCCCATCAGGCATTATCAAACAAACAGGCATCGAACCCGAAGGCCGGTACAACATGATGTTTTGAAAAACATATGACCTCGCCGTCAAGCATCTGTTAAACAAACAGGCATCGAACCCGAAGCACGGCTCAACACGAAGTTTAGTGTAACATTTGACCTCTCCGTCAGGCATCTATTAAACAAACAAGATCAAACCCGAAGGACGGCTCAACATGAAGTTGGGAGGAACATTTGACTTCACTGTCAAGCATCTGTTAAACAAACAGTCATCAAATTTGAAGGTCGACTCAACCCGAAGTTGAGAAGAACATCTGACCTTACTGTCAGGCATCTGTTAAACAAACAGGCATCGAACCCGAAGGGCGGCTCAACCCGAACTTAAGAAGAACATATTACCTCGCCTTCAGGCATCTGTTAAACTAACAAGCATCAAACCCGAAGGCCGGCTCAACACGAATTTGAGAGGAACATCTAACCTGGCCGTCAGGCATCTGTTAAACAAACAGGCATCGAACCCGAAGGTCGGCTAAACATGAAGTTGAGAGGAACATTTGACTTCACTGTCATGCATCTGTTAAATAAACGGTCATCAAATTCGAAGGTCGACTCAACCCGAAGTTGAGAAGAACATATGACCTCACCGTCAAACACCTGCTAAACAAACAGGCATCAAAACTGAAGGGCGGCTCAACCCGAAGTTGATAAGAACATCTGACCTCGCCATCAGCCATCTGTTAAACAAACAGACATTGATCCCGAAGGCCAGCTCAACACGAAGTTGAGAGGAACATCTGACCTCGCCGTCAGGAATCTGTTAAATAAAAGGCATCGAACCCGAAGGTCGGCTCAACATGAAGTTGAGAGGAACATTTGACTTCACTGTCAAGCATCTGTTAAACAAACAGGCATCAAATCCGAAGGCCGGCTCAACCCGAAGTTGAGAAGAACATTAGACCTCGCCGTCAGGCATCTGTTAAACAAACAGGCATCGAACCTGAAGGGCAGCTCAACCCGAAGTTGATAACAAATTTAGACCTCGCCATCAAGCATGTGTTAAAAAAACAGGCATCGAACCCGAAGGCCGGCTCAACCCAAAGTTGAGAAGAACATCTGACCTCACTGCCAAGCATCTATTAAAAAAACAGGCATTGAATCCAAAGGACGGCTCAACCCGAAGTTGAGAAGAACATATGACCTCGTCGTCAGGCACCTGTTAAGCTAACAGGCATCGAACCCGAAGGCCAGCTCAACACGAAGTTGAGAGGAATATCTGAGCTCGCCGTCAGGCATCAAACCCGAAGGTCGGCACAACACGAAGTTGAGAATAACATCTGACCTAGCCGTCAGGCATCTGTTAAACAAACAACTATCGAACCCGAATGCCGGTACACCTTGAAGTTGAGAGGAACATCTGATCACCCCATCAGGCATTATTAAACAAACAGGCATCGAACCCGAAGGCCGGCACAACACGATGTTTTGAAGAACATATGACCTCGCCGTCAGGCATCTGTTAAACAAACAGGCATCGAACCTGAAGGACGGATCAACATGAAGTTGAGTGGAACATCTGACCTCGCCGTCAGGCATCTATTAAACAAACAAGCATCAAACCCGAAGGACGGCTCAACATGAAGTTGGGAGGAACATTTGACTTCACTGTCAAGCATCTGTTAAACAAACAGTCATCAAATTTGAAGGCCGACTCAACCCGAAGTTGAGAAGAACATCTGACCTTACTGTCAGGCATCTGTTAAACAAACAGGCATCGAACCCGAAGGGAGGCTCAACCCGAAGTTTATAAGAACATCTGGCCTCGCCGTCAGGAATCTGTTAAACAAACAGGCATCGAACCCGAAGGCCGGCTCAACACGAATTTGAGAGGAACATCTGACCTCGCCGTCACGCATTTGTTAAACAAACAGGCATATAACCCGAAGGTCGGCTCAACATGAAGTTTAGAGAATCATTTGACTTCACTCTCAAGCATCTGTTAAACAATCAGGCATAAAATCTGAAGTCCGACTCAACCCGAAGTTGAGAAGAACATCGGACCTCACCATCAAGCATCTGTTAAACAAACAGGCATCGAACCCGAAGTGCAGCTCAACCCGAACTTGAGAAGAACATATGACCTCGCCGTCAGGCATCTGTTAAATAAACAGGCATCGATCCCGAAGGCCGGCTCAGCACGAAGTTGAGAGGAACATCTGACCTTGGTTTCAGGCATCTGTTAAATAAACAGGCATCGAACTCGAAGGTCGGCTCAACATGAAGTTGAGAGGAACATTTACCTTCACTGTCGAGCATCTGTTAAACAAACAGTCATCAAATTCGAAGTCCGGCTCAACCCGAAGTTGAGAAGAACATCTGACCTCACCGTCAAGCATATGTTAAACAAACAAGCATCAAACCCGAAGCGCGGCTCAACCCGAAGTTGATAAGAACATATGACCGCACCGTCAGGCATCTGTTAAACAAACAGGCATCGAACCCAAAGGCCGCCTCAACACGAAGTTGAGAGGAACATCTGACCTCGCTGTCATGCATCTGTTAAACAAACAGGCATCGAACCCGAAGGTCGGCTCAACATGAAGTTGAGAGAAACATTTGACTTCACTGTCAAGCATATGTTAAACAAACTGGCATCAAATCTGAAGGCCGGCTCAACTCACAGTTTAGAAGAACATCTGACCTCACCGTCAAGCATTTGTTAAACAAACAGGCATCGAACCCGAAGGGCGGCTCAACCCGAAGTTGAGAAGAACATATTGTTGCACCCCAAAATTTGCCCAACTTTTCTTTACCTAGTTTATGTTTCATTTCATTCACATTAGCATTATCATTTGCATTTCATTGACATGTATGCAGGAGATCAAGAGGTATGATTACCAATCAATAGCTATACAAGGCTAGCTAAGAAGGTTATTCAAGTGTTCAAGGGTTGGTATCCTTGTCAGAGAAATTAAAAGATCCTCAGAGAGGGTGGTTGAAACCAAGAGTGTGTGTCTCCTAACTTGAAAGTTGTGGAAAGCCATCAGATGATTCTGAGGCCATGAGGATGGACTTGAGGTCTTTAGAGAGCTCATGAGAAGTGTTGAAGATCACTTTGAGGCCTAGACAGGTCATTGTGCAAGACTAAGAAGCCTCAGCCATGATGGGTGCAGCTAGGGTTTGATTGGGTCAACCCTAAGTCAACTGATGATTTGAAGAAGGTTGAGACCTAATCCAAGAGCCATGTGATCATGGATTGATACATTGAGATGTTATAAGGATGATTCCAAGGTTAACTCATCATGATTGAAGAGTTTGAGAAGTTTCAAGCTAGGGTTTCTGAGGCTTGACAGTGTAAAATCCCCTAGATTGACCCCTATCTTCAAGGCAATTTAACTCAAGATGTGATTGTCATCTCATCTTTCCCCCAACATGAATGTTGTAAAGCATGATCTTAGCTTTAATTTGAGTGCTATAAGTCTTTGATAGGATTTGTAGAACTCAAGTCATGACTTTGACAAGTTACAGGTCATCTGAGGTATGTGAATTTGGAGCTTGAAAGTTGTCCTACTTGCATGAAACTTTTGCCCTAGAAGGATGATTCCTATGAACTTTTGGTCAACATGAATGTTGTTCCTTATCCTCTTAGATTTCTAGAGAGTACTAGAAGTCCATGATAAGATTTGTAGAACTCAAGTTATGGCTTTGACAAGTCAAGGGTATTTTGGTCATTTGGAGATTACAGGTCATTTCAATCATAAGGCCATAACTCCTATTTGCAAGCTTCAAATGGGAAAAATTTCAACATCAAACTTGTTCAAAATGATGTTTTAACGCTAGCTAAGTGGTCATGAGAGCTTGGAATATCTTGCTTCACAAAATCACAAAAATGGTCTAAAATAAGGGTGAATTTCAAATGAACCAAAGATGGAAATTGGCATTTTTGATCTACATGTCCAAACCAAGCCATATGACATACCAATTTGATTGTAAAACACATTTTAAGAACATTGACATTGCCACAATTTTGGATTTAAGGTTAATTTGAGGACTTGCTTTGAAAAGTGGTTACTTACATCATAAGTAACAATTGCCAAACCAATATGCAAGGCATAACCAAGGCTCCTTTCAATCCAAAAACTTTCATAATCTCATTTGGAGAGAATTTGGATGAAAAGCATAATGAATACAAGCTGATGCAAGGAATGTCTTGAACATACCATGAGATTGGATTTTCAAGTGAAGTGAGATATTGAATTTCTCATTAGACTGATCTAGAACTTTCTAGATCATTCATTCATGTTCTATATAAACATATGAAGGGATTCCGGGCCAAGGTTGGTGAGGATTGAGAGAGGAGAGTGAGATTGCATTTTGAGTTTGCACCTTGCAAATCAAAATCTGTTACAAGGTTAGAGGCCATTTCAGTCCAAGAAATTGATCTCAATAGCTTGCTCTGAGGTTGGTGATTGATCCCAGATCAAATTCAAGGCCATGTTGTGGAGGAATCGTGAAGTAGCCATTGGAGTTGGAAGCTTGCAACTCAGAATCTGTTTCAAGAATTCAGAGCATTTCAATTCTTTTCTTTGCATACAGAAGGTTGATTAGAGGCTAGTGAAGGATTCTGCAAGTTCTTGAGGGTTGATTTGAAGATTCAACCACTCTGTTTGCTCAATTTTACCAGGTATGCAGTTCTTGTTCCATGGCTTAAATTAGGTAGAATCAATGGGAATTATTGTGTTAGATGCATTGTAGGTTGATGTAGGAAGGTTTATGGATCATTAATTTGGAAGTTAGTGACCAATTAGGGTTTATGCAATTTTCGGTTGAGATTGTGTTCTTGCGAATCTTGAGTTTTTAGAATGAATTAATGGCATGAATGGATTCCTGAGGAAATTTGGGACAAGATTCATCAATGAATCGTGGCCAATGGTGGATTCTATAGAGAGTTAGGGTTGTGGGTGGTTGATCGGAGAAGTCACCCGCGGTGACTCTAACGCGCGCAGATGAGGAGAGTTCAGAAATTCAAAAGGAAGAAGATGATCCTAGAGCCATTGGATTAGAGGAGGACCTTTGACCAAAGTGGGATCTAACGGCCACGAGCGATGGAAATTTTGTGAAGGATCTCTGAGTGCTTGGAACGCAGCGTTTCATTAATGTAATCTGGGTGGGCTTAGTCCATAGTTGATACTCACACCCCCTTTTCGGGCCCTACCCTGAAATGAACTGGATTTTGTTGCTACCTGCACCACGTGCCTATCATTTTATTTTGATTTTCATTTTATTTTTCATTTTATTCATGGTTATTAGAAAATTCATAAATAATTGAAAAATAGCTCAATTAATTCCATTATTTTTGCCATGGATTCATGATTGAATTTAGTATTTTTTAGATAAAAAATATTAATATTCCATGCATTTTCTGATTTTATGGCCATTTTTACATTTTAATTGATATTAAAATAATCATGGTTGATGCTTGATTTTGTTGAATTTGGTTTGATCATGTGATGATGATTCCTGCCCTGATTTTTTGTGTGTAGCTAGCATAGATATTCATGTTCCCCCTAGATGTTTCTCACATTTTTTTTGGTGAAGGTAAGTGGTAGTTTTAGGTTGAAACTTTAAGAGCTCCATTTTTAGGGTTTATGGTTGATACCTTGTGGTTTAGATTTTATTTTTAGAACTTGGTGGATGATTCAACCTCTGATTTTTGTATGGTAGATTCATGTTTGAATTAGGATCCCTTAGGAATTTTTGTAGGAATTTTCAAGGTAGTTTACTGTTGCACCCCAAAATTTGCCCAACATTTCTTTACCTAGCTTATGTTTCATTTCATTCACATTAGCATTATCATTTGCATCTCATTGACATGTATGCAGGAGATCAAGAGGTATGATTACCAATCAAAGAATACACAATGTTGCGGTTAGAATATGATATCAAATTATTAATTAATTTGAATCGCATCTTTAGTTCACAACCGCTCTTTGATTTATCCGAAGGAAAAGGTCAAAAGAGGAAAACCTAATTTTGCATCGTAAAGACAATGCGGGGAGAGATCTAGGTAAGGGGTTGGTTAAGCTTAGGGAAGGTACTAGCACCCTAAACTTCTGTAGTACTCTACAGGAACCTTTTGTTTATTGTATGCTTTTTTATTTTATTATCTGTTTGAAATATAATGCTAAGGGATAGAGTGACCTAAAGACCTAAGGGTTAGTCCTAAGTTTACTCGGCAAGACGTCGCATCTTGTGCCTACGTATCCTGGATAGGGAATGGAATCAGAGTAATTGTAGTTCCCCTCGAAAGGGAGGTTAGAAACGTCTTGACTGTGGTCAAGGTTTCAATGGGGAATAAACGTATCTTAAGGACACGCTTATGTGGAGTCTTTGAAACTCCTATTTCTACGTTGAATTTGTTAATTAAAAATTTAGGGTTGAAATTAGGGATTCCACGGCGGGAAACCCTAAAACAAAGTACGGCGACTCTTTGACCTAAAACTAGGGTAAAGGGTATTTTTGTCCACGGCGGGACGCCTAGGTTAATTAGGGTTTGAGACGGCTAAAACTAGGGTTATTGACTTGGCAGTCAAACAGCTAGACCTAATTCCTTCGGAGGGATTCTAACGGTAAAAACATGCAAAATACGACAAATTACTATTCAGCAGAATTAAAGTGCGGAAAAATAAAGAAAGCGGTAAAAAAAGCATCGCGACGATCACTCGCGTAAATTACAAATTCCCAAAAAATGCAAAATAAAATAACTGCGACCATGGCCTCGCGTAAATTACATCCATGGAACAAAAACGAACAAATGAAATAATAACGAGTTGAAACAAACAAATTAACGAGGGTTAGACAAAAATGAAACGGCTAAATCACAACTTATTTCTTTTTGAGTTTTTATTGAGAAGAGGAGAGGAGAATTAATTTCATGCTTAAATGGAGAAACTATTCTAATTATTTACTAAAAATTTTAATAAAGAAACTGGTTTTAATTTTAATGAAAAAATGTCTTGAAAAAAAATGTTTTAATGTTATCGAAAATAAATGTTTTAAATTTTAATTAAAAAAATGTTTTAAATTTTAATGAAAAAATTTGATTTAAATTCAACGAAAAAGGTTTTAATTTTTGTTTTAGTGAAAGAAAGGTCATTTTTTAATTTTTGTGTTAACTTAATGAAAAATGGTTTTAATTGGAAAAAAGCTTTAATTAAGAAAAACTGTTTTATTTAGAAATATGTTTTTAAATAAAAAATGATTTAATTTTTGAAAAAAACTTTTTAGAAAGATCTTAATTTTTAAAAAACTAATTACCTTATGTTTTTTTTTTTGTTGTTGAAATAGCTTACCTAAACTTAATTGCATTATTAATTACAAACTACATAGTTAATATAAATGAAAAAATAAACAATTGAATAATAAAATAAAAAAATGAAACGTAAATAAAAAGGCTTCTGCCGTTTTCTCCCTGGATGACTATCGAAGCTTTTCCTCTCCTTCAATCCTTGCATGTCATCTTCTATTTATTCTTCCCATTAATCTACAATCAATGAACAAAACAACACACAAAAATCATAAAATGCCGTAAATCAAAGGAAAGAGAAAGCTTACGGTAACGACGATGATGTTGAACGAACTAAGCCTCCGCCGTTGGGACTTTTTGCTCGCCGGTAGCGCTTGGCCGATGATGAATTCAAACTTGTTAGGGTTCTTCCAAAAAAATTCCTTCTTCTGATAAATCGTGAGAACGGCCGCCATTTTTCTCTTTTGTCTCCTTCTCCTTTTATCAAATGCAACTCATGTTTATATAGGTAACAAATTAGGGTTAACTCTAACCTAATGCCTATTTTAAAGCCCAACTTAAATAATTAGTCAAAACTAAAAAAACAAACTAAAACAAACTTAAAAGAATAAAATCTTTTCTAATATTTTTAATTTTATGATTTTTTGATGTTTTTATGAGTAATATGGAAAAAAGTGAAAAAATAATATTTTTTAAAAAATAATTTAAATAAAATACGAAAATAATAATTAAATAATAAAAAAAAACTATTTTGTTATTTTTTTTTTATAAAAATAGAAAAGTTAGAATAAAAATAAAAGAAAAACAAAAAGTGAAGAAGGTGGGATTTGAACTCTCGACCTCTCACACTCACAACTACTTACACACGATCTCTTGCCAATTGTGCCATTTTATTCATTCGAAATAAAGTGGCACTAGAAACTATGTAAAGGTAGGACAAATTTGGGGTGCAACAGATGCCCCTATTTAAATAGCTTCACCGGATGATTTGAGCAGCGGAGACTCGAGAAATCGCGGTGAAAGGGATTTAAATACAGATAACCGGAAATTTGGCCCCTAGATGTAGTGATATGCAATGATATGGACAAAATAACACGAACTATAATGCTGACAATGCCATGAATCTAATATGATGCGTATGATGAAAATGAAAAAAATGCACGGATGCAGACGAAACAACGTCACAGGGGACGGCGCAACGAGGAAATGCACTGGGGAAGAAGACACGCGGTGGTGACAAGGTAACATATGATCCACACGGAGGCAGGACCAGGTAAACGACAGACGCTAGAGTTTTCGGGACATTCCTTGAAGAGATCGAGCGGGATCTTCAGGACTCACCAGAAAACATATAGGGAGAGACAACATCAGAACATTTCGGAAGAACATCGAAAAGGAGACACGTCGTATCTGGAAGAACGTCAGATAGACATGACACGAAATAGTCGATGGGTGCCAAGTAAACTGGACTTTGTCCACAATGTAAGACGCAGATAAAACACGACCTCGGGGAGAAAAATGCGAATGGGGATAAAACACCCATGCTGCCAAGTAACTAAATTCGTCCACAAGGTAAGACGCGGATAAAACACGACCTCGGGGAGAAAAATGCAAATGGGGATAAAGCACCCATGATGCCAAGTAAATAAATTCGTCCACGAGGTAATACGCGGGTAAAACACGACCTCGGGGAGAAAAATGCAAATGGGGATAAAGCACCATGATGTTAGGTAAACCCAGGAATATCTGGTAAACGGGGAATAAAACACCCGGGATAAAGGTACATGGGGGATAAAACACCCAAGGATAGAAGGTAAGTGGGGAGTAGAGCACCCAAGATAGACATGTAAATGGGGAGTAAAGCACCCAAGATAGACATGTAAATGGGGAGTAAAACACCCAAGATAGACATGTAAATGGGGAGTAAAGCACCCAGGATAGAAATGTAAATAGGGAGTAAAGCACCCAAGATAAAAATGTAAATGGGGAGTAAAGCACCCAAGATAGAAATGTAAATGGGGAGTAAAGCACCCAAGCTAGAAATGTAAATGGGGAGTAAAGCACCCAAGATAGAAATGTAAATGGGGAGTAAAGCACCCAAGCTAGAAATGTAAATGGGGAGTAAAGCACCCAAGATAGAGAGGTAAATGGGGAATAAAGCACCCAAGATAGAGAGGTAAATGGGGAATAAAGCACCCAAGATAGAAATGTAAATGGGGAGTAAAGCACCCAAGATAGAAATGTAAATGGGGAGTAAAGCACCCAAGATAGAAATGTAAATGGGGAGTAAAGCACCCAAGATAGAAATGTAAATGGGGAATAAAGCACCCAAGATGTGCACATGTATAGGAATTATGCTATGACATATGATCAAATGCAAATGCAGACGTCGACGACAAGACTCGACTCTTTCTGTGAGATGACAAAACTGAAGGACTGATTCCTCAACACGGAGATCACTGTCATTCTGTTAAACTGTATCAAGTTGATAGTCACTGTAGGAATGATGAATAACTGCTTAGGGATTATGCAAGTAAACTGCCCCAGGTCAAATGAACTGATAATTGCTTCAGCTGTCTAATTCGTGGAATCGACTGTTTTGCTGTATCCTCGGAGGGCTTGCCCCAGTCTGGGTCTTGAACAATTCTCTGGATAAACCAAATCTGAGAAGATATTGCCTTGAACAAATCTTGAACTAATTCTTTGACAGGATGTAAAAGGAACTTGCCCTTGATAAGATCACTTGACCAAGTTTCTCATTGTTTGAAAATTCCTTAGAGGAAAGCCAGTTTGCAAACAAAAATATTCATACAAACATGGTAATGCAAAGTTCATGCGATTTTTGAAAAATTATTTTTGAAAGATGGAAAATACATGAGTCGTTAGTCAGAACAAGGCGGTTTAAGACACTCAAAGTTTAAAATAAAAGTGTATTGCCAAAATAAATGATTCACAAGGATCTTTTGGAGTCAGGTTACGCAATCTTGTTGTAGTATACTTTCAAAATAACCCTGTTTCAGTTAGGTCTTTTGAGGGTTGTAACGTGGCCTGGTTCAAGGTTTATGAAATAAAAGATAAAGGCTCAAAATTTATTTGTACCCACCCAATCTACGTGATGATCTTCAGTCCTATGCTCAGTTAACTCATACTATGCATTCAGGTTCCCATAAGTTAGGGATTTCATTGATCGTAGCAGTGATGATTCAGAAGTCAAAGGGACCTATGAAAAGGCAGCCACTACTCCCCTATAACATTTGATTGTTTTGACATTGAGGATTTTCAGGGTAAGGATTTAAAACTCCTCTCTGCATTATCCCTAAATTTTGCCTGAGCTGTTTCTTGTGAAGATTACAGTCAGCGGGATGCCCCAGTTTTGCCTAAGTCTCCTTCATAGGTTTTGACTTAGCGGGCTTCTTTTGCTTTTTTAATATTATTTTTTTGTGTGAAGGAAAGTGACTGTTTGATTTTAATGATTACGGTGAACCATCATCGACCTTTTGATTAGAAAACATCTTCGACACTTGTTTGACGTGTGCGAAGGAAAATTTGTTAATGAAGGTGTATCGTATGAACACACAACCAAGTTAACTGAGAACTACCCATCCCAAGGTTAAAATTGTGGGTTTTTTGTAACGAAAGAAACTCCAACTTCTAGGCTCGAAGGGGGTAACGAGGGATTAACTTCCTTATTTCTCCAGTGTTTGGGAATTGAAACAATGCCTTACATCGTCAACAAGGTTTGATTGAAAGCATACTGACAGCAATTATGAGTATAACGTTTTCATCATCCTCCCTCCAATCTTTGCATACCAAAAATTCGGACAAAGGTAAATATTTGAAAGATAAAGCATAGAGATAAAAATAATAGATAAAATTAATTAAATCAAAAGTTGCAATGCTCAGTTCACCGATATAAAAGTACAAACATAGTTCGAAAGAAAACAGCTAATAAAATAAGGAAAATACAAACAATGAGAAACAAAGGTCTGTGATTAAAACAATACAAAGATAAACTGTCATGTCTAAAACAAATAAATAGCCTACTGAGGTCAGCCTGAAGCTTCACTTCTGATGCCCTGGCAAAGGATTCTTCTGGATGTTTGGAGGATTGTCTGGAAAATCAAGTATCCCTGCTCTCATCAGCTCACGCACTCTGGCTTTCAGTGCAAAACAATGCTCCAAGTCATGGCCTAAGGCACCCTCATGAAAAGCGCACTGGAAATCAGCCCTAAATCCAGCTGGAGGAGGATTAGGAGGAGGTGGTAAAGCCCTTGTAGTGATCAGCCCTTGTTGAACCAGGTAAGGATAAAGTTCTGTGTAAGTCATGGGAATAGGATCAAATTGATTCCTATTTTGATACTGGTCTTGTCTAATAACTGGACGTTGAGGATTCTGAGCTGGCTGCGGAGCAACAACAGGTTGAGATCCCTGACGAGGCTTTCTTGATTCAGTCATGACAGCATTGGTCTGCTCGTCCTTCCTCTTATGGAAATTCCCATAGGATTTCTTTGCACCATTAGAAGATTCGGCAGCTTTGGATACCTTCCCATTTTTCAAACCTTCTTCTAACCTTTGGCCAATAGTCACCAGATCTGTAAAGCTTGAAGAGACGCTCCCAATCATCTTTTCCCAATAGAAAGGAGACAAAGTATCCATGAATATTCCTGTCAGTTCCTTCTCTGCTATAGGGGGTTCGACTTGAGAAGCTAACTCCCTCCAACGCTGAGCATACTCCTTGAACGACTCTTTTTCCTTCTGAGACATACTTTGAAGCTGACGACGATCGGGAGCCATATCCAAATTGTATTTGTATTGCTTCATAAAAGCGTTGACGAGATCTTGGAAGCAGTGGACACTGTTATGCTGTAAGTTCATATACCATTTAAGAGAAGCACCACTCAAACTATCCTGAAAGCAATGAATGAGCAACTTCTGATTGTTGGTGTAAGCTGCCATCTTTCGGAAGTACATGACTAGATGGGCTCTTGGACATGAATGACCTTGATACTTCACGAACTCAGGAGTCTTGAACTTGGCAGGCAAAACAAGACCAGAAACTAGGCACATATTATCGGCATCAACATTGAAGAAATCAGTACCCTCGACAGCTTGGAGTCTCTTGTTTATGATCTGAAACTGTTCCCGGGTGATCTCAGGCTCAACAAAATCTTCTTGAACATCGGCAACATTGTACTCATAGGGAGGATTCTCAACGGGAGCTTGGATAGTTTGATTAACCGTGTGGACCACAGGTTGGGCCTCGGTAAGGATAGGAGCTTGAAAAACCGGTCTGACAGCCTGACCAATCATAGCAGCAGATGCAATAGGTGGAGAGTAGTTAGGAGGTAAACCAAACTCAGGCCAACTAGAGGGCGGCACTGAAACAAGAGGTGGATTAACACTTGAAACTTCCTGAATGACAGTCCTCTGAGGTGGCTCTCCTCTGGCAATCAACACTTGAAGCATCTCGGTAAGCCTGGTCATGCCTGCTTTCAACTCATCAATCTCCATTCGGACCTCCGCATTATGTTCCTCTTGTTCTGACATTTGGCGTCTATAGTTAGCTCTAGTCTGATATCTGTGTCGAGGAATCAGCTTGACGACTCAACGGAACACTGGAAGATAAAGACAACTGGACATGAGAAACCTGGGGAAAGATGCCATGCAAGACATGATGCTAATGCAATGCAATAGTTTCAAGAACTTCAACGGTCGATTGCAAACATTTCTTTTTTAGGAAAGTTGGAAACAGTTTTAAAATTTGAAATATAAGACTTTTGAATTCTCAAAGGACTGTTGAATTCCTTGAAACTAGGAATGATGTTTTATGAATGCCATGCACAAATACACACAAACAACAAAGTCCTAGGTTAGAGGAACAATGAATGAAGTTAAGGTCTACCCTTCCCCAAAGGTATGTATTATGGGGTAGTTGTACCTGCAGAACAAGGTTCTAAAGCGGTGCCCAAAGTCATCAATCCATCTTTCGGATATTATCAACTTTCCAACTAACTCGGAGGTCGATAATATCCTCAAGAGAACCTCATTTGAGTGTAGTATCACGTAGCAACTATTGTAGGACTACTCCCACATAGTTCCCGCACTACGTCCTATATAAGGCCAAGGTGGTGTTAAGGTACTACGGTCCCCAGTATCACAGACTCCAATTGAAAATAGTAAAAGTTTTCACGACTGCACTCGATCAACCGAACCATTTTCGAAAGGGTCTCAACTGAGCGGTGATTCTCGAGTTGACTTGGTCGGGACTCACTCCCGGCAAGCCTCGTCGAATATCTCACCTTCCTATAATAAGGTCACTCAAGCCCGGGTTAAGACTTATCTCACAACAATAGGTATCCCCCAATAAAGGTAAAACATGAATATATATACAACAGACAAATAATAAATAAATAGCATACAAAAGCAAAATAGGGGTAACCCTTAAAAATTAGGAGGGTCCCCAGTGAAGTCGCCATTTTCTGTTGCGGTTAGAATATGATATCAAATTATTAATTAATTTGAATCGCATCTTTAGTTCACAACCGCTCTTTGATTTATCCGAAGGAAAAGGTCAAAAGAGGAAAACCTAATTTTGCATCGTAAAGACAATGCGGGGAGAGATCTAGGTAAGGGGTTGGTTAAGCTTAGGGAAGGTACTAGCACCCTAAACTTCTGTAGTACTCTACAGGAACCTTTTGTTTATTGTATGCTTTTTTATTTTATTATCTGTTTGAAATATAATGCTAAGGGATAGAGTGACCTAAAGACCTAAGGGTTAGTCCTAAGTTTACTCGGCAAGACGTCGCATCTTGTGCCTACGTATCCTGGATAGGGAATGGAATCAGAGTAATTGTAGTTCCCCTCGAAAGGGAGGTTAGAAACGTCTTGACTGTGGTCAAGGTTTCAATGGGGAATAAACGTATCTTAAGGACACGCTTATGTGGAGTCTTTGAAACTCCTATTTCTACGTTGAATTTGTTAATTAAAAATTTAGGGTTGAAATTAGGGATTCCACGGCGGGAAACCCTAAAACAAAGTACGGCGACTCTTTGACCTAAAACTAGGGTAAAGGGTATTTTTGTCCACGGCGGGACGCCTAGGTTAATTAGGGTTTGAGACGGCTAAAACTAGGGTTATTGACTTGGCAGTCAAACAGCTAGACCTAATTCCTTCGGAGGGATTCTAACGGTAAAAACATGCAAAATACGACAAATTACTATTCAGCAGAATTAAAGTGCGGAAAAATAAAGAAAGCGGTAAAAAAAGCATCGCGACGATCACTCGCGTAAATTACAAATTCCCAAAAAATGCAAAATAAAATAACTGCGACCATGGCCTCGCGTAAATTACATCCATGGAACAAAAACGAACAAATGAAATAATAACGAGTTGAAACAAACAAATTAACGAGGGTTAGACAAAAATGAAACGGCTAAATCACAACTTATTTCTTTTTGAGTTTTTATTGAGAAGAGGAGAGGAGAATTAATTTCATGCTTAAATGGAGAAACTATTCTAATTATTTACTAAAAATTTTAATAAAGAAACTGGTTTTAATTTTAATGAAAAAATGTCTTGAAAAAAAATGTTTTAATGTTATCGAAAATAAATGTTTTAAATTTTAATTAAAAAAATGTTTTAAATTTTAATGAAAAAATTTGATTTAAATTCAACGAAAAAGGTTTTAATTTTTGTTTTAGTGAAAGAAAGGTCATTTTTTAATTTTTGTGTTAACTTAATGAAAAATGGTTTTAATTGGAAAAAAGCTTTAATTAAGAAAAACTGTTTTATTTAGAAATATGTTTTTAAATAAAAAATGATTTAATTTTTGAAAAAAACTTTTTAGAAAGATCTTAATTTTTAAAAAACTAATTACGTTATGTTTTTTTTTGTTGTTGAAATAGCTTACCTAAACTTAATTGCATTATTAATTACAAACTACATAGTTAATATAAATGAAAAAATAAACAATTGAATAATAAAATAAAAAAATGAAACGTAAATAAAAAGGCTTCTGCCGTTTTCTCCCTGGATGACTATCGAAGCTTTTCCTCTCCTTCAATCCTTGCATGTCATCTTCTATTTATTCTTCCCATTAATCTACAATCAATGAACAAAACAACACACAAAAATCATAAAATGCCGTAAATCAAAGGAAAGAGAAAGCTTACGGTAACGACGATGATGTTGAACGAACTAAGCCTCCGCCGTTGGGACTTTTTGCTCGCCGGTAGCGCTTGGCCGATGATGAATTCAAACTTGTTAGGGTTCTTCCAAAAAAATTCCTTCTTCTGATAAATCGTGAGAACGGCCGCCGTTTTTCTCTTTTGTCTCCTTCTCCTTTTATCAAATGCAACTCATGTTTATATAGGTAACAAATTAGGGTTAACTCTAACCTAATGCCTATTTTAAAGCCCAACTTAAATAATTAGTCAAAACTAAAAAAACAAACTAAAACAAACTTAAAAGAATAAAATCTTTTCTAATATTTTTAATTTTATGATTTTTTGATGTTTTTATGAGTAATATGGAAAAAAGTGAAAAAATAATATTTTTTAAAAAATAATTTAAATAAAATACGAAAATAATAATTAAATAATAAAAAAAAACTATTTTGTTATTTTTTTTTTATAAAAATAGAAAAGTTAGAATAAAAATAAAAGAAAAACAAAAAGTGAAGAAGGTGGGATTTGAACTCTCGACCTCTCACACTCACAACTACTTACACACGATCTCTTGCCAATTGTGCCATTTTATTCATTCGAAATAAAGTGGCACTAGAAACTATGTAAAGGTAGGACAAATTTGGGGTGCAACACACAATACCATGAAGCTATCTAAGAAGGTTAGTCAGGTGCTCAAGGGTTGATATCCTTGTCAGGGAAAGTAAAAGATCCTCAGAGATAGTGGTTGAAACCAAGAGGGTGTGTCTCCTAACTTGAGAGTTGTGAGAAGTCATCAGATGATTCTGAAGCCATGAAGTTGGACTTGAGGTCTTGAGAGAGCTCATGAGAAGATTTAAAAATCACTTTGAGGCCTAGCCAAGTCATTGTGCAAGATTAAGAAGGCTCAGCCATGAGTGGTGCAATTAGGGTTTGACTGGGTCAACCTTAAGTCAACTGATGATTTGAACAAGGTTGAGACCTAGTTCAAAGGCCATGTGATCATGGATTGATACATTGAGATGTTATAAGGATGATTCCAAGGCCAACTCATCATGATTGAGGAGTTTGAGAAGTTTCAAGCTAGGGTTTCTAAGACTTGACAGTGTAAAATCCCCTAGTTTGACCCCTATCTTCAAGGCAATGTAGCTCAAGATGTGATTGTCATCTCATATTGCCCCCAACATGAATGTTGTAGAGCATGGTCTTATATTTAATTTGAGTGCTAGAAGTCCTTTATAGGATTTGTAGAACTCAAGTTATGACTTTGACAAGTTACAGGTCATCTGAGGTATGTGAATTTGGAGCTTGAAAGTTGTCCAACTTGCATGAAACTTTTGCCCTAGAAGGATGATTCCTATGAACTTTACATGAATGTTGTTCCTTATCCTCTTAGCTTTCTAGAGAGTACTAGAAGTCCTTGATAGGATTTGTAGAACTCAAGTTATGGCTTTGACAAGTCAAGGGTATTTTGGTCATTTGGATATTATAGGTCATTTCAATCATAAGGCCATAACTCCCATTTGCAAGCTTCAAATGGGAAAATGTTCAACATCAAACTTGTTCAAAATGATGTTTTAAGGCTAGCCACGAGGTCATGAGAGCTTGGAATAGCTTGCTTCACAAAATCACAAAAATGGCCTAAAATAAGGATGAATTTCAAATGAACCAAAGATGGAAATTGGGATTTTTTGATTTACATGTCCAAACCAAGCCATATGACATACCATTTTGATTGTAAAACACATTTTAAGAACATTGACATTGCCACAACTTTGACTTGAGGTTCAATTTGAGGACTTGCTTTGAAAAGTGTTTACTTGCATCTTAAGTAACAATTGCCAAACCAATATGCAAGGTATAACCAAGGTTCCTTTCAATCCAAACACATGCAAAATACCATTAGGAGATAAATTGGAAGAGAATGAGGGTGAATACAAGCTGCCAACATGAGCTGTTATGAACACACCATGAGATTGAACTTTCCATGACATGAGATATTGAATTTCTCATTAGAGTGATCTAGAACTTTCTAGATCATCCATACATGTTCTATATATGATTTAGAAGTGGTTCAGAGTGAAGGTTGGTGAGAATTGAGAGAGGAGAGTGAGATTCCACTTTGAAATTTCTCATTGCAAATCAAAATTGGTTACAAGGTTTGAAGCCATTTCAATCCAAGATTTTGATCTCAAAAGCTTGCTCTAGCATTGGTGGATGATTCCAGATGGAGAATTGAGCAAGATTGGTGAAGAATCGTGTCATAGCCATTGAAATTTTTCATCTGCAACTCAGAATTGGTTTCAAGAATCCAGAGCATTTCAACTATTTTCATTGCATACAGAAGGTTGGTTAGTGGCTAGTGAAGGATTCTGCAAGTTCTTGAGGGTTGATTTGAAGATTCAACCACTCTGTTTGCTCGAGTTTACCAGGTATGCAGTTCTTATCCCATGGCTTGATTTAAGTAGAATCCATAGGTTTTGAATAGCTAGATGCATTATAGAATGGTGTAGGAAGATTTCTGGATCATCAATTTGGAGATTAGTGACCAATTAGGGTTCATGGAATTTTCGGTTGAGATTGTTATTCTTGGATTCTTGAGTTGTTAGCATGATTAAATGGCATAGGAAGATTCCTTGTGAAAATTGGGGTAAGATTCATGTAGAGACCTCTTGGAATGGAGGCCTGTGGAGAGAGTTAGGGTTGGGAGTGATGATCTGGAGAACCACCGGCGGTGGCCATGGCTGCGCGCGAGTTTCAGAGATTCAAAAGGTTGAAGACAACCTTAGAGTCATTGGATGGGACTGAGACCTTTGACCAGATGAGGATCCAACGGCCACGTATTGATTTGAGTTTGTGAAGGATTTCTGAACTAATGTGAAACGCAGCATTTCATTTAAGTGTTGGTTTTGGGCTCAGTCAGTAGTTGATAACCACACCCCCCTTATGGCCCAATCACTAAAATGAACTGATTTCTTATGCTAATTACACCATGCGCTTATCATTTTTCTTTTGATTTTCATTTCATTTCTCATTTTATTCATGGTTATTGATTAATTCATAAAAAATGGAAAAATAACTCAATTAATCCCATTCTTTTTACTATGGATTCATGATTGGATCTAGTATTTTTTAGATAAAAAATATTATAATTCCATGCATTTTATGATTTTATGGGATTTTTTACATTTTAATTGACATTAAAATAATCATGTTTGATGTTTGATTTTGTTGAATTTGGTTTGATCATGTGCTGATGATTTTGGCCTTGATTTTTTGTGAGTAGCTAGCATAGATATGCATGTTCCCCCTAGATTTTTTTCATATTTTTGTGACGAATGTAGGTGGTAGTTCTAGGTTGAAACTTTAGAAGCTCCATTTTTAGGGTTTATGGTTGATACCTTGTGATTTAGGTTTTATTTTTGTAACTTGGTGGATGATTCTACCTCTGATTTTTGTATGGTAGATTCATGATTGAATTAGGATCCCTTAGGAATTTTTGTAGGAATTTTCAATGTAGTTTACTATTTTTGTTTGATTTTAGTTTAGATGCTAACTTTAGATGATTCTAATGCACTAATTCAACTAGAATGACTTCTTTAGTTCCCTTAGATTAGGGTTTTGCTTTGCTTGTTCTTGGATGATATTGAAGACAAGCTTGGGGCTACCATGGATTGAATGAAGAAGCTTGGATGTGAAGATCTTCCCTTCTTTTGGTGTAGTGTTGATTAGGTGTTAAGATTAGGGTGTAGGCAGAGCTTCTAGATAGATTCTCTTCCTTCATAAACATGGAAGATGTTGTTCACTTCCATTCTTCCCTGTGATGTAAGGTCCCCTTGTAAAGGCCTTATCCTTCCTTTGGTAGGATGTGTGGCTCTTTACAAGTTGGTAGAACCTTTGAGGGTCCCTTTCTCTGATGATAGGATGCTTAGTGGTGACCTTTGGTCTTCACTCTGCTGTCAATCATCCAAACTTTGCTCATGTCAAATGAATCTTTCTCCCTTGCTAGAGGATGGAGTTCCTTCCTTGTTAGAAGATTGAAGAGGCTAGAGGAGTTGATACTTCTTTGTGTTTGAAGAGTATCTTTAGGAGCTGAGGCTTGTAGATCAGGAAGAGCAAGTTAATACTTGCAAGGAGGAGAGAGCTGAAGCTTGAAGGTCCAGAAGAACAAGCTGGCACTTGTGAAGAAGATCAAATTGAGATTGAAGAAAGAGATGAAGCTTGAAGGACAAGTTGATACTTGTGGTTGATACTTTGAGAGCCTGAAGAAACAAGTTGATACTTGATATGAGGAGTGAAGCCTGAAGGTGGAATTTACTGAAGAGCTGAGGCTTGAGGATTAAGAATAGGTTGACACTTATGTTGGATGTATTGGAAGCTTGAGGAAGCAAGTTGACACTTGCTATTGAGGATGATAGCCCTAAAAAGCTGTTGAAGACTGAGGACTGAACTGTTGTCAGAGGATTGCTTTGCTGTGAAGCTGTGGGAGTTGTTGATCTGTTTCCTTTCCTATTTGTTTGCTTGTTGTGCAATTGTATTGGTGTGACTTTTTTGATTTGCTTGATGCATTAGAATAAGTTCATGTTTAGATTCTTTTAAGCTAGGAGCATGATTGCACTAGAGGTTGAGTTGGTCCCTCTGCTTGTATTTTTACTGTATGGCTTTGCTTGCTGGTATTCGGTAGAGCCCAGCTCCCTTGCCTATGTGGTTTGTTATTTGCTTGATGGCATTTTATTTCATTCCCTCTGTATGATTACAGTTGCTCATATTTTGCTTGATAGCATGTTCTTCTTCTGTATGATTGCAGTTGCTTATTATTCTGTTTGCTTGATAGCATTTTATTCTTCCTGTATGATTGCAGTTATTCATATCTGGCTTGAGGTTGAGATGAGCTTGTGGAGGCTGATGCCCCGCACACATTTCCTCCCTCACTTGCATTGCATGCATTTTACTGTGTATCTGTTTACTGTTTAAGTTGATGCTTTACCTGTTTCTATATATCATTGACATGATCCCCAAGGAATCTCACTTCCTTTGATAAGGAAGTGATGATAGAACTTTAGGTTGAAACCTCTGCATGATAACTTCTAGGAGTTCCCTGTTTCAAACTTCAACCATAGGATGAATCCTTGGCATGACAACATTAGGACTTGATAGTCTCCCCGTAGTTGTCCCTCTCTCTTATCATCTCAAAACAAATTAAAATACAGTAATAAAGGTTAACTGACGTCGTACGTTACGAGCCTTAACCTACTTGAGAAAGGGTTGTCGGAGAGTTTCTTTTCGACAGCTTGGATGTTTAGTATGGCACCCTTTAGGTGACATGCGATGCATTCACTCTCAGGTCATAGTCTCTAGTGCGATATTGGTTGCAAACATCCATAAAAAACAGTTCTTCCGTAAAAGACAGAAAACAAACTTCAACCTTTTTGCCCCGTGGGCCCATAATTCAAAGGAAGCTTTTCTGAAGAAAAGAGTGTCGTTAACTCTCAGTTCTACCGCAAACGGTAACGCCTAAGTCTCCAAAGGTCGAGCTGCGTACACCAAACTGCTGGAACTGTTTGTTAACCCTACTCGATAAAACAGGTGAATCTGAACCGCCGTAATCCGTATTATCCCGAACTACGTAAGCTCTGATCTCTCATACCTGTTGAGAGTACGTAGGCACAATACTGACATATTGGCGAGCCGCCTTCCCCGTACCCCGTAGTCAGCCGAACTACGTTGACTCTGATTTCTCATTCTCTGATGAGAATACGTAGGCATAAAGCGCGACACTTTGCCGAGTCATTTTCTTTTCTTTTCAGACTGGCCTTGATAGGTAGATAGTTAAATAAACCCATCAGATAAACACAACAAGCGTGGATCCCATCGAGTACGATGGACGTGAGGGGTGCTAATACCTTCCCCTTGCGTAACCGACTCCCGAACCCAGACAATGGTTGCGATGACCTTGTCTTATACCTTTTCGTCAGGTTTTTCCGATCGTTTCCTTTCCCGTTCTGAGGGATAAATAACGAAAGGTGGCGACTCTTCTGTTTTGCCGACACCTTATTTTCGCGGAAGCGACAGCTGGCGACTCTGCTGGGGACTTGATAGTTTCCTAGGGATCCAACGTCCCTTATGCGAGTCAATTTGGGGATCCAACGTCCCCTGCGAGAGTCAATCCTAGCGCTTGTATGATTACTTGTTGGGTTGTTTTTATTTATCGCATTTTATTTCCCGCACTTTATTTTTCAGTATGATATGATTATCTGTGCTGTTGTGGGAGGGGCATTCTGATGAGTGAGAAGCCAAACCTAGGCTTGAGTGTACCTAGCATTAGTTGTGGAAATTAGTGGGCACGTGCTTGCTTTGCAGGCACTAGTGTCTCATGAAATCCACGCTCAGACGAGGTTCTCCCGGTTAACTTCCTTTTTAACCCTTTGGGTTGAGGGGGTTGTTGGTTTGGAGGATTGTCGACTCTGGGGACCGATCATTTGGAATTCTGGTGAGTGAGGCCGCTTCAGGAGACGGTGATGCCACACCTTCTGGGTATCGTATCACCCGTCTTGAATGGCTGTGACGTTGATGACCGCATAGGATTCCGAACTTGTGTCAGTATAGGTCCATACTTGTGAGCAGGGTTGGGTTTGTTGCAGGAAACCTTAACCTTCAGGCTACCTGGTTTTCTTGATAGTGAATCAGTTTTGTTGGTATCAGAGGTTCTCATCATCAGATGTTCGTTCTTGACAGAGCAGATTTATGGTCCTGTATCAGAGGTCCTTATTATCAGATTTATGGCCCGATATCAGGGTTTTCTTATCATCAGAGATATGGTTGTTCTTGACAGAGCAGTATTGTGGTTTTGTTGATACAGAATCTTCACCTTCATCACCTCAACAGCACAATCACCTTGATCTCCTGCTGCATGATTGCATTTTACATTGCTTTGCATACCCATTTGCATTTCATTAACGTGTGTCTGTGTTGCAGGTACCGTTTCCCCCGATTCAGGATTTCTTGCCTTCTATTGTGCTATCATGGGTTCTCTGAGAAAGACCGTGGCTTACAAACTCCCCACTCCTGATGTTGTTCAGCTGACTGGTTTGATTGCTTTAGCAGATGATTCTGTGAGAGATGAATTCAGAAAGTCTTACGGTAAACTGCTCAGTTTGGTTCGTAAACCCTCTGTGTTTGAGTTGAATGGGTTGCACGCCCTACTGCAGTTCTACGACCCTCCGTTGAGATGCTTTACTTTCCGAGACTTCGTTCTCGCACCCACACTAGAGGCGTATGTTGATTTGTTAGGTGTGCCTATCAAGAGTCAGATGCCCTTTGTTCATATGGATGCTGAACCCTAATCTGGCTAGTCTAGCTCCCTCACTTCATCTGGATGCCTCCGAGTTGGTTGTGTCTAGTTGGAACAGGGTTCCTGGTTTCTCCTTGTAGTTCTTAGTGGGAGAGGCTCAGCAGTGCGCCAAAGACGGATGTTGGGTCGTGTTCAATGCCATCCTCGCTCTGTGCATAAATGGCATCATTCTGTTCCCCAATATGCCCAACTTCGTAGACTTCGACGCATTTCACATCTTCGCATCAGGGAATCCAGTCCCTACCTTGATAGGAGATGTCTATCATTCTGTCACCTACAAGAACGAGAATCGAAGGGGCAAGAATGTCTCATGTTGTGTACCCCTGCTCTATAGATGGCTTGATAGTCATCTACCCAAGAAAGGACCCTTTGCTTCGTCTGCAGCCACAGCTGAGTGGTCTGAGCATTTGATGAGTTTGTCTGCGGAGGATATTGCCTGGTTTGATAGAGATAGATTGGGTACTGAGATTATTTTCAGCTGCAGCGGGTTTCCGAATGTGCCTTTGATAGGCAGGAAGGGCTGTATCAACTATAATCCATCTCTACTGGTCCGACAGTTTGCTTATGCTTTGAGAGCTCCGCCGAAGGATGAAGAGGTGCAGGAATCTCTGTACCTCACGGGTCTTCTAGAGGGGGATATGTTATCTAAGCTTCAGCACGCTTGGAATGGTATCAGTAAGCGGGGAAAGCCGTTGCTGGGAAAGAGTAATAGCCAAGCCTACGCTCCATATGTGACTTGGATCAGAGCCAGAACAGATGCTATAGGGATGCCGTTTCCACCTACCCATCCAGAAAGCCCTCCAGTGATTGAAGAGCCTACCACTGTGCCTATTCAGCAGCACAATCAGGTGTTAGCAGAAAGAGATGAGCTGAAGAAGGCAAATGAAGAACTGGAGAAAGAATTGGCTCCACTCAGAAGCGAGAGAAGCGAAGCCGTTCATTCCTTCAAGAGGCAAACAGAACTGGTGAACCAGCTAGGGACAGATTTGACTAAGCAGATAGCTGAGCGTGAGCGCTTGGGTCGAGACTTCAAAGCTGTCAATGATGTACTGGCCACTAAGAATCAGCACTTGGATGAAGCATATCGGAGAATATCCAAGTTTAATCAACATTGGGAGGCCACCCTAGCCAACGGCAAAGAACGAGAGGATAAGCTGAAGCAACAGATCTCCAGGTTGAAAGCCCAAGTGAAGGCTAGTGAGAAGAGGTTTGATGAAGAAACCGCTCGCAGATATGCCGCTGAAGGCCAGCTCAACAAAGCTCTTGCTAACCTAAAGGAGCGCAAGCTGACGTTTGAGTCCAAGAAGTGGAAGTTAGGAGATTATTTCGGCGAAGGAGCATGGGAAGATTCGATTGAAGGTCTTTAATACACCATTATGCAGAGAGAGTTACTCGTCGAAGGGTTGCTCACTCGGCCTGATCATCCAGAAACGAAGGGGTTGTTAGAAGAGTTCCGCGCCCGTGGCCGTACTTGACTATATTTGTAATCCTTTTGTTTTGATCATTGTTGTATGCTGACCATCACCAGGCTTGTTGGTCGAGGTCATGCTATTGATTCAGCTTGTATTCAGTGATGTTGTATACCACCTGGATAGGCTTTATTTTTATATATGAGATGTTATTTCCATGACTGGACTCAGACTTCTTATTATCGGCACTGGCACTCAGGCACTAGGATCGGGGGATACCTCCCTAACGCACAGACACACGTTTGCATTTGCATGAAGCATCTACATAACGAGCATTTTGTTGTTTCTTCTAACCCTTTTGTGTATACAGGTTATTTCAGGTGGTTCCAGGATTAATCAGAGACCTATCCACCGCTATCCGACCAGAGCAAATCAAGCCAGAGTTATGGAGCAAGTACAAGCTGATGTTCAAGAACTCCGAGAAAGAATGGACCGCTTCATGGAGCTCATGCAAGTGGTCGCCAATGGCCAGGATCAGCTCAGAACCTTGGTTCAGCCTCTGATTTCAAGGGTCGACAGCAATGGTGTACTCCATGGTGGGACTGTGCCAACCCCTCCACCTGTTGAAACTCCTCAGAATGGTGTCCCCGTGACCGGGGGGAATGGCAGTGTCAACGGTAATGTGATAGCTAACATGGGACTCAATGGTAATACGACTGGTGTCGGTAATGGGAATTTTGAAGCTAACGTCAATGGTGGACTGGGCAACGGCAATGCAGGGGAGCTGACTGTTGAAGCACGACTAAGGTTAGAAGACCGTCAAGACGATGTGTTCTCACAGAGAGCTGCTGAAGGGGAGCTGACTGCTAAAGCACGACTAAGGTTTAAGGCACTCGAGGACAAGATGAGGAATTTCGAGAACCAGAACACCATGGGTGTTGACATGTCCAAGTTGGGACTGATTGCTGATTTCAAGGTGCCTCCCAAGTTCAAGGTACCCGACATTGAAAAGTACAAGGGCACCACTTGCCCTCGTGTCCACCTGAGATCATACTACCGGAAAATGTCAGCTCACTCTGAAGACGAGAAGTTGCTGATGCACTTCTTTCAGGATAGCTTGTCCGGGCCATCCTTGGAGTGGTACATGAGTCTGGAACCTACCAGTGTGCGCACGTGGAAGGAACTTGCTGAAGCATTCGTGCACCATTACCAATATAACAGTGACTTGGTTCTGAATCGAGTTCAGCTGCAGAATTTGTCACAGAGGAACAACGAAGGGTTCAAGGAGTATGCCCAGTAGTGGCGTGAATTGGCAGCTAGGGTTCAGCCGCCGATGGTTGAACAGGAGCTTGTGGAAATGTTTGTAGCCACCCTCCCAGGGGTTTATTATGAGAGATTAGTCAGCAGTATGTCTGGAAGCTTCTCAGATCTCATTATCACGGGTGAGCACGTCGAAAATGGGATCAAACTGGGGAAAATTCAAGGTGATCTATCCTTAGCGGGAGGGGGAAAGAAACCATATGATGGCAAAAGGCCGGAAGGAGAGATGAGCGTCGTGTCCAACGCTCGAAGGAAAGGCAAAGGCCCTCACCAGCAGGTGGCCAGCATAACTATCCCGGCAGTCCAACAGCCACAGCATCAGCAGCCGAATCAACAAGGGTACCGAAAGTATCAAAACAGGGCACCTCTGTCGAGCCGTCACCTCGAGACTCCACCCATGTCTTACGCTCAACTGTTACAGACTCTGCTTCAGTTACAGCTAATCCAGAAGAGAACCTTGGCTCCCTTGACAGGGGCACCTCCGCCAGGTTATGATGCGAATGCGACTTGTGAGTTTCACTCAGGGGCACCAGGCCACACGATAGAAAACTGCAAAGCCTTCAAGCACAAGGTACAGGATATGGTGGACGCTAAGATCATCAATTTCTCAGATAATGTGCCAAATGTCACGAAGAACCCTATGCCGAATCATAGGGGAGGTGGAGTAAATGCCATTATTAAAGACGAGAGCTCGGATTTGTTGACCGACGTCAAAGATCTGAAGACACCGCTTAGCTTCGTTAAAGCCAAGCTGATGAAAAGAGGTTTCTTCCCAGCTGTGGAGAGCTATGTATGGGCTGTGTGACTCGTCCTGATGGATGTGAACAGTTGATAGATGGGATCCAGAGTCTGATGGCCGAAGGGATCTTACAGTTTAGCCGAAGGGCCGAAAGCGGATCGGGAGAGGTAATGCTGAAGCAAGATGATGAGGTTGCTGTCGCTTCCGCGAAAATAAGGTGCCGGAAAAACAGAAGAGTCGCCACCTCTCATTATTTATCCCTCAGAACGGGAAAGGAAACGATCGGAAAAACCTGACGAAAAGGATAAGACAAGGTCATCGCAACCATTGTCTGGGTTCGGGAGTCGGTTACGCAAGGGGAAGGTATTAGCACCCCTCACGTCCATCGTACTCGATGGGATCCACGCTTGTTGTGATTACTGGACGGGTTGGTTTTATCTATCTACCTATCAAGGCTGGCTTAAAAAGAAAAGAAAATGACTCGGCAAAGCATCGCGCTCTATGCCTACGTATTCTCATCAGAGAATGAGAAATCAGAGTCAACGTAGTTCGCCTAACTATGGGTTACGGGGAAGGTGGCTCGCCAATACGTAAGTATTGTGCCTACGTACTCTCAACAGGTATGAGAGATCAGAGCTTACGTAGTTCGGGATGATACGGATTACGGGAATTCAGATTCATCTGTTTTATCGAGTAGGGTTAACAAACAGTTCCAGCAGTTGGATGTACGCAGCTCGACCCTTGGAGACTTAGGCGTTACCGTTTGCGGTAGAACTGGGAGTTAACGACACTCTTTTCTTCAGAAAAGCTTTCCTTTGAATTATGGGCCCACGGGGCAAAAAGGTTTGAAGTTTGTTTTCTGTCTTTTACGGAAGAACTGTTTTTTATGAATGTTTGCAACTAGTATCGCACTAGAGACTATGACCTGAGAGTAAATGCGTCGCATGTCACCCAAAGGGTGCCATACTAAACACCAAGCTGTCGAAAAGAAACTCTCTAACATCCCTTTCTCGGATAGCTTAAGGCTCGTAACGTACGACGTCAGTTAACCTTTATTATGGTATTTTAATTTGTTTTGAGATGAGAAGAGAGCAGGCTCAACTAAGGGGAGACTATCAAGTCCTAATGTTGTCATGCCAAGGATTCATCCTATGGTTGAGGTTTAAAACAGGGAACTCCTAGAAGTTATCATGCATAGGTTTCAACCTAAAGTTCTAATCATCACTTCCTTATCAAAGGGAGTGAGATTCCTAGGGGATCATGTCAATGATAAACAGAAACAGATAAAGCATCAGCTTAAACAGTAAACAGTAAACGACTGTAAAATGCATGCAATGCAAGTGAGGGAGGAAATGTGTATGGGGCATCAGCCTCCACAAGCTCATCTCAACCTCAAGCCAGATATGAATAACTGCAATCATACAGAAGAAATAACAAGCTATCAAACAAAATAGAGTAACTGCAATCATACAGAGGAAGTAAACATGCTATCAAGCAAACACCAACCACATAGGCAAGGGCGCTAGGCTCTACCGAATACCAGCAAGCAAAGTTATACAGTAAAATTACAAGCAGAGGGAGCAACTCAACCTCTAGTGCAATCATGCTCCTAGCTTAAAGTCAATCTAGATATGGACTTATTCTAATGCATCAAGCAAGTCAAACAAGGCACATCAGTACAGAAAAGAAAACAGGCAAGCAGATCAACCACTCCCACAGCTTCACAGGCAAGCAATCTTCTGACAGCAGTTCAGTCTTCAGACTTCAATCACCCTTCAAGGCTATCATCCTTAATAACAAGTATCAACATGCTCCTCCAAGGTTATAAATGCATCAACATAAGTGTCAACTTATCCTTTATTCTTCAAGCCTCAGCTCTTTACTCAATCTCAATTGGATCTTCTTCACAAGTATCAACTTGTTCTTCTTGGCCTTCAAGCTTCAGCTCTCTCTTCTTTACCAATATCAACTTGGTCCTCTTCATCTACAAGCTTCAGCTTCTCAAGGTAATCTTCAATCACATGGAAGTATCAACTTCATCCTTCAATCTTCTTCAAGCAGGCAACTCCATCCTCTAACAAGGGAGAAAGACTCATCTATCAAGAGCAAAGTTGGGATGATTGGTAGCAGAGTGAAGACCAAAGGTCACCACTGAGCATCCTGTCATCAGAGAAAGGGACCCTCAAAGGTTCTACCAATTTGCAAAGAGCCACACATCCTACCAAAGGAGGGATGAGGCCTTCACAAAGGTACCTTTCATCATAGGGAAGAATGGAAGTGATCAACACCATCCATGTTTATGAAGGAAGAGAACTATCTAGAAGCTCTGCCTACAAAACCCTAATCTTAAGCTAATCAACACTACACCAAAAGAAGGGAAGATCTTCACATCCAAGCCTCCTAAAGCAATCCAATGCATCTTCAACTTGCCTCCATCATCATCCAAGAACAAGCAAAGCAAAACCCTAATCTAAGGGAACTAAAGAAGTTAATCTTGTTGAGTTAGCAAGCTAGGATCACCTAAAACTAGCACTCAAACTAAAATCAATCAAAAATAGTAAACTATGTTATAAATTTCTACAAAAATTCCTAAGGGATCCTAATTCAATTAAGAATGCCTCATACAAAAACCAGGGACTAAATCATCTATTAAGTCCTAAATCCAAAGGTATCAACCATAAACCCTAAAAATGGAGCTTCTAAAGGTTTCAACCTAAACTACCACTTATGCTCATCACAAAAATGTGATAAAAATCTATGGGTATCATGCATACCTATGCTAGCCACTCACAAAAAATTAGGATCAAAATCATCAACACATGATCACACAAAATTCCACAAAATCAAGTATCAAACATGACTATTTTAATATCAATTAAAATGTAAAAATTCCCATAAAATCGGAAACTGCATGAAATAAAAATATTTTTTCTCTAAAAAATATTAGATTCAATCATGAATCTAATGCAAAAAGAATGGGGTCAATTTGATCACTTTTCCATTTTTTATGATTTTATCAAGAACCATGAATAAAATGAAAAAATAAATAAAATCCAAATAAAATGAACACATGCACGGTGCAGATAGTAAACAAAGTCAATTCATTTTATGGATTGGGCCATCAGGGGGTGTGGTTATCAGTTATTACACTAAGCCCAAAAACACAACTTAAGTGAAACGCCGCGTTTCACATTAGTTCAGATTCTTCACAAAATGAAATTAATACGTTGTCGTTGGATCTTCATCTGGTCAAAGGTCTCAACCCCATCCAATGGCTCTAAAGTCATCTTCTTCATTTTGAATCTCTGAACCTCACGCGCAGCCACGGCCACCGCCGGTGGTACTCCGGTCATCGTCCCCAACCCTAACTCTCTCCACAGGCCTCCATTCCAAGAGGTCTCTACATGAAACTCACTCCAATTTTCACAAGGAATCTTCCTATACCATTTAATCATGCTAACAGTTCAAGAATCCAAGGATACCAATCTCAACCGAAAATTCCATGAACCCTAATTGGTCACTAATCTCCAAATTGATGATCCAGAAATCTTCCTATACCATCCTACTATGCTTCTAACATAACAATTCATCTTAATTCTACCTAATTTAAGCCATAGCACAAGAGTTGCATACCTGGTAAATTTGAACAAACAGAAGGGTTGAATCTTCAAATCAGCCTTCAAGAACTTGCAGAATCCTTCACTGAATCACAATCAATCTTCTGTATGCAAAGAAAAAAGTTGAATCTTCTTGAATTATCAAATCCGATTCTGAGTTGCAAGCTCCACTCTCCAATGGCTACTTCACGATTCTTCCACCACAGTGCCTTGAATTTGATCTGGAATTGATCACCAACCTCAGAGCAAGCTATTGAGATCAATTTCTTGGACTGAAATGGCCTCTAACCTTGTAACCGATTTGGATTTGCAATGAGAAAGTTCAAAGTGCAAGCTCAGTTTTCTCTCTCAATCATCACCAAAAAAATGATCTGAACCACTTCTATTCCATATATAGAGTATGTAGGGATGATCTAGAACCCTCTAGATCCTTCCAAGGAGAAATTCAATCTCTCATGACATGAGAAGTTCACTTATATGCCATGGTGTGCATAATTATGTTAACAGCTTGAAATCAATCCCATTCCCTTCCAATTTCTCCCCTAGTGACATTTTGGAAGTGTTTGGCTTGCAAGGGACCTTGATTATGCCTTGCATTTTGGTTTTGCAAATGTTACTTAAGATGTAAGTAACTACTTTTCAAAGCAAGTCCAAAAATTAGACCTCAATTAAAAAATGTGGCTAAACCAATGTTCTTAAAATTCTTTTTAGAGTCAAAATGACCTATTACATGCCTTGGTTTGGATGTGTAGATCAAAAGTATCAATTTCCAACTTTGGTTCATTTAACTTATACCCTCATTTTAGGTCATTTTTGCAACTTTGAGCTACAAGAAAATCCAATATCTCATGACCTCTTGACTAGCCTTAAAACATCATTTTGAACAAGTTTGATGCTGAACATTTTCCCATTTGAAGCTTGGAAATAGGAGTTATGGCCTTATGGTTGAAATGACCTATAATCTCCAAATGACCAAAATGCCCTTGACTTGTCAAAGCCATAACTTGAGTTCTACAAATCCTATCAAGGACTTCTAGTACTCTCTAGAAAGCTAAGAGGATAAGGAACAACATTCATGTTGACCAAAAGCTCATAGAAATCATCCTTCTAGGGAAAACGTTTCATGCAAGTTGGACAACTTTCAAGCCCCCAAATTCACATACCTCAGATGACCTGTAACTTGTCAAAGTCATAACCTGAGTTATACAAATCCTATCAAGGACTTCTAGCACTAAAATTAAAGCTAATATCAAGCTCTACAACATTCATGTTGGGGGCAAGATGAGATGACAATCACATCTTGAGCTAAACTGCCTTGAAGATATGGGTCAAACTAGGGGATTTTACACTGTCAAGCCTTAGAAACCCTAGCTTGAAACTTCTCAAACTCTTCAATCATGATGAGTTGACCTTGGAATCATCCTTATAGCATCTCAATGCATCAAACCATGATCACATGGCCTTTGAGTTAGGTCTCAACCTCCTTCAAATCATTAGTTGACCTAGGGTTGACCCAGTCAAACCCTAATTGCACCACTCAAGGCCGAGTCTTCTTAACCTTGCACAATGACTTATCTAGGCCTCAAAGTGACCTTCAACACTTCTCATGAGCTCTCTCAAGACCTCAAGTGTAACTCCATGGCTTCAGAATCATCTGATGACTTCCCACAACTCTCAAGTTGGGAGGCACACACTCTTGGTTTCAACCAGTCTCTCTAGGGATCTTTTAATTTCTCTGACAAGGATATCAACCCTTGAACACTTGAATAACCTTCTTAGCTAGCTTCAAACTCTTGTGTAGCCCTTGATTGGTAATCATACCTCTTGATCTCCTCCGCACATGTCAATGAAATGCAAATGATAATGCTAATGTGAATGAAATGAAACATAAGCTAGGTAAAGAAATGTTGGGCAAATTTTGGGGTGCAACAGCTGCCCCTATTCAAGCGGCTTGGACCTGACTGAGTGAGAAGCGAACGACTCTCAAACAATCAAGGTACGAGACGGTTGAATACCAATAAACCCGGAAATTTTCCAACTGCCCCAGTACACGGTACTCTAATGGGAACAAATATTTGAAAATTGAAATACTAGCTGCACGGCAACTAGCTGGGGAATTGGTCACACGGTAACCGGTAATGGATGGTTGATCATGTCTTCAGGCATCAAGACTCCTCGTGACTCATCAGGTCAATAATCACATTAATCATGCCATCGGGCATTCAAAGAAATTTTCGGGCATCAGTCGGACTTCATTAGTAAGTCGGGAATAGAATTCTCAGTCAATCATTACCCGATTGGGGATATCCAAATTTCTGCCATCAGGCACTCTGCATCAGCTGAGAGAACCGCTTCGTCAATACGGTTGGACTTCAATCATCAAGTCTTCAAGGGAAATTTCAACTTCACCGTTCAGAAACCTGCTGGGGATGACACATCTCCGCTGGGGATTCTGGAGAACTATCAAGTAACTCTGCTTCGGGGATCCAGCAATCATTCTGGGTGAATCATCTCTACTGAGGAAATCAAGAATCATCTTGAACAAATAACTTCGTGGGGACTTCAAGAATCATCCTGAACCAATAACTCTGCTGGAGATTTCAGGAATCATCCTGAGCAAACACTCTGCCGGGGACTCCAAGCATCAACTTGAGCAACCAACTCTGGCGACTTCACCGGGGATTTTAAGAATCATCTTAAGCACACAACTTCGCTGGAGAATTCAAGAATCATCTTGGGCAAACGACTTTTGCTGGGGGGATTCAAGAATCATCTTGAGCAAGCGACTCTGCGGAGGAACACCTGCAAAACAAGAACGGTAACGACCTAGCTCATGTTTCATATGCATATGTTCTGACAACGGCGTAATGCTATGCAATCATGCACAATGCTACGACCCCATTAGCAAAATAAATGTTGAAGGGAGAATCCTCCTGTCAAGGAGAAAGAACCAATCTGGTGGAGGGGGGACTCATCCTGCCGAGGAGAAGAAGTCACACCAATCTCAATCGGACTCTGCCTGGGGAAATGAACATCAGTCGACTGCTGCAGGGGAACGAAGCTCTACGAGAACCTGGACCTGCTGAGGAAAGCGATGTCAATCGCAGAAATAAACTGGACGACATTCGCAGCCAACCCTTCCTGGAGATAACGACTCCGGTGGGGAGATACAGCATCAGCTATTCAACACTCTACTGGGGAAAACCAAGCATGGTCCTAACTGCTTTCCAAGGCCTCGGCTCTCTTGGGGATTCGCCTGCTCGGCTGGGGTAGAAGGAATCATCCTGCTTACTGGGGAGAGCACGACTCTGTGGGGAATCTCAATTCCGCTGGAGACTTCAGTCTTGAACTATCGAGTGCTGCATGCTTGCGGATAGTTTTCTATGAGAATCTGCATATTGACCCAGTGCTGGGGAAGGGTATACACTTCAGCGCATGACTCAGTTGGGGAAATGATGAACCTTCAGGATAGATCTGATTGGGGAGAATCTCCTCTGCTTGGGGAGATGACGTTCCTTCAGAATACATCTGATTGGGGATAGAATCTTCTCTGCCTGGGGAGACATATCAATGCTTGACGATCTCATGTTCAGACTCTGTGGGGAGAGGCTGCCGAACTTTGCTGGAGAAGAAGGAATCATCCTGATTGGGGACGCATACGGCGTACTGCCTGGAGTATGCCATACCTTCAACAACACAAACAAACAGACAAGATACCCTTCTCAAAGGGACCTATCAAGGTTATCATCTTGTGACAATGTTCAAGTAATTCATTGTTTCCACAATCAGTGGCCTAGGCCAGTAGGTTTATGTATGCGCATTTTATCAAAAACATCGGCGTTCTTTTTCGCAAACAAAACAGATAAATGCTAAACAGACAAACATAATTGCTGAATAGTATACATTTTATTGATAACGAACCCCTGAATGGCCAAAAATGTTTTACAACAGATGCCAGCTCCTGGAATGAGGAAGCCGCGCAAATATAAAACATAAATATACATAAGTATATACACACATGCCGGCAATGAGGCGTAGACGAACTCGACTTCAATACCTCTCCGACGCTTCCGCTTCAGAAGAGATTGATTCAGATAAGCGGCCCTCAGGCCCTCCAAACCACTAAACAAAGGAAGTCCACATGCGGAACGCAGTCATTTGCTTTTTCGAATCCCTAACTTTTGCCTGAATCGCCCTTTCGGGTTTTCGATTCACCGGGATACCTTTTTTGCCAAAGTCGCCCATCCGGGTTTTCGACTTTGCGGGTGTACATTCTTTTCTTTATATCCCTAATTTTTGCCCGAACCTTTTTCCTTTTTTATGGTTCGCCGAGATGCCCCATTTTTGCCTGGATACTCTTTTTCTTTCCAGCGGGTAATTTTTTTAAGCAAAGTATTTTTTAACTGCGTCCGTGTTCACCGGGGATGCAAAATCTTCACCATCGATCGTGGATAACAACAAGGCTCCTCCCGAGAAGACCTTGCTGACAACGTACGGACCTTCGTAATTAGGAGTCCACTTGCCCCGGTGATCGGAGTGTGGAGGAAGAATTTTCTTCAGGACGAGATCACCCGTCTGAAAGCTTCTAGGAAGCACCTTCTTATCATAAGCTTTCTTTATTCGACTTTGGTACAGACGACCATATGCAATCGATGCTAACCTCTTCTCGTACATCAGGCTGAGTTGGTTTAGTCAGTTCTTAATCCATTCTGCCTCGTCGAGTTTCACGTCAACCAAAACTCGCAAAGAAGGGATCTCCACTTCTAACGGTAGGACAACTTCCATACCGTACACCAAGGAGAAAGGAGTTGCCCCAGTCGACGTACGTACCGTCGTACGATAACCGTGCAATGCAAATGGCAGCATCTAGTGCCAATCCTTATAGGTCACAACCATCTTCTGAACAATCTTCTTGATGTTCTTATTGGCCGCTTCAACGGCGCCATTCATCTTCGGCGGGTAAGGAGATGAGTTGTGGTGTTCAATCTTGAAACTCTGGCACAACTCCTTCATCATCTTGTTATTCAGATTTGAACCATTATCAGTAATGATCCGCTCGGGGATTCCGTAACGACAGATGATGTCCCTCTTTATGAATTAGCCACCACCTGCTTGGTCACATTAGCATACGAGGCTGCCTCCACCCACTTGGTGAAGTAGTCGATGGCTACTAGAATGAAGCGATGACCGTTAGATGCAGTGGGCTCGATCTTGCCTATCATGTCGATGCCCCACATGGAGAACGGCCACGGGGAGGACATGACATTTAACGGGCACGGCGGTCCATGAACTTTATCAGCATAAATCTGGCATTTATGACATCTCTTCGCGAATTTAAAGCAATCCGACTTCATCGTCAGCCAGTAGTATCCTGCTCTCAGGATCTTCCTCGTCATAGCTTGCCCGCCGGCGTGCGTACCAAATGCGCCTTCATGGACTTCTTCCATGATCATACTCGCTTATTTCTCATCTACACATCTGAGTAGCACGAGATCGTGGTTTCTCTTATACAAAACTCCATCAGGATTGAGATAAAAATTTCCAGACAGCCTCCTCAGAGTCTTTTTATCCTGGGTTGACGCTCCCGCAGGATACTACTTAGTCATAAGGATGGTCTGAATGTCATCGAACCATGGCTTGCCATCGGAGGCTTCCTCGATCGCAAAGACGAATGCAGGTCTATCAAGACGAGAAAGGACAATTCTTGAAGCTTCATTCCAAAAATTGACTTTATACATCGAAGCCAACGTGGCTAAGGCATCAGCCATCTGATTCTCGGCTCTGGGCACATGATGGACTTCCACTCGATCAAAGAACGGAAGCAGCCTTCGGGCATAATTCATGTACGGTACCAAATTCGATTGACGAGTCTCCCACTCCCCTTTAATCTAGTTGATCACAAGTGCCGAGTCACCATATACGTCTAGATTCTTGATTCTCAAATCAATTGCTTCTTCTAGACCCATGATGCATGCTTCGTACTCCGCTTCGTTATTGGTGACCGGAAACGTCAGCCTCGCAGTGAACGGGATGTGGGATCCGTGGGGAGTCGTGATGATCACCCCAATGCCACTTCCATAAGAATTAATTGCCCCATCGAATATCAATTTCCACTGGGATTTCCTATCTGGACCCTCGTCGGGCAACGGTTCATCGCAATCCTTCGCTTTGAGAAACATGATATCCTCATCAGGGAATTCAAATTTCATCGGCTGGTAATCCTCGATCGGCTGTTCTGCAAGGTAATCAGACAATACGCTTCCCTTGATGGCCTTCTGGGAAACGTACTAAATGTCATGTTCCGTCAACACCATTTGCAATCTGGCAATCCTGCCCAAAAGCGCTTGCTTCTCGAAGACGTACTTGATCGGATCCATCTTCAAAATTAGCATGGTTGTGTGATTGAGCATGTACTGTCGTAAACATTTGGCAGCCCAAGCTAGTGCACAACACGTCTTCTCCAGCATGGAGTAACGAGATTCACAATCTGTGAACTTTTTACTCAAATAGTAAACGGCATGCTCTTTTCTGCCCGTCTCGTCGTGCTGACCGAGAACACACCCCATACTATTCTCAAGAACTGTCAAGTACATGATTAAGGGTCGTCCGGCCACTGGGGTATCAAGATCGGAGGTTCCTATAGATACTGTTTTATCTTATCAAATGCCTTCTGGAAATCCTCGTTCCAGATAATCGCCTGATCTTTCTTTAACAGTTTGAACATCGGTTCACACGTGGTCGTGAGCTGAGAAATAAACCTTGCAATGTAGTTTATTCGGCCCAGGAAACCACGAACTTCTTTTTCTGTTCTTGGCGCTGGCATTTCTTGTATTGCTTTTATCTTCCCAGGATCAACCTCAATGCCTCTTTCACTCATGATAAACCCCAGTAGCTTTCCGGACCGTACTCCGAAAGTACACTTGTTAGGATTCAGCCTCAACCTGGACATCCTAAGCCTCTCAAAAAGCTTCAGCAAATTGACCAAATGCCCCTCCTCCGTCTGGGACTTCGCAATCATGTCATCAACATAGACTTCAATCTCATGATGAATCATATCATGAAACAAAGTAACCATTGCTCGTTGGTAAGTGGCCCCTGCGTTCTTCAGACCGAAAGGCATTACCTTGTAGCAAAATGTTCCCCGTGGAGTAATAAACGTAGTTTTCTCCATGTCCTCCGGCGCCATCTTGATCTGATTGTAACCGGAGAAGCCATCCATGAACGAAAACACGGAGAACTGAGCTGTATTGTTGACCAACACATCGATATGAGGCAGCGGGAAATCGTCTTTAGGACTCGCCCTATTCAAATCCCGATAATCGACGCACATTCGTACCTTACCGTCCTTCTTCGGCATAGGCACTATGTTGGCGACCCACGGAGGATAAGTAGTGACCGCTAAGAAGCCATCATCAAGCTGCTTCTGCACTTCCTCTTTGATCTTAACAGCCATATCTGGTCGCGTCCTCCTAAGCTTCTGCTTAACGGGAGGACAATCTTCTCGCAGCGGCAAGTGGTGGACCACGATGTCAGTATCAAGTCCGGGCATATCCTCGTATGACCAAGCAAAGATGTCACTATACTCTCTCAGCATCTCGACCAATCTCTTCTTGACATCACTCTGCAGTGCAGCCCCTATCCTGACGTTCCTGACAAGTTCTTCAGAATCCAGATTCACGATCTCGATCTCCTTCTTGTGAGGCAGAATAACTTTCTCTTCTTGTTTCAACAAGCGGGCCAACTCTTCGGGAAGTTCTTCGTCTTCATCAATCTCTTCTTCGGCTTGATAGATCGGGTAATCGAAGTCGAAGTGAGCCGTAGAAGGTCCAGAGTCGATGTTATCTGTTATGTGGATCCTGCAATAACAAGGGTTAAGCTTAAAACAAGGATATGCAGGTTAGCACAAACCCCATTGCCATTTTATTATTTTTCAAAACAAATATAAAACAGGAATAACAGAGATCACAATATTTGAATACGAAGAAAAACGCATTTTGATTTATTGGTAAAATGAATGTACATAATCAAACGAGGCCCTGACAATAAAACCACTATGCCCCGGGTAGGACATAGGGTTGTACAATGATTGGAAAAAGTAAATCATTACTCTTCGCTTGTCATCTGGATGATATCCTTGACGGACCAGTTGTTGAGGCTCTCGCTTGGCTTGCTTGGCTGTATCCAAGAGTCTAGGTCATAGTCGCTGTCTCCGCCATCTTCAGACACCATGTTGACGCTTTCAAATATCACCCCGTCACTAGTAAACTGGATCGGCCCTTTACCTCGTGATGCACTGCTGGAAGAGGAGGCTTCAGCTCCAGGAGAGTATCCCAACCCAAACTTGTCTTGCTTGTTAGGTATCTCCAAAATTCGCCCCCAACCTGGGGTGGATATGACCTGGACAACGGCCCGGGCTTCCTTGAAGGAGGAGAGAGTCATCTTTGGCTTCTCAGTGACTACAGGAGCTACGTCCTTGACTTTAACAGCTTCGAACGCTTGGCATAGGGTTTCGTAGATTTCCCCATCCATCTCAACATACTTGAAGGACGACAAATGGCTCACCATTATGTCTTCCTCGCCACATACGGTCACGATGCTACCTCCGACAGCATACTTGAGTTTCTGGTGCAACGTGGAGGTCACGGCACCCGCGGAATGGATCCATGGCCGGCCCAAGAGACAGCTGTAGGCAGGCATGATGTCCATAATGTAGAAGACCGCGTCGAATGTTTCCGGCCCGACTTGGATTGGCAACGTCACCTCCCCGAAAACATGGCGTTTGGTTCCATCAAATGCTTTCACAACCAGATCACTGGGTATGCAAATCACTCCACGAGTATCTAACTTCATTAATGCCTTCTTCGAAAGAACATTGAGCGATGAACCTGTGTCTACCAACACGTGGGACATAATCGTTCCCCTACACTCTATCGAGATATGCAGGGCGCTATTGTGGTTCCTCCCCTTCGGCGTCAGCTCTAGGTCAGTGAACCCTAACCCATTTCCAGCATTCACGTGGGCTACGACCTCTTCCAACTGGTTTACCGATATTTCCTGCGGTATATACGCGACGTTCAACACCTTCAGCAGTGCGTTGCGGTGTGCCTCAGAGCATAGCAACAGATTCAGGATGGAAATTTTCGAGGGTGTCTGATGGAGATGATCCACGATCTTGTAGTCACTCTTTTTAACCAACCTCATAAATTCCTCAGCGTCTTCAACAAGTAAGTCTTTTTCTACCCCACGAGGGGTCTCTTCGACGACTTTACTCTTCCCTTTATCAGTTGCATCAGCTTTGTCCGCCACGACCTCAGGTGGTGCAAATACTCTTCCGCTGCGAGTAATT